>VWZN01012469.1:837056-924035 GCA_013396955.1 Regulus satrapa | reverse complement strand
TGCTGGGGGGAGCGTGTCCCCCTTCCCCTGCCTCCCGACTGGCGGCTTCTCTTCCCTCCAAAATTCCACCCACCTCCTGAGACGACACCGCGAGGACAGGAACTGGCTCTCGGCCGCCGTCCAGGGCACCCGCCCTGCGGCCGGGGAGCGCCGAGCCCCGCCGGTCCCCACCCGCCAGCACCGCCTGGGGCGGCGGCGTTTGCTGCCGCTTCCCTGGGCGTTTTCAGGGGTGATCATACAGCAGCGATCTCAGATTTTCCGCCCTAACGCAGGGTCTGGTGCTTCTGCCGCCAGCTCCACCTGCACCTGGCTTCGGGAGGAGCGGCACCGCGACCGCCTCTCGGCTGCCTTTGGACGGTCCCGGCCCAAGTCCTGGGCCGCCCCTGGGCCACTGGCGTGGGGGCGGGCTTGGTTTTGTTGTAGCCACGAAGGTGGTAAACGCAGACATTTTCTATACTTTTTTTTCATCATCCGAGTGTGTGATTTGAAATTCCTTTTTGTTTTTTAGAGTTGTGTTTTCCAGCGTGGAGGTTGGAAAAGTAAGGTCTCTCTCTGGCAGGGAACAAAGAAAAACAAAGCGTTTGCAAGAAATGGTAAAGAATTGAGTGAAACCAAGGGCTGTGTCTAGTTTGTGTTCTGAAAACAATAATAATGTTTTGCGCTGTGATTTTTCTGGTGTGCTACCCTTGACCATGAGATGGTAATCTCTGAAAAGAGGTGCCTGCCCTGGTTCTCCAACAGCAACGTGTGTTGTCAGCAGGGAAGAATACTGGAATCCAGAGAACTGAGGAACAAGCTTATTTCGGTAGCTGGAGGAAAAGTCTCAAGGCCTATATGCTAATTATTGTCAACCAAGGTCACATCTGCTGAGTTTTAAAGGGTGTTACAACTCACAGCCTGTCACACTGATTCGGGTGCTTGCCTACAATACTGTGTGTTGCTGGGGATTTCAGTAGCCATATAAATAATTTAAAATGTGAAGTAGTTTCTGAATTTGAGTTCCTCATAAATTTCTGATATTAAAGACTACTTTGTGGCTGAACCTGACCTGGACCAAAGATCACATACACATATTTTGAATAAGCATACTGCTGTCCAGCTCACAATCAACAGGAAGGTTCTGCCCGGCTCAGTAATAACTTCTCACTGTCCTACAATATTTAAAGATTTATTTGCAATCCAGACCCAGAGAAAACTGTTATAATATTGTTTGCACAGTGATTGTCAAGAAGTTCAAAACACCAGAATTAAAATCACTTGAGATTTTTAAAGAATGGAGAAGGGGAACAGTTGGGGCACTTCTGTTGAGACCCTGTTATCAAACAGAGCCAACAAATGTAGCTACGTGCTTGGCTGCGTATTGTTCTCTACACTTTAGTCATCATGCTAATCTGCAGAACACCACCAAGAATCAATCCATGCTGTATAGAAAATCACTTCATGTATTCATAATTTTTCTTTTAAATAGGAGACATAATACTGACTCAAAATCTAAATTAGCATCACAACTAATACCCAGAATGTTGTCAGATTTTAAAAATGTCTTGAAAGATTGAACTACAAGTGGACTCCGGGTATAGTATCTAACAAGTCTCTATATCAGCATAGCTACATCAATACAGAAACAAATCTTCCAGTTGTACCTTTTTTGTATTGCCAATCAATTTCTCTAGCTTTAAAAGAAGGGAGATAAAAATATCACAAAGGAAAATTTGATCCTAGAATCACATATTACTTCAGTGCTAGGTTGAGGGGCTAGATCCCATTATTGACTGAGACGTTTATATTTGTGTAGTTATCAAAAGAAAATTCAGGCTATACAAATCTTCATTAAACTGTGTACTTATTTTTCTTCCGCATATTACAATGTTCTATTTTTTCAGTGGCAGATGTTTTTGTTCAAGACACTGGACTGTTTTTAGGACTTTCCTGTAGAAGACTACCTTGCTGCAATTCTTTGTTGTAAATATGGTGTCATAGTTACAATGAAAGCTTGAAGAAGGACACAAACTTTCAGAAATGTGCTCAGTATCTTGGATTCATAACACACAATCAAACCTTTGAGTCCCTTAATCATCCTTGAAAGTGATTTAATAAAAGAGGTTGCAAAAGCAGAAATAGGGTAACTGAAAG
Organism: Regulus satrapa; assembly: GCA_013396955.1. Classification (NCBI taxonomy): domain Eukaryota; kingdom Metazoa; phylum Chordata; class Aves; order Passeriformes; family Regulidae; genus Regulus; species Regulus satrapa. The sequence goes on along the minus strand of VWZN01012469.1, from coordinate 921,902 downwards.
CTGTAATTTCACTTTCTCACCTTCCAGTCTGAAGGTGTTGACACATACTCACTTAGCAGGCAGCTGCAGCAGCTTAAAGTGTTAGCACCATCCTACTGTTTATTATCACTCTTTGCTAAAGAGTATCATCCCTACAGGAGAGCTGCTGCAGACATCTTTGAGTGCATCTCAGCCACTTCAGTGCAAAGTCTAGCAGCTAATTTAAATTGCCAAGGTAGACAGAGTTAAGCCCATCCTGCAGTCTGGGGGCTAAGGTGTACTCAGTCTTTCTGTTCTGTCCATTCTGCTGGGTCAGTGGTGGCACAATTATTGGGCTCTGTCTCCTTAAACTATAATTTACTGAATGAATGGTGAGAATATGGATATTCTAGAAGCTAATTTGTGGACATCAAAATTCATTTGTCCAGGTAGACTGGAGGACTGAATTTCATTACACTAAAAATGTTTTAGGAACCTACCTCCTTTCCAGAGGGTGCAGAGCACCTGCCTCTGGTAGGGTAAAGGGGCATGCCATTCTCTTACATGGAAAAGTGTGAAGACCTGTAACCTGCACTCAGGTGAAGCAATTCGTTTACCAAGCAGTTCTGTTGTCCTTGCCATCTCGAGGGTTCTCATTTCTCACACCCACAGCACACCACACATCAGACCTGAGGTGCCACAGTCAATGAGGAGGCCTAGCCAGTCCCAAATGCTCAGCCTCGGGTTTAGACAGCAACAGGAGTGGAGAGAAAAGGAACTTGAAGCGAGAGCAGGTTTTTTACAGGACTCTTTAGATTAGATTAGATTAGTGTGGAGTACTTGAGTAAAATAGATTAGATAGGCAGCAGTGGGAGATAGCAGTAAATCTTGGGTGCTTTGTGCTGGGATAAAGACTTTCTCTCCTAAGGAGAGGTCTGAAAAGTAAAGTAGGAAAAGGTCCAAGTTTAACAGGGCCTGAGTTTAGGGATGAAAGGAAGCGTGAGTGGGCAGACATATGCCTCAGGGAAGTAGATGTTTGTACTGATGTTAGCCCTCAGAAATTGTCACCTGTAGGAGCTGCTGAGGTAATGATCATTCTGATAAGAGTTTCTACTATAGTCACCAGTGGCTTTGATCTCATGTCAGGGCCTGCTTTGAGAGGTTCAGGCTGAACCTGGACACCTCTCTTAGGTTGTTTTGAACATAAGAAATACTACAGCCTCCCAGAAAGTGTTTGCAAGCATCACAGGGCACCTGGCTACAGGTTTTTCATCACTGGCATCAGCCTAACAGCATCCCTGCTCCCCAAGGATGCTGACAGGTGCCCAAGGATGATTCAGTAGATTCTTCCCAGCATGAGGATTTGAGGAGTGAATTAAACATACATTTTTCATTCATTGGCATTTCCAAGATACTTCAGATAGTAGTCAGTTCCTCCTAGATATGTAAAAGCCATGAAATCTATACTATAGCTACACAGTAATGTGACCATTGTCTGCAACTGCATTTGCTTTACAGATTTCTGCATTGAAATTTCCGTGATTCAGTCATGATACAGGCACCTGTTTCCTGTCCAGCAGCACTAGTACAGTATTCTTCTTAGACATCAGTAGAGATGGTTCTTTTCTTGGTAACCGTACCACAGTATTCCCCGTTTGCTCTGTAGATGTTCCTATCACCAACACTCAGAGAACAGAAATAAATGTCATTGCTGCCATGCTTACATCTCAGCTCCCCTTTTACACTGAACCCTTACAAATGTGTTTCCTTTCTTTTATTTCCGTCTTCTTCTCTTCACAGGAGACCACACCTTCCACACTTGGCCCCGGATACTGATGCTTTTAAAGTGCTCAGAATGCTGCCAAAGAGAATCGCAGCAAGGCCCACCACTGGGCCTGCCACATAGTAAGGGAGGATTTTGACATCCTGAAGCTTCAGTCAGACGTCTCCACCAGTCCCACGGTGTTAAGCAACACCTCCTAGAAGTGACACCAATTTAAGTGCATACAGTATTCTGCAAGAATACTCTAAGGGAAAAATCACTGCCTGGGGGTGCCAACAGGGAGTAACATTGCAGCTTGTGTGGAAGTCTGGGCATCTAGTTCTTATCCTGCTGCACTGTAGGGAGAAATAAGCCCCTTGCCTTCTGGCATTTTTCCACTTTTGGGAACCAGCTACCTGTGCTATGAAAACCAATGTCTCAGATGATGTGTCTTCTACTTCTCAGTGTTGTCTTCTCACATAACAAAGCTGCAGGGTAAAGGGAGATCTGTGTCTGTCAGGATGCCGCTCCTGAGGTGGAGAAAGTAACAATGCCCAAAGCACAAGGAGAAGCCAGGAGTGGACAGCGAGATGATTGCTCCTCCTGGCCAGCATCCTTGATCCATTGCCAGTCTTCCTGAGCTGGACCCAGAGGTGTTTGTGTGAGGCTGCCAATGTGCACCAAGGCAGGCTGGCACAGCTTTTACAACAGTAAGCCTCAGCTGTTCATACAATCATCCCTGCTATTCTGAGTCTGAAGTTGGATACATTCTGGTGGGTTTGCAGCATTAGTATTTCAGCTCAGACCACAAACCTGTTCTATACCAAAGAAATACAAAGTTGTTCAAGCCTGCAGGAATTTACAATCATCTAGCCAGGGACAAAAACAATCAAGTATAATTCAGTGAGCCCAAGAGAATGAGTTGCAGTATAAAATTTGAGCAAGTGAGATTATGGTTAGGAGGAGCCCAGCCGAACTCACTTAAGACTTTTAACTTGTGTTCCGAGCAATGAAAATCTACTGACACACTCTGAAACCATGAGCAAAGCAAAACATGTTTTTCATGCTTTGCTGTTGGAAACTGTCACTGTGGAATAACAACAGTGACAACGTTTCTAAAGATGCTGTGCCTGTTTTTGGAAGATTTCCTAATTTTTTAAAGGTCGAGGGGGAAAAAAAAATCACTCCAATCTCTTCTGCATTCACTTAAACAATCTACATTCTTTCATTTGTTTTAAATTAGAGGAGCCAGAATCTAACAGATAAAGTCAACAGCCTCAGTTCTGGTGAGGGTTTATTCACTTCAGGTCAAACAATGTTAACTTGTCTTAGAAAGCCAGCAGGGACTATTACATGTGGAGCATTTTCCCTCAGAAACCCTCCCCTCCCACACACACACAGTTTAAAAGAGTTCAACACGATAAATATCCAACCTATTTAAAACTGGCCATGACAGCAAAGGTTTAAGTGCCTGAATGACAGAGAAAAGTGAAATGACAATGTGAGTTACCTTAGCTCCTCTACTGAAATAACAGCTCTCTGTTCAGTCCTGTGCTTCTGACTGGAAGGTAATAAATCAGCCCTAACTTGAAAAATGTTTCATATAACTACTGAACTAACAATTTAGGTGGAAGTAGCTGGTGATGAATTGACAACAGCGTTGTTGCCCTCTCCTTGCTTTATCACATAATCAGCAGCTTGATCTGCTGATTAGCGAAGCCTGGTTTTAGTAGCAGAGAGGTGCTAACAGCCATCTCCAAAATTCAGGCTACGCATCCTGTATTTTTCTGACTATCCCCTGCTTCCCTCTAGATGGACGAAGCATGGCAGCTTTCTCCTGAACTCTGCCTCATAACAGATCTGCCTCTGGAACTGGGCTGGATCAAGACAGCTTTCAGGCATTGAGGAAAAGCTCAGCAATAAAAATTAGACGTATCACATGAATATGTTGATTTCATTCAAACTCTCCCTCCTTCCAAAAATGATGTGCCCCACCCAAAGGCAATGTGTCAGTTGCTGCTCCCACATTTTACCTACTCTGTCCAAGGAGCTTATACTACAGTTTGAGCTCATCAGAACCTCACTGCCAGATACCCTATAGAAACCAGGTACTTGGCTTTTACTCTCTTCTAAACCTGACTTCATGTGCTGCTACTTATGCCAACCAACCACTGCTCAGCTCTCTTTTCACTGAAGAAACACGGGAGATGTTCTCTAGGACAGCAGGAGTCATCCAAAGGCCAGAAGATGTCTGAACCTGTAAGCTGATTACTATTTATGGGGACTAGGCTCTGAAAGTGATATTATATTGGGGTGGGGGGTGTTTTTTGGTTGGTTGGTTGATTGATTGGAGGTTTGTTGGTTTGTTTCCCCACTGCTTTCCCACCACCCATTTTTCTGCTGAAGCTTTTAAAAAGTGCTTGATTGAATGGGGAGACAGCATCCAGAGAAGCATGATTCCCACAAAAAACAAAACAAAACAAAACAACAAAACAACAACAACAACAAAAAACCCCAACCAAAACAAAACAAAAACAAAAACAAAAAAAGTGTGAGGTAAACTGGATTGTATTTATGCCAGTAAATTATAAATTTCACAGAAGAGACTGAATTAGAAATATCTTGGGTAATTTAACAGAACTAAACTTTTACTATAGCTCCCTGAAATAAATATTATTAATTCCCCATCCTGCTTCCAGAGAAAGGAGAGTGTGTGAATTCTGCTTTCAAGAAGTACAGGATTCATTCTCTTTCAGCATTTTACAAACTCTTTGAACAAATGCTGCAGAAGATGCTGGCTGCTTGGAGTTAGAGATACTATCTAATTAGTGGTTCTGCTCTAGTTTTAGGGACCAACACAGACAGCTGTGGGAATTTGGGGATACCCAGGATTTGGTTCGGGTTCCAAGTGGCTCATCTGCCTTTACAGAAAAAAAAACCAAAATAGGAATGCAGCCATGTAAATTATTGCTAGAAATGAACAGAAATGCTCATTAATTTTCTGTAAACAGGCTGTGTTGATTGCTTATACTAACTGTAGTATAGAAAGAATAAACATGCTTCTGAGCTGACTGAAGAAAGCATTAAATATAACCCTCCACAAGTTTGTCCCTGTTTGGCAATGGGCTTCAAATCTAGTCAAAAATCAGTCCAGAAATCTGATCAGCAATAACATAATTCTGGGAGAAGTCGAAATTAAAGTAATGAGCTAAGGAACAAAGCCACGTTTACAGAATATTTTCAGCCCAGTCTTCTGCTGAGACACCCTCAGATGTTCATTTCAGAACTGCTTTCCCAGAAAAAAGCAGCAGCCAAATATTTTAACTCATTAGATATACTTGAACTCTTCACTGCAGTATTGTGTTGTTTCACATGTGCCAGACTCCAAATGGCTCCATGTGGATGCAAAGTATGTCCACACAAAGGTCATTTGCAGGATTAGACCAAAGAGCTGCAAGGGAGGCAAGGGAAAGCAGTCCAAGTTAGTTTAATTCTCAAGGCAGTCCTTAGGGCCTAAGCAAAATACAAAACAAACTCTGAGCACAGTAATGCAAAGTATTTTTCCCTGATGTCTAGGGTCAGAGATTAGTATTTTTTTAATATATTAAGAGTGTTCTTTCCTTTTGCTCGGGTGGGCATGAACTATTAGTTTTCAGGTCTATGTGACTACCTGAGTGAGTGCCACAATATTTTACAATTTTTTTAAAGGTAATTAACCTGAATAACTGGATCTAATTAATATAAAAAAGACATCCAAAGGGAAAACCCTCCTCCGTGATATACAGATTCCTATTTGCTCTTCTCATCCCCTGTGGGACCAGCTGCAGGAGCAACAGGTTCTATGCCATTTGCAATGTGTCAGCCTGCTCTTCTGGAGACATGCTCCAGGTTTTAGAGAAATCTTGATGAAAGCCAGAGAAAAAGTGAAGATTTGCAGCAGTCGTCAATTGTCAAACTTCTCTATGCACTAAAACTTGTTTTGTGTGTTGCTCATAGCTTCTGTGTTTATTTAATCTGCTTTCCCTTATTTATTGTTTTCTTTTCTAAAACAACAGTTATTAAAACACTGGCAGCTCAATCATTTTCTTTAAAAATAGTTATATTGCCTTTTGAACTGTGTGATACTTCCAAAGCACAAAAGAGTTAAAGAAAAATAAACAGATTACTGCAACTTTCTGCATTTCAAAATAGAGGTAAATAACATCTGTGCAGAGCTCAAGTCCCTTCCAATAATTAGCTGCTTTAGCAAAGGGGGTGAACCACATGGAAACACTGCAGCGGTCATCTTTTGGCTTTTCCTCCTGCAAGATGTGTTTTCTGACTCCAGCTCAGAGGATTATGCTCTTCTTGCTCATGACAATACTGCTCTTACAAGAACAAAGAAGAGAGCTGAGAGCAGAGTGTGAGGCACATTGCTTGGATCACTGGGAAAGGATGATCCATGTTAGTGCTGCCTGAAGGCAGCTACCTCAAACAGCTCCCTGATTTAGCTGCCTCTGAAGCTAAATGGTTATTTCACAGACTGCTGGGCTAATGAAATAGTGCCCCACCTCCTTCCTTTTCATGCTGCTCTACACTGAGAGAGCGTAGAGAAACAACTGATGCAGCTGGAGGGGATGCCAGCTATAGGGAGCCTGGTACTTCTGAGTGATGGGATTGTGCTGGTCAGCGATCCTACTCCTTGCAGCATCCTCTGCAGGAACATTGCTGCAGCACCTCATTCCTGTCAAATGTGTCACTCGATGCAGAGCAGACTGGCAGGGTGCTTTAAACCGTGTCAGGGTTCACCTGCCACTCTCCAACAGATGGGGTCCACTTGGTAGTCAAATATTTTGGTTCTTCTCTGAAAAATGCCAAAGCCTTGTAATCTGGGGTCTAGTCTGTTGCAGTCTTTGCTCATTCTACATTGGCTTTCTGCAAGCCTTTCTGGTTTCTGCTCATGCAATTTCCATGGATTATACATAAGATGCCTGCAGAATCTAAATGTTCCTCAGTGTATTGGCTGGAAAAGCTCTAATTAAATAGATCTCATACTCTCTCCTTCTTTTTAATGAAATTACTTCTTTTGGTTCCAATTCAGAGTAGGAGCACGGCTATTATATTGAAATATTGAAAACATTAATGGATTATCAAAGCATATGCTGGGCACTCTCCTGCAAAAATACAAATGTCTTATTCACCTTCGGTTTAGCTCAATGTGAAGACAAGAAAGAAGGGCTCTTGTTGCAGTTACAGGTGTCCCTGCACAACCACTTCTATTTATTTCAGGAGAAAGCAAATCCTTACAGATCTGGCTGCAATAGGACCCCCTCTCTGGACAAATAATATATATAATAACACAACCCCTTAATATCCTGAGGCAAGGGAAATTTTCTGCTTGCCTTGTGCTCTCCAAATGCACTAGACACTGAGGATGCCATTCATGACACCTGATTTTACCCATCTATAAATTATTCATTTGATCTGAGCTAATCAGCTATGCTGCCTCAATAGTCAATGAAAGACAAAGAAGCTGGGCAGGCACGTTCGTACCACACATAAGATGGCTTGCATCAACCTCTCAGGGCTCTTATTTCTCTCCAGTGACTTCTGGGGAAAGCCCAGACTACTGCAAATGCAATGATGACATATTAGCCCACTTTCTTTTTGTCCACCCTCATATTGGTAGAATTACAGAAAAAGTAACAATTTATTCTTGTGTATAAAACACATCCCTTTGATGGCTAGCCAGGGACAGCTGTGCAATTCTGCTCTGTATAATTATACATATAAAAGTATTAATTATTTCTATATTAAGAAATTAATATGACATGAGGTAACAGCAAGGCTTTCATCCAAGTGTGTAGGGGGATTTTTCTCTCTAACATAACATTGCTGTTAACCAAGTATATTAACTGAGATGTTTCAATTATGTTAATTAGTTATTTTCTAATTCTTTAGCTTTATGGATCGTCATGCCATTTTGTGAGGTGAGAGCAAGTGTGACTGTGCTGCAGGACCTGCATTACTAGAGATTTGTCTTTAGTAAGGAAGAATTTTTTACTCTGAGCAAGGTACCAGTCCTTGTATTTTGAAAGCTTCTGTAAAAGAAAATATTGATTTTCAGTTTAGTTTCATTCATCATACTAAAAAATTTAGCAGTCTGGCTGTCATAAGCCATACCAGTAACGGTTATGACCCTGGAAACAATATACCTAGTACATGCAGGTTTTGTTTAATGTAGAAATTTTGTCCATTTAATAGTAATAGAAAATTGAGCAGTGTGTTCCCTACCACAGGAAATTATTAGAAGATCTGTTTCACAACTGACTTGTGTGTCAGTCCAGAGAAAAATAAAATACTGGAACATGATATAATTGACCTTACTTGAGGTGAAGAAACATCATAAACTATGTGCCAAATGCATTAAAACTAAATTTAAAGTACACATTCTCATGAGGGCTGCAGGTTTTTTATTCATTGTATGTCAGCATCAGAGAAAGACTTTCTGTACAGATATTCTTCTAACTACTCTGTAGGAAGGAGTGATTAAATCCTTATCTTGTTCACCTGGACAAGACAGTGACTGGAGATGTGTTCTTTTGATGGAACTGGGATTGAGAATGAAGGCCACCCCACAGCAGGAGGCTTTTCAGTCGTGTGTGACTTGAACTGAGACCACTGTGGTTATTCTTCTGATGCTGCCAGCAAACAGCATGAAACAATAACTTTGTTATCCAAGCACTGCCACATTTATCACAGCCTGGATGTTAATTTAGAAAGCAAATACAACTCAGAGCTTTAACTGTATGTCTGTCTTAAGGCTCAGTTTATGGGAAGGCATGCCAGAGGTCAAAGGTGCTGTTGACTGCAATTATGAATTAGAAAAGAAGTTTTGGAAAGGAGATAAAAATAAACTTAGTTTTGTGAGTGTTAGCACTGTAGAATCTATGACTCAAGCATCCATTGAACACATGCAAAAAGCATTTGGCAGCAAGATGGTCCTTCTGGAGCAACCATAGTATTTCTGAAGGTGCCAGAACACATAAGTAGCTGGGTATGGCCCCCGCGGATCGCCTGGTGGCAGCTCCTGCAAAGTGTTCCGAAGCCTGTGCATCTCTGACTGTATATTCTCATTTATCAACTTGCCTTTGGAGTCAAGAAACAGCCTCCTACGAGTTCCTGAGTACCAAAATTACAGTTACCCACTCTCTCGTTATAAAACCCTCTCCTCCTGTGACAGCTGTTGGAGCGGAGCGGTGCCGGGGTGGGTCCTGCAGCCCACCGGCTCCTGGGAAGTGTAGGAAGGCAGCAGCACACTGGAAGAAGACCTGCACAGGATATTGATCATTATTTCAACATAGACATATTTGAAATAATGAATATGCTATAGAATATGCTGTGTGCTTTCCTTCTTTGTTGTAAGAAGCCCTTTTTTTTATCTACGAGGCAGATATCAAAATGTGTCTCTGTCACAGGACCTGTAAACCCCAGTTTGTTAGGGTTTTTTAAAGACCCTTCATCTTGATTAGCAAGATTTCCAGTATTATAACTATGTTAACAAAGTCAAACTAACTCAGAAGCCATCTCACACACTACTGTTAGCCTGGGGGCAGATCAGGCCTCATTACTCCTTTCATGAAGCTATAGAGTTATGATCACTGTTATAAAGACCTGAGGGCTTTTGGGATTTTAGTCACACGTTAGATCTCCTCCGCTATATTCCTTGTGAATATCAGAGTTTTTGATAATTTTCCTTCTTTGCAGAGAGATCTCTTTCAGTGTAGGAGCCAATTTCCAGTCACATAAATAGTTATACACACAATCCATAATTGAAGAATTTGTATTCAGTGAGTTATGCTCACAATGTTTATTTTACCCACTACAGAACTGGATACAACTACACAGCTCCATACTTCTTTCAGGTTAAAAACATGCAAGTGTTCAGCACTGAACCAGAATATCTTTTCCTGGTTTACCTCCAAAGTAGTTCTGTTATGAAGATCTATTCCTAAACTAGCACATAGATGTCACTTAGAGACAGGTTGTAATGGGAAACATTGCCTTTTTGGCTAGATCAGTGCATTTAAATGGATCAATGATGTGATGCAGCTGTAGGGTGGAGGCTCTTTAAAAGCTGCACTTCCCAGTGCCAAATATAATGAAACACGGATGACTTCCAGCTAACTGATTGTTGATCTTTATATGAGGGGAAATTTTGCAACATGAGTATTTGATACTGAGAAGCTGTGCTGTGTAAAATCAAAAAAGATACACAGTGATTATAAAGATACGACATATACAGGGAAGAAGCAAAAACTGACAAAATTGGTAAAATGCGAAATGAGTTGGAGATAATCAAAGATGAGTAAAATAGAAATTATAAAACTCATCCAAAAAAAGAGATTAAAATAATGGAAAATATAACATAGAGTGAGTAACAAGGAAATGATCAGTAAAAGACGATGCAAACAGAATAATCCTTATATGAAAAATAAATTATTCTGGAACAAACTGTAAAGCTATACAAATTCAGAGCTAAGAAGGTTAGCCTGATTCTGAACTGATCACTTATCAACACTTTTTTTTTAATGTTGTACTCACAGCTCTTGATTTGGATTGTTTTATTGCCTAAATTTCCAATCTCAGGTAACAAAGGGAGACTCATTAAGTAGTTCAGATCAATCTTCTCGCTTCCCAAGTAATTCCCTTTTCTCCTTCATAGATATACCGTAGCCATTGTCAGTATTTTTAAGTTGTTTCTGAGTGTGAGATGGGAAATTCTCAGGCATCTCGTGCTAATCCAACAATAGTTTGTTTTTTAAAAAAAAAACTTTTGCCAGCTGAGAAATGCAGCAGCCCATGTGAAGCTGCTCAGCTGAAAAAGAAATAACACACACAAAAAAGCGTGACCTATTGTCCTCTTCAGCAAACCACAGAAAACGAAGACAGTTCTGGAGATAACAGAACTCAAGTTGTTGTGGTTTTTTCTGGGTTTTTTAAAAATCAGATTCTTAAACCTGAAGTTATGTGATGAATTTCAAAAGAAATCCTCAAAACGCAACCCAGTTTGTGTTCAGGTTTTCTCAGCACTTCAACTCAAAAAAAGAATGCATTGCAGTAGAGTTGAGCAAGTTGGAAGAACAGCTGAGTGTGGGCCAAGAGCAGTGCTATGGAGGGAGAGCAGCACTGTGTGGACTGATGCTGCTGCTGAGATAACCCCTTGTGTTAGGTAACAAAAGGCGCCAAAGTGTAAATGGGCAAAAAGCTCACTTGTATCTTCTCTGAACTTGCCTCATCACCTTTGTTGCTTTTCCAAGCACTTCACAACGGAATTATAGCTGATTTTTTTCAGGGAGTCGGTGTGGCTGGACCCTGGAGGTTTGCTAAAGACACAATCATAATGAACCTTTTTTGTTTGTTTGTTTTTGCCTGCTGTTTGTGAGAACTGGAAACTTGAATTGTTTATGATGAACAGCATCCTTTTGGGGCCAAGGCCTTACTGCATTAATTGCACATGAAGTTGGACCATCTCTCACATGCAGCAAAAAGTGACCCATGGCAACAGAAGCTGTTTCTAACCAGTAGCTCTGAAGAAATTAGAGGGCTGGATATGGCAGTCTCTGTTCCAGGAGGGCTGTGTAAAGCATTTTGCATTGTAAATTGCTTCAGCTCTGCCATCTAGGGGAGCTCAGCCCAGCAGGGTACGTGCTATAAGAAATAACAGGGAATCCATCAAAAACAAAGGATTTTGGCAGAAATATCCAGGGACAGTCCCCAAGTCCCCAACCAGGCCTGTGATTTGGGGAGGAGGGCCTGTACAGGAGTCCTCTGGTCACCCTACCAGGCTTTTACTGTGATGTGGCCACAGCAGAGAAAACTGATCAGACAGAGGGACATTAGCATTTCAACCTGGCCATAATGAGTAGAACACATGCAGCTGCAGGTTCATCAGTCGCATGTGAGCAGACCCTAAACAAGGCTTGTTATTTAATTTCAGGGGAAGAGCAATTGAGACTGCAAACATCTCTCAAAACTGTCCTGTTCATCCTCTTCCAATTCCAATCATGGGTTGTTCCCAGCCCTCTGTTTTTTAGTGATTTATCTGTTCTAATTTTAAATTACTCGAGAGATGGAGTTTCCACCTCTTCCCGTGGGAAATTAGTCCATGGTCTGATAGACACAGCCAGGATATTTTCCTGATGTTCAACCTTCAGTGGTTTTCCTTTGTTCAGTTTAATCTCATTACTCCCAGTTATTCCCTGTCGGTCAGTGCCATGCACTCAGCCCCTCTCTTTTGTGTTTACACCTCCTCAGCTGGATACAGTTGTCTTTAGAAAAATCTGGTAGGCCTGATTATGTATTGCCCACCTTCTCAAATGAAGAGAAAAAAATAAAATAAAATGAGTAAAGGTTAGTACAAGTTAGTCTTAAAGGATGTTTTCAAGGCTCAATCTACTTTCATTCACCAAACCTCTCTGAGACTTGCTTGTGTTTTTTAGGTTGCAGTGACTGGTGACCTCACACAAACCCATCACCACTTTCCTACCCCTATCAGAACTACGGGAACATAAGTTGTTCAAGGTGGGAGTAACGGATGTGAGAAACCAAATTCAGGTTCCTATAATAAGAGGACACAGAAGCCCAAGAGTTGCAAGAAAAATGTGTTTAGTGGAGTGGCATTAAAAGATTACCATAAATATCTGAATGTGACAAATAGGAAGTAGAAAAGTTGGTGAATCATAAGGGTGGAGAAAGCTGCCAAAATGGTATTTATGATGAGATCCTTCAGAGGCAAAGTACAGAGGGAACACAAGGTGATTGCATACAGCTATTTCTTGAATTTGCAGAAAATACTGAAAAGAGAATAAGGATCCCTTAACACCTTGTGAAAAAGATTAAAAATGTGGAAGCAGAAATAGAATCTTGGGGGCCAAATTAAAGAATGGAGACTAACCTGAGCAAATCTCTTAAAAGCAGGAGACTGATCAGAAGAAGAGGGTTGTATTAGCTAGAAATAAATCAATAGGGGCTTTTCTGGGACCCTCAACAGACAGCTGGGCTTTCTGGAAGCCCAGTCTAAAATGCAGCGTTAATAGAACAGCCTGTTCCTGCTTTACCCTCATCAAAAGGAAGCTGCTGAGATTCACAATTCTTTCTCCTTCCCCCACAAGCTTCTGTCTTTAATATACCTGAGTTTATATTACACATATTATTATATTGTATAACATATATTATACATATAATAGTTTAAAATGTTTTTAAAGTGACAGTTTAAAATTAGAGTTAAAGATTCACCTTGCCTCCAGTTGTGAACTTTATGGACATCAGGAGCCAAGTACACTGATTAAGTGGAGCACAAGCGGCAGAAGCCAAGTCAGGGAAGAACTAGGTAAGAACTGAAGAAGAAAACTCTGAGCAGTGATGTGCTGCTCAAGGAGCAGACCCTCAGCAAGGAGGAGAGAGCACCTGGATGGACAACTGGAGACAAGGACAGGAGTTTTTAAGATGGGAGAGACTAAAGTATCCTTGGAAAGCATTACATCTCACCCTTCCAAATACACTACTTCCTCTTTTGCTGTGAATCCACTGGGGAGGCAGCAGGAGAACATTGCTTTTATCAGGGATGATGACTGGAGCTCCGTGGCACTGACATTATCAGGGGCCACTCCAACAGCACGCGCACAAGCTCCAGGTTCTTGTCCTTTGCACACAAGTGAAAACAAGAACATTCAGATACTAAGTAGGACAAAAAGTTGTTATGGGCTCAGGCATGGCTGTTCCCAGGACACTGCATTGCCTTCCAGCCCATCTGGACTGCAGCGAGGTGTGGAAGAAAATTCTCTGGCATATCTTCATGAGCTAAGTGTAAAGTTATTGTTGTTATGTGATGGCTAGTGATAGAAACTGGAAGAACTCGTCTGGAGACAGCAGAATCTCCTTTCAGCTAGCTCAATTCAGATAATGTAAAATAGACAGACCCTAACCAGAGACATCCGAGCTCAGAGATACATTTTACAATGTATAGGACATTCAGATTTTGAATTTCAGAAGTTTAAACCCTATATCCCCTCTTTCCATAGATAACCTTCTGTATGCATATTTAAAAATTTGTTTTCACTACAACTTCTTGCCTTTTTCCCTTATGCCATTTTTTTTTTCTCATTCGACACATTGCCTAGTTTAAAGTGGTAAATTTTCAGTTGTTCTGGAACAAGTTGAAATGCCTGATAGCTGGCTCGGGTCACCAGCACTCTAGTTGTCAGCAGCAACAAAGAAAGGCTGCAAAACTGCAAATAGGATCTCATGTTGAACTTTTTGAAGAAGAAAATAAATCAGGGGTTTAAAAATGTTAGATTTTTAACTGATTTAGGAGCTGCAAGGCTATGTAATTTTTAATTAATCTGGGAGGCAATAGTACAAATATAAAAGTTTTTTTCGAGATGAACATCAAGTGATCTTTTCTAATTCTGCATTTTGCAGTGACTCCACCTAAGCCATTTGTCTTGATATTATTTGGCTGGACTGTAGTGGTGAGGTATGCAATATCACTTACTTATCCATTTTAAGGATCAGCCTTCAGCTCAGAAAGATAAGAGAAACTGTCAGGACAGACAGCAAGAATCTGTGATTCACAAGATGTCACATGGTTCAGTTTCTTGACAGGAATTTCTGAAATGAGAACCACCTGCTCCTGGTAGTAATGCTGCATCTCTTACTGGAAAGGCAAACAGCTATTTCAGTAGAGTCTGGGAGAAAAAAAAAGCCTACAAGAAAGAAATCCTGCCAGAAGCTTCAGCAGCAGTCCTGCGAGACCAGAAAGGAAACGCAGCAGATCCTTCAGTCTGAGAGTCCAGCAGAAGGCTCTGGGAGCCAGCAAAATTAAGACAAAAAAAAAATTAAAAAAAAATTAAGAGCTAGAAATACAACAAAAGATAAAAGAAGATAATGAAAGAAATGCAGTGGGAGAAATGAGAGTAGGAATAGGAAAAGGCCAAGGTGCAGAGTATGATCTACCAGTTGATTTGTTGAGCAAGGGGCCCATTAGCTAAACCCCAGCACACGTGGCAGGCCTATGATGGGGAATCCCCTGATGGTGCTGCTGCTGGACAGGACACTTTGCCATGTGCATCCCACTGCTGGGGATGAAAAGCCTGGACACCTCAGCCTCTGCAGAACCTTGGTTTCATTTCTTATGGCGAATTCCCTAATAGCTTGAAAGTAGTGCTTATACATATATCTAAAATCAGGCCTGTATATATACATATCTCTAAAATGTACATATAATAATGTACATAATATACATATCTCTAAAATCAGGCCTGTAACTTCTCAATTTTTGAAACAGACAATCTGTGGGTTTGCCCACATCCTGTATTTGTGCTGTGAAAGCCAGCTCAGACAAAGGGCCAACCTGTAACAGTCTTATCTAATGCAGATAAAACTTTTCTCTCGGATGTCACTGCACTTGGCTGTTCACCCAATTAGATGAGTTTCCATGCTTTTCAAGACTGATCTGAAAATATGAAGATATAGAAGGGAAGATGATATCCAGAAAGGAGAAGAGGGGTGGAATCTGGCCTTCAGCAATACCTGATATTTGGGTGGGAGCTGAAAGCATACAGCTGTTGCTTTTGATTTTAATTGCAATAGAAGATAAAAGAATTGTAATTAATATGACATGAAAATTCAGATGGAATGGCCTGGCATAAACCGAGCCTTTGGCTAGTTTAAACATCTTTCACAATGACCTCTCATAAATCAGGGTCAGGAAACAATGAGGGGGCAGACAAGTGTTTGTGATGTTGTTTGCTGACTGGATGTTCATAGGAATGCTGAAAGAATGTGCCAAGAATCTGGCTTTGTCAGGAAAAATAGTTCTTGCTTTTGAAAAGACTGACAGATCTATAGAGACAAAGAAGTGCAAGCTGGCACACAGCAAAACAGACTAAATCCAGAAGTAGGGCTTCCAGAAGTTTGTCCGGGTGTTGCAAATAATTAAAGCTAGTAGGAGAGGCCCAAGACATTGGACTGTTGTCCGGCATTGCGCTGTGCCTGTGAACCAGTCCCAAGGGTGGGAGCGAGGTGGGGCTGTAAAGCTTGAGCAGGTGCCTGCCCAGTCCAGAAGGCAAACCTGGGGTTGCAGAGATAGCCATTGATTGCAATGCTCTGGGAAAAGCAGATCAGCAATCTCTGGCGTCGCCACCAAAATCTGCGGCAGGAACTCGGGTGAGGCCCGGCGTATATTCTCTGCTTCTGTCATGGCTGGAAGGGCTGAAATGATGAAGACTATTCCTCTAAAGCCAGTTGTTCTCACTTCAAGGCTGCCTTATTGTGCCATAAAATGTCACTGGAGCAAGAGGAAACAACTCTGTGGTTGCTGAGATAATTCAGAACTTGAATGTGATCTGCTGTGAACACACGCAGGATGTATTGGGAGAAAGGAAGCGCGTTGA
Source organism: Regulus satrapa (assembly GCA_013396955.1). NCBI lineage: Eukaryota > Metazoa > Chordata > Aves > Passeriformes > Regulidae > Regulus > Regulus satrapa. The sequence goes on along the minus strand of VWZN01012469.1, from coordinate 905,747 downwards.
GCTGCTGTGGAAAGCACGAGGGAAGGCAACAAGAAAGTTAATTTGGATGAGCAATCTGCATTGGCCTCTTTGAAATAAACATGCTGGAAGGAGGGAAAGCAAGAATTCTAAGTTAAAACCAACTAGTGAACGTTCCCTTCCCTGGAATTTCAAAGGTCAGTGAAGTAGAGCTAATGAAACACACTTGATATGCAATGAGGTAGGAATTCTATTACTTAAATTTACTGACCTAAAACATTGAACACAGAAGTTCTGGTAGAATTCTGGAGAATGACTGATAATATGACAAATAGAAAAATACCTTTTAGCTGAGACTTTATCAAAGCAGGGATAGGAAAAACCTGATTTTTATTTTGAGCTGTTTTTCTATGTGCACATTTCCACTAACAACTATTATTATAGGAACATTATTCATAAATAAAATTATTTTTGTCTTTCAGAAAGCAATTAATGCAGATAGTGACACTTGAATGCTTAATTGGCTATTTTAAAACTATTTTTTAGAGCAAATTTGATATGAATTAACTCAGAAGAGTGATGGCAACTTCTCAAGATTTTTCACCTTAGGTGAACATACAGACAAAAGAACAAATCATAAATGTATTTTTTCCTGGAATGACTAATTAGGAGACTCTTGAAAATAAGCTGGCGAGGGACTTCTGCAAAGTGTGTCAGGGAAGAGGAAAATTTTTTAAAAAGCCAAAATTTCTCCAAACTCTAAATTGTTAAATAATTATTTACAAGTTGGCATATCTTTTTCTGTTGACTCTCAGTTTTTATGATAACTACAGTAGTACCTACTAGGACATTACATTTCCCTATATATCAAAACTGTCTGAAGGAGTGAAGGCAGCAGCTTCTTTCAACAGCAGCAGAGAACATCAGCCAGGCTTTGGTGCCTTAGTGTTTCACATATCTTGGTACTATAATTTTGATTAAACCTAAACATGGAAATCACCTACTTTCTTGATTTTCAAAATAACTTTTCCCCACTCACCCTATTATTTCAGTTGTAGACACAGGCTGGGAGGGAGTGGTAGGTCAGGGATGGTAACTTTGAGCTGTAAAACATGCATTTATGAAGCAGACTCAGGCAAGAGCGAGAACCAGTGGAGGATGAGAAAAACTGGTTCTGGAAAGAAGCTGAACCAAGGGAGCACCAGCAGCCAGGGAGAGCAGCACAAACCCTCAGGAGAAGGGCATGGACATTTATAAAGGTAGTGTGATGACATTTTTTTATTTAGAGCTTGTTCTTGGTGAAAAGCTAACACCTACACCCTTACAGTTTTAAACTGTGATCCCATCTGCTCCAACACTGGGAGCTGAGCTTGGAAAATACCAGGAGATCTCAGCAGGGTGCTGGACTTGACACTGGGAACTGCCACGAGAAGCTCTGAGCCCTGAGGGAGCACTGTGCTTCTGAGCAGGTGCTCTGGCTGCTGCATAAACCAAAGACTGTGGTTGCCCTTCCCATCCTCCCAGCCCAGCCCTTCCAAAAATGGCAGGGTAAATGCCACTACCCCCATCCCAGTTCAGCCCAAGCGTGTTGCCCCATGGGCTGTGCTGATACCCAGTACTTTGTGGCCACTCCTGCTACATAACTGATCATAATTTTACACAGTTTAGTGCTTTGGCTGGGAAAAGGTTTCTCTTGGCAAATTAAGGTGGAAGACACAAAGGTTCTGCCTGCTCTGTCAGGATAATGGCTGTGGATAAAACTGTGGCTTTAGGCAGGCCAGGCTTGTCTTGAGGAGCCTCAAGGGAGAAAGCCTTGGAATTCATGGGCAGGTGAACTACAGAGGAGTAGCAGCTGTGCACTGTGATGATTGTTATGATTAATAAACAAGAGTTTATATTATACTCTTCTTGCTTTACTAGAAATGTGCCTTGAAAATTATTATAGATTTGGAAAGTCTGCCTAATGATGGCTGAGATGTGCCTTTGTCTCCTCAGGTAATGAAGATTTACCTCAACAGCAGAGACTTCCAGAAAACATTGGTGGATTAACCTGTGGTGATCCTTACTTCAAACTGCATGGCTGCTTTCCCATCATATTTCGTGATGTATTAAATTTTGTGCCCAAAATTTACATTCTTGTAGTTAACAATAGCATCACCATTCCTAATTTTAGGCCGATGCCATTATATTAAAGGAGACAAAATGACTGGAATAACATCCATATTGAAAATTATAGTATGTTTATCTGGACACCTATACTAAGAAAAATCTGTTAGTACAATCTTGCTCTGACTATGTAGGGGCTTAACTTGGGATGTGTGAGCAATGATGGTCAGTTGGTCTGTGTTCCTCTGTAGGAATGGGCTTATTTGTGTGGAGTGAGTGTGCCATTCCAAAACAGAGAGCATGCACTCCTTCCTGAGTAGCTTTGCATACAGTTTTCACAACCTATTTTGGCTTCACAAAATACTGTTGTCCTTCTGCATAAAATAATTTACATGTCTCAGAGACTGCTGAAGTTGAGACAGTCTAAACACAGTTTAGGGGATAGAAAACAACCATGGTACATCTGTTCCCAACCAACAACTTCAGACCTGCCTGGGGCAGTGCCATGATGTGCCTTGATTCCCTTCTGCATAGGAGACGTGGGGTTTTGTTTGACTCTTTTTCTATAAATAAACAGACTATAATCAGGAAAACACTTGCTACCTTTGGACTTCAGCTTGTGACTTCTGTGGGGAAAATATTAAAATACTTTGAGGCACATTTTGGCTAGACTGCTGTGAGATATGGCTGAGGCCTGACAGAATCAACAGTGTGCCAGACCTGACCGGGATAAACCCTATTCTGTGTTTGAGTATTGGAGCTAGAAAGCTGCAGCAAAGGAGGATGTTTGTTGTGCTGATTTGTGTCACAGTGGCTGGATTCCTCCTCTGGCCCCAGCCACTGCCTGAGCTTGGACAGCAAATGAAACCACACTGGATCGTGGTGGTGGCACAAAATCCTCTCTCCATGCCTTGCAAGCCAGTCACCTCCACTCAGATACTTCTAGATACAAAGCAGAGGTTTCTTTTTCCCCTCTAAAGTTAAATATTTCTACTTTTCTTAAAATGTCCCATGAAAGACCAATGACTGCCCCTCAGCAGAGTATCTCAGCACTTTGTGGGTTTTGTTTTCTCTTAGGATTGCAAACTCAGCAGTGTTCATCTGCAGATCATTCTTCACTTCTCGCCCAGCATCTGCTGAGCTTGTAAACTGGTTAATAGGCTAAGAGGAATTGGGATAAATTAAGATGTAAGGAATAAGGGTAAAGCTTGAGATGGAAAGACCTTAAAAATCTCAGAAAACAGGACAGAAAGGCTGTGAGGAACAACACTGCAATCTATGCAGATGGAGTAACATCAGTGTCTAGTACTTGATTAAATTTAAAAGAGAGACATTGAGATTGACTTTACAGGGTTGTGACTGTCTTGTCTACAGCTTAGGCAAAATAGTACTGGAAGCTTCAGTTGGGTGTTTGCAGTTAAAAGCTTGAACACAGTTAATAGCATCATGTTATTATGTGAAATGCCTCTAAAGGAAGATAAACAATTTCATTTTATTATGGGTTTTTTTCCCATATGGCACAAATGGGCCCAGGACCAAACTGGCTCTCAGCAGAAAGCTCCCATCTCCACACTCATTCAGCAGGTCATATTTAACAAATTTTAATGTCTTGCCTGTACACCCACTGGTGGATCCATTCCAATCAATACTCTATGGCTTAAGGTTTTTTTATGACACTTCATTTTTTACTCTCCTTGACTCTTCTGCCACTGTTGTTAAATATTCCTTTGTAGCTGATCTGTTTTTTGTCTCTCTGTGCTAATGCTTATACTGAGTTATTATTTCCAAAAGCTAAATTTTGAGCACTCTTACTGGATTCCAAACTTCCTAAGATAGAGCAGAAACACTACTACAGTAACTCTCCTGAAAACCCAAACAAATAAATCAATTAAATTACTCAGAAAGACAAAGAAATATTCATGCACACATGAAAGAATGACATGATTGTGCTTGCTTCTTCTTTTTGTTGTGCTACCCTCCTGTTTTCATTCCAGGTTATGTTATTGCATGTTGCAGATTAGACAAGAAGCACATTTTGAAAAGTGCATGGTCATTGAAAGATGTAGCTAGGCACCTGCCCAAGCAGGTGAAATCCCATAAAATTTTCTTGGATGCATAAACACCTTTGAAAATCTGATCTTGAATATTTCGGGGAAAGGGTTGAAGTTCCCTGGTAAATAACAAGCATTTGTGAATGTCCTTAAAAACTACAGGACTGGCAAAGACTTGGTTAAAAGATATTGTGATAGAATAGAGTATAAAACCAATGTGTAACTGGAGCTAAGAAATCTGAAGAAAAGGGATTAATACTTCTAGAAGTTTAGGAAAATGGAAGATGGCTGAGAAAAGGCACTTCAAGATAAGTCTGTTTTCTGGCATTGCTTCCAAAACATCTTAGCTAAATTCCAGTGTTTTTCTATGCAAATTCAATAGCTATGAAGGCATAACATATGTCTTCCAGCAATAGCTGTCCCTTGTGTAACCTCGTGACTTAACAGCACTGATAAATGTACAAAGCTCTACTAACAGTAGGAACAATGCATTTTTGATCACATGCAGTAATGAGTTACATGAAACTTTATGTGTCATGGTTAGAAACAACAGTTTCTTACCATTATCAGAGGCCAAATCATGCAGGTTGAAGACAGACTTCTAGAACTATAGTACTACAAGTAATATTTGTCTCTTTCTGCTATGGAAAAACAGAGGAAAATTTTCATGCCACTCCTGAAACAAACTAAAGGTCATCCTCTGAACAGTATCCAAAACTTAGTATTAGACATAAATCGCTGTACTGCAGACTCCAATAGTTTGTCAGTAGTTCATTGCTCCATGAAGCAGCAGAAGGAACAAGGCTTGACAGCAAGTATTTAACTAATTGAGTCTAAATTTCTGCATTTGGAAACCCCTTGGTGTTCCAAAACAACTGCTGGCAGCAGTGAAAAGTTCAGCTGTGGATACGCATGTGTTCATGTGAAGGTACAAAGAAACCAAGCACTGCTTTATTGACAGAAAGGAAGGCAGGGTCAGCCAGTTCTGCGTAATAGCACAAGCATCCAAACTGCAGCTGACAGCCTTCAAAGGGCTTATGGAGCCTCACCCAGAACTGATGTCTCCTTTTTTCCCTGCTAAAAAAATTCGTGTGTTTTCTGCAAAATAAAGGACAACCTTTCCTCAGTCTGTTTATATTGCCTTCTTTATTTGGGGTGTCTTTTCCTTCTAATCATTTATAAGTGCATAATATTGCTGTTTCTTCACAAATCATTATCGTTTAAACACTACAAAATAATCCCACAGTACAGCTTATGGCTTGTGACCAAACTTTTCTAGCTGTCCAAGTGTTGCTGTGGTGCTGCCACTGCTCTGAATATCCCTGGCAAGCACAGCAGTCATTCCCTAGTGGTACAAACATTTCAGCCAGGTACTGGGATAGCTATACAAGGCTGGCTTCCCAGAGGAAGGCATGCGGCATAAAAAAAAGTAACTGTGAAAAGTGAATGAAATTAGGATACAAGCTTTTATTTTCCCTCCACTGTATTTTCAGTGTTTTGAAAGGATGGTTAAAGCACCTGACATCCTGCTTCTCTCAACTATGTGGCTTCAGATGGGGACAGCCAGACGAGCACAGGAGGAGGCTGACTCAGCCGCCTTAGGCATGTGCAGGGTACAAGCAGAGCTAACTGTTGGAAGACTGAACTGAGGTAACACACACCTATATTAACGTATGTATCTACATTTCTCCCTCCAGTTTAAGGAGAAGAAGAATTTAGGATACCTTTCCCAATACACTGTGATACTGCATTAATCTCAGATCTTTATATTTAGACAATGAGAGATTTTGGAAAGCATTTAAAAGGTAAAAGAAGGAAAAAGCATCTTCAAATATGATGGTTTTACAAAGGGCAAGGAATCCTTCTGTCTCTTTCTGTGCTATGTCTCTGTAATGGTTTTTTTTTGAGACTCTCATTTTTAACTGAAACTGAACATTAAAGTTTTCAAGGTAGCTAGAATCGATTACAGTTTGCATGTGTAACAAGTTTGATTACAATAGGGGTTTTCACTGCAATGTTATCTGAGAAAATTGAAAAGCAAGATATGCAGAGAAGCTGATTCAACCTTTATCTTCTTCAGTATAAAGAAATATTAAAATTTAGAAATGCCAACATTTGTATTTAAATAAATCTTATTCTTACCACAGATCAATAATGATGACTCATAACAGTAAGTACATCTCAAAGGTAGGCATTTTACTGTGTATAAACTGATGTATACCGTTATGGTATATAAATGCTTTCACAGATCAGAAACTGTTCTGCAGCTGAATATCACATACAGTTAGAATTGTATTCTGGGGGGAAATGTTGGAATTTTACATTATACAAATTTCCTAATAACACTTTGAGGATTAACGTAACATGGTCAAGAAATATAACACTAATAGCAATCAATCAATCAAACAGACACAATTTCCTACTTTGTTCAGCTCTAACTAGAAGAGTGCAGCAGCTGATTCAGTTGAAAAAATATCTTAACTACAGACCTTTTAGACTATTTAAATTCCATTTTTTAGGCAGAAATTACTAGATATTCAGACCATATATATGGTTTGCAACATGAAATCCTTATTTATATTCACTTAACCAAGGTGCAGGAATTATTCTTCCTAGTTTGATCTTCTCTCCAGAAAATCACATCTTCTTATTTTGAAATCAGACATAAGTAGACTGAATAAAGTCTAAAACCTGATGGCTGATAAGTATTTATGTCACTTTAAACAAAATACCATCCATGCTAACTTGTATTCAACAGGTGGGGGAAAGGCATTGGTGTTAAGTGCCAAGAAGAAAAATTGAGATAAAAATGGAAGCATGCCCATAAACACAAATGTCCAAGAAAAAGAATGGATTTTAAAGAACACCTTCTCCTCTTAAGTAACAGATGTTGCTGAACTGATTAAAAAGCCTCAAACATAGCATTGTTGGTCATAACGTGCAAGCACAACTGAAAAAAGTCTTTAGTGGCCTTTTAGTTAAAGGAGTGGAATCAACACTATTATCCAAACACAAGACAATAAATTCTCTGAGCGCACCAAAAAGACTAAGCCCAATATTACTCAGTCAAACACGCATGATTACCTGTTCCCTCAGTTACACTAATGGTATTTTGGAGTCTGATTGTTAAAGTAATGGAAAGCAATTTTTCAGGTGGAAGTACTTCAAGCAAAGAGTAACATGGATGCCAGCTGAGATGCCTGGAGACGATCAGATACATAAAAGTACAAAATACAAATATGGCATCAGAAGAGAAAACCTCCCTTATTCACAGAATAATTCCACATGCAAATTCACTAGTGAAATCTGTATGGTCCTTTTTCACAATGTTAAAAATATGATGACAGGAGGAAATGGAATTTGAAGAAACATTCCAGTTCTCATATTTTCTAGAAATCTGGTCTTTTCTTTTAAGCATGTAAATTGTAATAATCTGAGCCTTTGAATTAAACAATTTTAACACTGTCTTAATTACGTGTATCTACAGTACTTCATATTTTCACACTGATTTTACACTAACTTGCTAAAGTTTTATTGTTGCTGAAAGCTGATAATTGTAGCAAGGTAAATTGGACTGTATTTTTTTTTTTTTAAAAAAGAGAGGAAAAAAATCTAATGGATGTCTTGGACTAAGCCTAGAGTCTAAGCATGTCAGTCTATGCAATGTGTCATTACTACTAAATCCATAACATTCAGAAGCATTAAGAAAAACTTTACCACTCTCATCAAACAAAAAAGGGATGAAATTCTTCAGCAGCTTCTTCCAGGGTCTGTAAAAGAATGCATTATTCTCTAAAACAGAAGAAATTTACTCTGCGGGTAAGTTTTTCAACAGAACTCTTAAAAAAGAAGTTAAAGGAGTAGAGATGAGCTAAGGCATTTCTCTAGCAACCACCATAATTCTTTGATCTTTTTCATTCCCTTAACATCATGGATTTTATCCAAATAACAATACTTTATCAGCTACAGAATACATACATATGGTATGTTTAGATTACCAGGTAAATGCATATTTTAAAAAAGCTTTTATGGCATGTGAAAAATATGCTGAAGCAGGAAAACAAACAACTGTGCAACGTAACAAATATTCTTAATGTTTCTTTATTAATTTCTAGGAATCTGCAGCTAGTAACAATCTGCCTCGCACAGTTCAGAGCAAAGCTACTGATACACAGCTACTTACTTTGCATTGGTTTCCCTTGGGAAGTTGTTAAGAACACTTCTACTCAATACAGAATTAAGCTTTTCACAGCTAATACAGTATGTAAAATTCACAAACTTCAAACACAATCTATAAAGGAAGGAGTCTAGAGTCTACAGCACTCATGTATTAACTGGTTTTCTGTGTTGTCCTATACCTTTTTTTCTTTTTTTTTTTTTCTATTCAAGTCTTCTTCAGCATTGTCAGATCTGTATTCTCAAAGATGATAGACGGTTATAAAATGTCTCCACTTAGACGTGCTACAAAAAATCAAATTATAACTGAATAATTGTCTGACTAACATTAAACTTTTGTGCTTAATGAGGTTTAGTTAAGAATATAAACTCAGGAGCACACTATAAATTTTTATATTTGTTTGTGTCCTAGAGAAGAAAAGGATACCATCCAGAAATTCAAACCTGCCTGCTATTGGTTTGTCTTGATTAAAATTCAGTGCATTAAACAGGTCAGATCTATGGCTACATGACATATCAGAACCATGATATCTTCCAATTTTGGATCAACAGTGTCTTGCAAACCTTCATTTTGACCTGTGCTCCAATTCAGCACATTCTGAGTGCTAAAACTTTGTTTGGAAGAGTGGGTAATAAACTGCAAGACAACACAGAATTTCATCTAAAACTTTTGAATTTTTTTAACTTTTGAACTTTTTTGAATTCTAGAATTAATTCAAAATAATGCTTTTAATTTCGTAGCAGTAAATCTCACCAAGACTAAAAGGCATGATGAAGTTAATAAAATTTTGTAAAAGAATTTTCATGCATAGAATGGCACTTTTGAACTATCTTGTGCCACAGAGTGAAGTACATGAATCGCAATAGCTGGAATGAAGAAGTGAGTAAAGAAAAGATGCGATCACAATGAGACCTGAGGCAGACAAGTTATTAGTCAAAAGGCATCTTAGGTGGTAGTTTTAATATTTAGTAAAGGTAGTAACTGTAAAAGTCCTATGCTTCACATTTTAGATAAGAGCTCTCACTTCTGTAAATATTCATCAGCATCTCTAGAGTAAACCCCTTATTACACTTGAAAGACATACAAGTCAGTTGAATCACTTTTCTGGGAGATGCTTGAGGGCGTGTAATCAAATTTCTGCTTCACAGAAATATTCAGATGTGGATATTACTGCTTCAGACTCTGTATTTTGTTTTGCCATGATCATTGATCACACATATGTGCTGAAAAAACAGAACAGATTGCAAAAGTATGGTTGAGTATGCTATTATTTATTAATTAATTGTTCAAAAATACTTAGACATAGCCAATCTAGTGATTTTACGATTACTCGTTCCTTTCCAGACATCTGGAAGTGAATTCTGATTTCACTTGCTAGCTACAACAAGTGTTCCCACTTGGAATTCCCAGCTTTGAGGTGCGTCCTAGGAGCACCACAAGAAGCGAAGGAAAGGTTTGAACCTTTTTTCCATCCTCACTTCTCTGAGGAAAGAGACAGGCAACACAGCATTCAGACAACCCGTCTGACCTGCATCTGTATTTCACTTTTGCTGCTGCCTCTGCACATACTAACAGTGGTGGACCTGAGAAGCCCTAGGCTCACAGAAGGTGGAAATTTAGGGAACTCTTAGGAGGAGGGAACTGTTCACAGTGATGAGCAGGGACTTCTTTGGATTATTTGAGGTTTTGTAGGGAGCTTTGCACTCATTAAAGGATCCCAAATCCCTACCATGTCAAAGACATACCTCCACAGGGCCCCAAGGAGGAGACAAATTATGGGGATAAATATGGGAAAAGTAGATAAATTACTTTTAAAACTATTTTTTTAATAAGAAACTTACGTTTAGATCTCTGAAGTGCTCATTGTAGTCTAAGGCATAACCTACCACAAATAAATCTGGAATTTCAAACCCGTAATCTGTATTGAGACAAATAACAAGCACCATCAATACAAGATCAGTGGCAGTTAAAAGCCCTTAAATTCATGTGTGCTTCTCAGCAAGCAAACTCTACTTATATGTAATCAGTTGGGGCTATGTTACTTCTGAATCTGAGACATCATGGCCAGCAGTAGCCCCATAACCACCTCCCAGTCATAGAGTACTTGTGAGAGGAATGTGAATAGTCAGAGGAGAGGATAATTTTGTACAAAAATATCACTGGGACATTGTGGAAGGAAGCCAAAATGAGAGCTGGAACATTCTGCTTGCATTTGGAAGCACCATTACATATGTGTATATAGGTATGTATGTGTGGTGATTACTGTCCCATATCACAGTAATGATGAAAAAATGTAGAATATTAAATCATAAGTAACTTTCAGGGATCTATATATTTTCTGCTAAGGATAGCAAAATCTACCTTGTATTTTATGCCACCAAAACATGTCAAATGCTTCTTAAATTAATGCTCCAACTTTATGAAGATTCAAGCACATGCTTAACAAAGTAAATGCATGCAGTGCACCTCAATTTTACAACACACACACCCGAAGCTAAGCACAGACATCCATCTTTTTGAGTGTGAAGATCTGTGTAATATCAGCACTACATAAAACAAGTTAGATTCTTTCCAAATTGTTCTCTAAATAACTACAGGAAAACCCAGTGTTATGGACACAAAAATAGGTCCACACAAAAAATTCTATAGGTATTCAGGTAAGGAATTTATTCAGTTGTTTAAGATTGGGGGTTATATGCACTTCGGAATTGTAAATTTAGGTAAGTGAGGAAATCATACAGCACTGTCATTGATTTACAGATGAGATATCTGATGTTTTATAACATTTATCACACTATGAATAAACAAGGATAAAATTTGTTTCAGTCAAAAGTTAATACATAAAAAAATAAAGGTAGCCTTCATGAAGTTCATGAAGGGTATCATGAAGGGTTCATGATTAACTTCATGGAGTTAACTTCTTAATTTTATTGCCTCTTTTGTATGTTTAACATTAGTGAATCCAGTCAAATATATGCCTTAATTTACTGGATTAAATTCTAAATGTTAAAAATTCCGCTCCACTCTTTAAAAATTTTTACAAAAAAATGTTTGGATCATAGTTCAGATAACAGGGCTAAAACCTCAGGGCCATGTCCAACATTTAAGTAACTTTTGCTTCATAAATTTTCCTTTTCTCCCATATCCCAAATCAAAGCCCTTCATGCTGCCTCCTGGTACTCACCTGCCTACTCTCCTTCTACCCTCCTCCCCAGCTCAGCTGACCAGAGACTTCTTCAGTAGCAAATATTGGTCGATCTCTTCTAGATGCATCTATTCTTTTCGTATTTAGCCACATACCTGTTATTACATCATTCATTCTAAATAAGTCTAAAATGGCAATTGCTTGCTATAGCTCCATTTACAGCTTCGTTGTAACACAGTATAAGGACCAATCACTTAGAGAGAAGTGGTGCTGGTGTGGTGCAAACTGAGCAGCAGGAGAAAGTTTAAAAAGCCCAATTTATCTCCTGCTTTTTAGAGGGTGGGATTTACCTATAATATCAGTGTTTTCCCTTTGAACAATAATACTTTTTTAAAAAATAGAAGTGCTTTTCTGAATAAAAAAATGTAAAACGTTTTAATACTTAGTCACAAAAAAACACCTTTCAGGCTCAGATGGAATCCTGCAGCTCCTCCAGAGAGATGCAATGAAGAAGGAAAAAGAAGAAATGGATGTTCTCTTGGATACTGTTTGTCAGAGACAGAAGATAAAACACTCACCTTTCATTAATAAAACTGAGCCCTTTCACAACTTCCCAATAAAGTTAGTATTCTGCAGAAAACCTAAGTAGGGAAGGCTTTCCAAATGACAGTTATACAAATCCTTCCATTGCATCCCATAGACCCATTGACAACTGGCCTTTTACAATGCTTCTACCAGTCCATAGAAGGTTATGAAAGGCAAGTGACAGAATAGTGGTAACTTCTTCTACTGTCAAGAGATTTTCAAAAGACTTACAATCTGGTCTGTATCCATCAGGCCGCGATGTTCTTTTCACCAACAAACTGTAATTAAAAATAAAATAAACCACATTTAAATCTAGATATGTAACTGAATAACACACACATAAAAACTATTCCTTTTATCAAAAATCTTCTGAGCCATGTGAGTCCCTGTTCCTGTTCTGTTTCTCTTTCCTGACTGCAGGGAAGAGCTGGGTGTATTCCCCCCCAAGTCTATCAGTGCCAGTCTGGAAAGGGCTGGAGGGTCACTGCCAAGGCAGAACAATACATTTCTCCTCCTTTCCTTCACCCTCCCCTTAGTGACTCAGGCAGCTCCTCTGGCAGCTCTCCTTCATACTGCAGGATCAAATTAAAGCAGGATCTCTGGGAATCTACTCTGGAAAATATGCTGGACTAGACTAATTAATTAATAAGTTTAGTGATCGTTTTACTCACCTTGCCACTTTAATCATTTTCGGCTTGTATTTTTCTATATTGTTAAGCAGAACCTTCATGGTCCTTCCAGTTCCAACAATATCCTTATACAACAAGAAAAATAAAGTAAGTAAAACACAAAGGAAAACTGAAAGGAGGAAGTCTAGACAATGACTAAAAGTTCTACATTCTTACTTAGTGGAGATAATTTATTTTTCCAGGACATTGTAAATAACATCCAAAAAATGTTATATTTGAGCTTACTCTTTGAAGCAAGCATTTTCTAATTAATAAAGCACTAATTAATAAAATTATCAGTTCAAGGACTGTCCACTTCCTCTTGAAAACAGCTATGTTGCAAGTACTTGGGATGTAACTCAGGACTGTAGATGACTCTACTGGGCAATGAAAGGATGCAGGAATTAGACTTTTCAGATTATGCTGGAGATCACAGTATGTCAATGTGTTTCGACTAAATCTGCCTTATTTGTTGTTTTATTAGCACAATACAAATGTGCTTTCTCCAGAGCTGCCATATCCATTATCTTCTCAATGAGATCAGAAGGTACCTGACTAGAAAACTGACTATGGAGAGCAGCTGCTGATCTTGAAATCTGGGGGTGGATTAGCAACACCTTGTCTCTGCCCTCCAGCTGTTTAATAACATTAATGAAATGTGCTGTGGACATTTTAAATTTCTGTTAAAGCAACTGGAATGAGTAAATATGGAGGTCATTGTAGTTATTCAGGTCATGAGCCATCTCTGCAGCTGATGGCTTTTTTTCCTATCCTTTGCTAAAAGAAAAAATTTCAACAGTATACAGTTCATGGCACTGTCCAGTTTACTTCCCATACAAGCAGACTGGTTCTGAAATGCCAGGCAGATCTCTAGCTGTCCCAGTTGCTTGTCCAACAATTTCAAAGAGAATCACCTATCTTAATTATATGAAAATTTGGAGCACCAGTGAGGTGACATGTTCTTTCCCTCTTCAACTGAACACCGCTGACTTACACCAGCAACACCTCTGTGATTGGCTGTCCCCGAGGGACACTGCTGGATGCAGGAGTCAGGGGCCTTGAGGGAATGACTGACACTCCCAGCCAGACTGTGAACAACCCTGGGGCTGTAAAGCATATGCAGGGCCACTATTTCAAAGTCATGCACCTGAGAAATGCAGGGCATCACTGCAGTTGATTCACTGTCCTCCAAGGAACACAACTTGAAGAACAGGAGTTGATGAAACCACAGAAAGAACAAATGAAGTGGCACAGAAACAAAGACTCCTGGGTGTCACGAGGCAGAGCACCAGTTAGAGTGACAGCACTGTAGTTTGATTTGTCATGCAATTCCAAAAAGACTGAGAGGCCATGAAGCAAATCAACCCCTCTCCCTCTTCACCACCTCCCAGTGAAAGAAGTGCAAACACAGACAGAATTCAGAAACTGAATAGCCAATCATTATTTGACTGTGTGACTTTATATAAGTACACCCAGCTTACCTCCACAATTAGAACATTCTGAAAGAAACAAACAAAAAGGAATATAATTACATAATATTCACATAGTAAAAGAAACAAATGTTTACAAAGGGAAATTAAGATAGGTCCATGTGCATATGTACAACACAGTAGGACACAAGGAGTTTCCTGTTTCATTTTTATGCCCTGAAAAAGAGCCAGCCACAAGAGCAAGCCCTGCAGTCAGGGACCACTACTTAATTCAGTTCTGTCTAGATTATCCTCTTTGTCCAAGAACGGATGTAGCTTTGGACAACAAAATTAGATGGAAGAAACCCAAATAGGATGAGCTTCACTTCACTGCAGCATCTCTAGATGTGTACTGCAGTGTACTCTATAGTTCACTGAGATACTGTTTCCAATGTTAGTATGAGAAAACAGCAATAATATTCTTTCTCTGAAACAAATGCTTTTCCTCCCTCCACCCACACCCCAGCAACTTCACAGTAAAGGATTAGAGGCCAAGTTACAACACCCACTCTTATACTGCGAAGCACCCTCTTTCTCTTCAGCTACTGCTGCTGAAATCAGTATTATTTGAAGAGAAGGGGAGTGGCCCAGCCAAGAGCAGTGATGTCAAGCTTTATGACAGTATCATCACACAGGCTGAATCTTTTTGCTGAAATGGTTCATCACTGTTCCAGGAATTACAATGTCTAAGGAGACTTCAGTTCCAGCTCTTTTACGAAAAGCAATAATGGGATGTAATGTCGTTATTGGAAGAAATAAAAATCTATTCATTATTTATGATTATTTATTAGTAGGCATGATCATATGCACGACCAAAAGGATGTTGCATTCAGATCTACCTTCTGAAGTGAAACCTGCAGTAGCAAGAGGAAAGCTATTTCACAAATACCTTTATCTATCTATCTATCTATCTATCTATCTATCTATCTATCTATCTATCATCTATCTATCTATCTATCTATCTATCTATCTATCCATCTATCTATCCATCTATCTGTACACCTTACATGGATGTGCATGCTGTGTATCCTGCAAAACCTTGAGCCCACATAGTTTCATATCCATGCAATATTCACCAGCCTAGTTTACATTCCACTTCCTTTCCATCAGGCTTGTTGGCTTTGCTACATACATAGCATGAAGACTGTTTAACTTCCTTTTCCACAACAGAAACCCAAGGTTGAGAGTTGTAAGAGAGACGCAAACACATGGAGAAGGAGTGTGTGAAAGGAGCATGCTCACAACCAGCACATCTTTAATAACAGCTTCATTAACCAATATGTAAATAATTTTTAATCTTCAAACCAGAAATTATTAATATCGATTTTCCATATTTATATTCATACTGCAGCTCTTCCTAACACTTACAGTGCTTGGTAGGGAGACATGGCATACTTCATGCATTAAGCACTGCAGAAACATATTACCACACACTGCATTATACCTGGATGCTTCTGAAATGGCAAAACACTTGGTAAAGGTGTGGAAGAAACTCCTGGTAGCAGTTGAGCAAATGTCAGCAGTGGAGATACCACTCAAGAAAGCCACTAATTTAGACTGAGCTCTGGTGGAATATATATTAATCTTGGAGGGAGGCTCCTTTTTGGTGTTTTCATAACAGGTTTCACTGGTGGTTATCCTGCTTGGCACTCCTGACTTTCAACCTCTTAGCTGCTGACACAAACAACTTTGGATCTCAAATGCCTAGTCCTGTGAAGGCAAAAAGGTAAAGGCCTCAACAACAAAAGCCTGAAGACACCCTGCTTCTAGAAACTTCTCCCTTCAAGAAAGAATGGAAGTATGTCAGTTGTCTAGATAAGATGAAGAGCCAAAACTGTGTTCAGAAGCTTATGACAGGTGTATAGGAACACATTCATTTTTAGGAAAACATTTGGATCCAAATTCAAATTGGTTCTCACCTGCCTTCCTGTATAAAGTCATAAGTGGGAAAAAACATATCTTGGGACTAGCTCAGAACACCTGGGTCTGAGGCATAAGGAAATTACTTGATTCAGTCAGTGGACACCTGAAGATAATGTACAGGAGTAATGGCTTAACAATAATGTACGGGTTTGGCTGTAGCTGAGCTGAAGTTTGGTACCCACACAGCACAGACCAGGCATGGACTAAGAGCCTAGGGCTGAGCTGGTGGGTCTGAAGAGACCATGAAAGATCTTCTGTTGGGCTAGAGCAGAAATTTTAAACTATCCTTCACAGACATCTGATTTACCTCTTCTAGAACATGAGTACTTCAGAACCTCCCCAGGGAATGTGTCTCAATACCTCATTAGCTAAGAACAAAAAATACAATTATAAAACTTCTGTTGATATTTGGCCTGAACTTGTTTTGAAGAAAACATGGGAAAAGCTTTGTTTTCTTCTCTTTTTTCTTCTATATTTGAAAGATATATTTCTTCAGTTTCCTTTTCTTCAGATTAAACAATATTTATTTATAATTATCTATTTATTCAATGCTTTCTCACAAGTTATATTTCCTAGCTTTCTGATCACTCTTTTGCTGGAATTGATCCAGCTGGTCAGAATCCTTCTCTAGTTGTGGTGTTTCAAACCAGAAAGAAGTCTTTTCCATTGTCAAGAGGAATGAAAGAACCACTTTGTATGCTTTATAAATAACTCCCCTTTCTATGTATCCTAGTACAATAGTTACATCCTTTATTAAAATATACTGGTGTCTCATATGCAACTTGTGATCCACCTATTGTCTCCAGGACTGTTGCTGAGTCAGTCCTCCCTCACTTGCATTTATGCAAAAGATTACTTCTGTATAAACACAGAAGTTGGTATTCATCTTTATTGTCGTTACATGTCATTCTTTGAACCAAATTCTTAAAATAATTTCTTAAGATCATAATATCTTGTAGTATTTTTCCAGATAGTATGAGTACCATTAAATGCTAATTCTATCTTTTCAATCATGAATTAAATATTGTATACTCCCTGGAGAGTGTGCTTTAATGCATCTTGTCTGACAGTGAAGCATAATTAACTGTTTCTTGAGAACAGCTTTCCAACCACTTACACATCTGTCTAATAGAAATTTAATCTTGTCTCTGTTTCCTTATCACAAATGACTCATATTTTACAATTAACGTGGATCCAGACATGCCTTAAAGGTTTGTCTGGCTACAGTTCAGGAGTGATAGTCACCTGCACATGACTTCAGCTGAAGTGTACGATTGACTAACTTGAGAAGGAAGGATTTTGGTGGACGCTGTCTGATCCATAGAGCCAAGGAGTCCAACTGTTGCAAAACATTGGGGAAGTTCCTATAAGATATCAAGGCCAGAAAACACAGATGCTGTTTTGTATTATGCCCATTCTGATTATTTTCAAAACACTGATGAGGAGTTTTTATATTCTGATTCTGTATGTAAGGCCTTAGCAGTGGAAAGGCCAGTATAAAATATTTAGCTATGAAAACATTTTGCAACTATAAGTAAGCAGGCATCCTAACTGTTCAGAATGATATTTTGATCTCTGTTATCATTATGCAGGGCTACTGTGTCTAAATTCTCCATACTTTTCAGTCTTTAAATGCTGCTTACGACCAAAGACACTCAGAGTGGTTTGCCATCCTCTGGTACACAAACCCTCTCTTACAAAATGCTATGCTGGGAAATTGAGTGTATTGCTGCCTATCCCCTGCCTTCCTACTGTTGAACCAGTCTACAGATAGAAAATTTCAGAAAAGGGATAGAATAGCAGAGTAGTAGAGGAACAAACTGCAAACTGCCAAGAAATGTTTTGATATACAGTGTCCAAGACTAGAGAATGGTGATGTCTAACTAAAAGTGGTTGAAAGAGATTAGTTTATCCTTGATCAGTTGGATACCAGAGGATGAAGGAAGAATGCAATGGATACAAGAAGTTAGTACATTATCAGTAATGTCACCATCATCCTAAAGGCACAGCTGGCTGTGCCCAGCATCTCTTATGAAAGGTCAGTCACATGGAAGACCTTATTCAGCTTCACTGTGAAATCCTCATGTGAGCTGGTGTGCAGGAGACTGGTAAAATTCATGAGCTTGTGGTGCTACAGCAACAGCTGACAACTGGACAAACAGGGAACTAAAGGACACTGAAGAAAAATTTTTTCCCAAGTATGTGTGTTTGAAGCTCCTGTACTGCATAGATCAAGAATGTTTTGTCATTTCAGATATATTTGAGGCAATTACAAAGGAGGAAACCACATGAAAAGAAAAGTAATCCAGCCTTCTAAATTGTGTCTACTTTTGAAGCTCAGAGAACAGGATACAGGAATATTTACTGACATGTTGACTAGGCTGAAGATGGCTTAATTTCTGAGTAGAGCCATCTTCATCAGTACAATCTCTGAAGTACATCCAGAAATCTAATAATGGTGCTAATATTTCTTACAGTGAGACAGAGTACAGTCAGTTTTTTTAAATATGTCCTGGAAAGATTTCATACACAGTCCAAATAAAAAGGGATGCTGGCTTCAGAGAATGAAAGACCTTCCTATTGAGTCATTGCAAAAGAATCAACATTGCGAAAGAACCAACTTCCATTACTGATGGATCAGAGGGATGGCTGGGAGTTGATAGATTTGGATGACTGTGATTCATTCTGTGTTTACACCATTCTTTACCAGGTAACTGGCAGAAGGTAGGCAGGTGCAAGATAGAGTCAAAGAATGCCTCAAGTTGGAAGGGACTGTATGAGGACCATCAAGTGCAACTCCCTGCTCTTGGCAGGACTACCTAGAACTAAACCATACGACATTGACCAGGTGCTTCTTGGAACTCTGACAGGCTTCAGACCCTGACCACTTCCCTGCAGAGCCTGTTCCAGTGACTTGACCACGGTTTCAGTGAAGAACCTTTTCCAACTCTCCAAGCTGAATTTCCCCAGACATGGTTTCACCCATTTCCTCCTGTCCTGCTTCAGGTCACTAGAGAGCTGTGTGCACTGCCCATCTTGAGGCTGTGATGAGGGCACCCCTCATCCTTTACTACCCTGGGCTAGACAACACAAATGAACTCAGCCACTCCTCAGAAGTCTTGCCCTTGAGCCCTTGCACTAATTTGGTTGTCCTGGACACAACACTCTGATAGTCAGAAGTCCTTCTTACACTGTGGCACCCAGAGCTGCCCCCAGCACTCGGGGTGAGACCGCCCCAGAGCAGAGCAGAGCAGAGCAGAGCAGAGCAGAGCAGAGCAGACCAGGACACTCTCTGCAGGACACTCCCCTCCCTTGCCCAGCTGTGCCTGGTGCCCCCCAGGACAGGGTTGGCCCTCCTGGCTGCCAGGGCACTGCTGGCTCCTGTTCCACTGGCCATGGAGCAGGACCCCCAGATCCCCAGGTCCCTTCACATGGTGCTGCTCTCCAGCCTCTCATTCCCCATTCTGTACATGTAACAGGGATTATCCTGTCCCAGGTCGAGAATCTTGTTAAATTTCATATGATTGGTGACGGCCCAGCTCTCCAGCCTATGCAGATTTCCCTGTAAGGCCCCTCTACCTTTGAGGGGGTCCACAGCCCCTCCTGTTTTAGCATCATTGGCAAATTTTCTCAATGTACATTCAATTCATGAGTCCAGATCTTTTATAAAAACATTAGAGAGCAGGGGCCCTAAAATTGTCCTCTGTGGTTCTGAATGCAAAGGGGAGCTGTGAAGTTTAAAATTCTCCAGTTTTGAGTGATCAGGGCACACACAACTTGTAACTCTATACATGAATATTTGAACTGAGTAGAAATAATATTTGTGGTGTGAGCTGGATCTCCACAAAAATAAAATTTTTGCTTCAATATTAATTTTTAGACGGTGCTAAAAATGGTCCATAGCAGCAGGTCTTTGGTCATCTGGAAAAAGGAGGTTTTTGACAATACTACTACTATGTAAAATAAGGAAGAAATAATTCCTAATCCCCAGGTAGCATGTGAATTCATCTCTTGTGCTAAAGAGAATTCTCTGTGAATGTTAATTTTATTTTTTTTCATAATGAACAAAAATGCAAAAGTTGAAAATTTGTCATGTAGTGCTTTTTAAAGCCACAGGAGTTTATACACTGCTGTATTTTACAGCACATTTTAAAAAAATCCTGACTTAGAATAAGATGAAAACTACTCCAGCACTGAGTCAATACATTTCTATTGTTTACCTTCCCACAGGTCAGTCATAAGTGGAACAATGTCAGCTAACAAAACCAAGCAGAGTAATGAGAACATGTCTGCCTCCTGCCTGACAGCAGTAAGTGCTATGGAAATTATTTTTCATCTTCCTGGAAAAGAATAACAATTTTTTTTCTAGACTTGGATTGTATGTTCCATTCGTAAGACTGTTTTCAAAAGAGAATGGCTATGAAATATTAGCACTTTGAAGTTAGCACTGAATAAGACTTTGAGGAAAACTGCATCTTTGAATTAATAAAATATGTGACATTTTAACAAGGTAAAAATTCTAAGCTGTGCATTTAGAAAGGGGAAGTATTTCCCTGACAGCTGAAACTATAATTTAGCAATCAAATAAACAACTACATTTAATGCAACACTACAGTTAAGAGGACAAACTCAGCCCTCACACATATAGCAAGAAAATCGGGCAGATACATAAACAGGGTATTTTCTCCTTAAATAATTCTGCATAAAATCAGCAGAATAGCATACAGACACTTTTTTTTTTCTTTAGCAGAAAGAAAATAACAGAAGTAACTTTAAACTGAGAAAAGAAAAATAATTTGATAACTGAAAAAAATACCTTGGAGTGAAGTAAGGTTTGTAGCAGGAAGTAATAGCTTTTATTTAATTAACAGCCCATTTCCCAGTGGGGGAACATTTTTCACAAAAGAACTTTGACCTTTCAGCCTCAGAGAGACCACAAAATACCTTCAACAGCTGAGCCTGGGAACAAAAATTCAGAACTGCTGTATGCACTCGAAATCATGGACTGAATAAAATAGTGGCTTTACAGCACATTATAATCCTCCAGTGCAGCTGCCCTTCAACTCATTTATCAGTGTTCCACAGCTGATAATTTCCTCTCTTATTTTAGCTCAGAGGAATTCTTAACATTTTTATCTGCCCCTCTGGTCAGTCACAGGGCAGGTGATTATGTAGGGCAATCACTTCTCTTATCCCAAATTGTCTGATTACCACATTAGGTTAAAATTAAGAGTTTCTCCCAGTCTGTACTTCGCTTGAAGTTTTCTCATTCTATTCAGACCAACAGAAGGATCTGCATGCTTGAAATTTCATTTCTTCCAACTATATCAGTTGCCTACTATTAATTTCCTGTTGTTAATTCCACCTTCAAACCTTGTCTCATTTACATCCTACAGTATACCAGTACTGTACAGCAGGCTCCCAATGGATTAGCTTATCTAAAAGAAGCTTAAGTAATGACTGTGTGATAAGCAAATATGCAACCATATGGCAATATAAATTTGATAATGGCAAACTGCTTAATCCAGTAGGCAGAGGTATTTAAAAAAACCTCAGTAAAAAAAACAAAAAACTGTTCCCATTCAGAAAAGACAATTAAGTTCACCATTTTAGCAGTGATGACAGTTGACTAGTGGTATAACATGCCTGATATATGGAGGCTTCTCCATCAAGTCTCTAAATCAAAATTTTTGATAGTTTGAAAGGTACACTGTGAACAAGTTATTATTTGGGACCTTTCATTCTAATCACCCAGAAGTTCAGACAAGATGCTTTTGGGCCTTTAGATAAAGGAATCTGTAAACAAAGCCCTGTTTGTGATCAAGCCAATTAACTGTCCTGGCAACATAAAAAAGAAAAGAGAAAAAAAAATGAACCTTAATGTGGGAAGATTGGCATAATTTGGACTGATGGAAATACTTTTATCTTCAAGGTCTCATTGATATCCTGAGTTCCTTCCTGTCTCTTTCTTGGATAGAACCATTCTTAAACTACTTGGAAATACTTGTAACATATTGCTAGTTGTACCAGCTTACAAAGTATGCATGAATACACAATGTCAGGAAAAGGTGAGTTCATTTATTTGTCCAATTCTACGAGTGAAAGCATATTCATTAAAACAAACAAACACAAACAAACAAACAAAAACAAAAAAGCTCCACCACCTTCCTCCCACAAAATCTCTTTTTCATCCATCTATATCTTTTTTTTTTTTTGTTTTGTTTTGCTTTATGGGGGTAAGGGGATAAAAAGCTACAATATAGTGTGTTTTCATTCCCTTTAGATAAATTTCCATTCAGTAGTCTGCATTTTCAGTTAGATTTTTTCTGAAGACACCTTTTCATGTGTACTCCATATGATCAGAATTACATAAATTGATAATGTGATTCTTCAAACTGAATTATTAATGGATTATCAGTTTACTCATCACACATGCAGTAGTTGCTTTCTTAGCATTGTATTTGGGGAACCTCAGGTACCAGTGGTTAAACAAGACATTTTATGACAGTGCCACAGAGCTGAAGAATCACCCTCAAACAAAAATTAAAGAAAAATGCATTAAGTTTCAATGAGGAGGTTCAAAGGAAGCTACAAGGTCTCCTGTGAGAAGTGAAATAATTTTATGTTATGCACACAGGAATGAAATCCACAGAAATCACAGATATCCACACTTCACCACAATGTCAGCAAATAATATGAAAGACTTCTGTAAAATGAGACATCTAGCTAGGAACTTTCTACAGGGTTCGAGAAAAGGTCACATATGTCTGATTTGAATATTTTCTGCTGGGCTCATCCACATCTTATGGCATACTTGGAAGGACAGATACAACATCTCAAAAACTTAATTTTTTCAGATTCTTGGTTTGGTCAGTAGCAGCTGCTGATGGGAGAAGATTGGTTAAGAGTCCACATAACAAACTCCAGCTATTTAAATTGTGTAAAACAAGTTCAGAAGCTCCAAGAGTTAACAGAGTGAGGGGCATAATGGAGGACCTGATGGTCTGTTCTTAGAGAGCATTGTGTCGAACACTGTGCCCACTCATGTTCCGCTTGCAGCCATCTTCTCAGCATCCTTCTGCTATACATAAAAAGTAGAACAAACTATCATAATTAATCTAAAGAT
Source organism: Regulus satrapa (assembly GCA_013396955.1). Taxonomy (NCBI): domain Eukaryota; kingdom Metazoa; phylum Chordata; class Aves; order Passeriformes; family Regulidae; genus Regulus; species Regulus satrapa. The sequence goes on along the minus strand of VWZN01012469.1, from coordinate 882,539 downwards.
AACCCAGGAATGACTCATGTTTCCATTTTCTCACTTGCATGAAGAAGTACAGTCTTCTGGTCATCTGGAATCAGATGAGGATTTTCTGGACGTAGGTGAAATAGGATTATGAATAGATATGATGTAGAAGCAGACAAAGAGTGGCTGAGCAGAGCCCATGTGAAAAAATGGAATAGGAAGGCTGTAAAGGTTTTTTAATACTTTCCTTCCTCCAGAACCAGAACAACAACAACAAAAGAAAATAAATGATGAACAGTAGAACAGATTACCTAAGAAAGAAGTGTAAAGAAAGGTGATTGACTTTGGAGAAGGAAAAAATAATGTCTTTTGCTTTGGAAAAAAACCTTTAAGGATGGCAACTGTCAGAAGAATAGACAGTATCACATCTAATTAAGAAAAAATGCAGAACAACAGAAGTGATTAAAGACAGCAGTTAAGCAGAGGTACTGAAGATGTGCAATGCTTCAAGATGCATAAAATCAAGCTTTGAAAAGATGAAAAAGGCAAGGCTTCATGTGTGAGAGGAATAAAGTAAGATGTTGAGGTGAGTGGGGGACATGACTATTGCCAAAGTGTATAGTGAATTTTGTATGACTTTATTGTCATATAAATTGTCTCTCATGCACATAATGTTTGTTCTAAAGAGAATGGCATTATTGTTTCTGCAAATTTATGGGCGTTACTCTAGAAAGGAATGCATATAGGGGACGAAATCACGACATTATTCAAGAGAGTGAATACTAATGGTGAGAATAATAATAAGCATAGAACCATTAGAATTCTGAGAAACAAACTTGAAATGGTGAGGATAATATGTATATTAATCCAGAGAATAAAACATTGTGTTAGACAGCTGCCATATGTATGGTTTACTAAGTACTGACATGCTAACATATTTAAGAGAATGATAGAGAAACAGCTCTCAGAACTGTTGGTGGACCCTATGACATGCAAAGAAAAGGGTTCAATAAAATAAGATTTAAATGAGAGGCATAAGAGAAGAAAGTGAGTATACTTTATGTTCTTGGAACATCCTCCCAAATGAAAAGTTGGGCAAGAAAATGGTAGACATTGGATAAATTGATTCAGGCAAGACATATAAAGGAAGTTTGGAGATTTTATATCAAAGATCTTGCCAGAAGGAATTGAGAAGAACTGCATGAAGGATATCTTCTTCTGAATTAAACTTCTTTTTTGTATGAGCTGATCAGTCATTTTAAGAGATCAGAGTGAGGATGGAGTGCTCAAACTAAAACAACAAAGTGCAGAGAAAACACAAATACTCACTTTCCTTTTTTCTTGATGGCTATTTATTACCTTCTACACCTCTCTGAAAATGACAAAACCACTAACTGCCAACAACATGCACTTAATATGAACAAGGGGGATTCATACAGAACATTAACAAGCATTAACAGAATTGTAGAAATCCCCTGGCTCCATAATTGTATAGTACTAACTGTATAACTACTCTGTTTTGATTTGAAGTTCTTATTAACTTAAAAACTAATAATGATTATTTTTGTTCACTTTCTATGCTATACAGAAATAGGAACAATGACAGTAATTTATGGATCTAAGTTTGACATCAAATATATTATACAACAGTAATAAGTATTTAATTGCAAATATATATAAACTTTAAATTTATTATTTTATCTAACTTGTCTCATTTGCAAGGACACAAGTCAAAGTGGTATAGGAGCTTTTTGAAAGGTTACAGGACATATTTTACATATGGAGTGATATACAGAATAATTCCTGTCATTGGTGACTTTGGACTACAAAATTAGCTCCGAAGTTCTTCAGGCAAAATATATCTACAACTACAAGAGATAAATGGCAGTGCTACTCACGACTCTGATACAGCTGAACCTACTGAAGTTTCTAGATTCTTTAAAATTTACTTTGCTCAGATGTCACAAATACTTGAAAATATGTTAGGAATTTTTACAGCATTATACAGTATGGTTACTGTATTCATACTAAGCACGGTTATCTTGTTTGTTCTTTCACCTCATCTTCATACATTTTCATTGCCATCTTGTTGTGAAATAGATTCCTGAACAGTAACTGATTATCTTCCCTTTTCAAAAGTTTTTCCCCTTTACAAACATTAATGATAACTTTTACCCAAGTAAAAGTACTCCAGCTTTGAAGCAATTGAAAGCTAACTACTATGAAATTGGATACTGAGAAACTTTATGTTCACTACTTACATGATTAAAGCAGAGATTGTAAAATTATATTTTTTCTGGATAGAAATAGTTACAAAGCATTAGAGTGCTAAGCTATATCATGATTCATTCTTCAAGTACCTTAATTACTGATTTGTGTCATGGAAAACTTTATTCTTGCCTCAGTGACCTTCTTTACAGAAGAATAATTTCAAATGGGTGATGATTTTCTTCAGGTAACAATTTGGGTAGTGTTGGTCTACATCTTAACTCTCATAATATTTTGCTTTTTCATGATTTGGGTCATTATACATTTTTGCCAGGGTTAAAATAATTTTTTTAAACAAAACCATACTGTAGAGAAGTACAGAGGAGATATTATTCTGAAAAGCCATTATCCTTCATAGCCTCTTTCTAATTAGCTTTTAAAATTTTTTGCTTTCTTTAGGCTTTCTCAGGAAAAAACCCCAACATTATTATATACCAACACATTCACTCAGTAATCTGTTTTTCCAACAGGCAGCAAAGCATGTTTTAGTTCTTCAATAAGATTATAGGCTAGCTGAGGTTCCAGGTATTATTAAGGAAAGGCAGTTCAACATCAAAATCTCAGAATCTTTTCTCTCTAAGTTTCAATACTGTTTACATTTACTGATACTTTTCAACTTTACAGAAACTTAATGGAACTTATATTCCAAAACCACACTTGTGCTTTTAAAAACACCTTCCATTATCAATAAGTTAATGGGATTTAACTTGGCATATTCATTTTTCAATATAATTACAATCTTTTCTTATTAAATACTCCAAGGAAGCAGAGGAAGAACACAGCTTGCTTGATAGCAAAGAGGCTGAATTCTCTAAGTTTTCAACTAGCTCACACACTTACGCTGGTTACTGAACCGGCAGTTTTAAAAGCCAGCAGCTAAAGAGAGATACTAAAAACACTTCAAGGAAAAGTTTTACATGGCCTGTAGGAGGCTCTGAATCAGCCCACAAATGGCTGATTAGTAAAATGTGCTGAATACTTGCACTAACTGCTGAAGTCAGCAACAGATGGAGGAGTTGGCATCCATGGACATAAGGCCACTCCTTCACATATCCAACTTTAGACATGTAAGCATGAGCATTTGAGCCTAAGCTTTGCATTCCAGCTCTTCAAACAGTAAAATATGTCTTAAGGGACCCCTGCTCTCACGTGTTACAGTGAAAACGCTATTTCATTATTCCTACATCAGCTGTGTCATAGACAGCCCCACGTACAAGAGAACACCAAACAGGCCCTTCGAGCATCTGCTCCCCTGGCAGTCCCAGCTCTCCCTTCCTGCCTCACCTCGGCCTCCACAGCCAACTTCCAGCTCTGGGCTCCCCTCCCGAGCAGCAGTTTGTTCCCAAACCAGCTACACAAGATCCTGGCCTCCTTGTCCAGCTATCTTGAACAATGTTGCTGCTCAGTCTTCTCCCCAAGTATCTCCTAACCTTCCAACAGCCAAATTTTGTGTCCCATTCCATACCTGGGAACAGGAGAGCCATGCCACTGAGAAAAAGATTACCAGGATTTTCATTGTAAGAAAACAATTCACTTAATTTTTGATAAGAGCAGGACTAAATAGGGTGAAATCTTCCTTCTCTCTCATGCACATGTGGGCACAGATAAATACACAAAAGTCTTGCAAAAAATTAATTTTTTGCTCAGTGAATTCAAATGATACTGGAAATATAATGTCTGGAAATAATATCTGCAACCATTAATCAAGGATATTTGGGATTGGAAGATAGGGAAGGAGAGCTAGGCCTGGAATTTTAGAAAGTGTTTGAAATATGTTGAAAAAGAGAAACGTTAAGTAAGATGCACTGCTAGTTCTGCCTGTGAGGTAGAGAAACACATGCAAATTCATCAGAGGAAAACAAGTAACTCCAGTGTTTGAATATTAGAAAGTAGGAAATTAATAAATATTTCCCCAGAATATGATTAATGCTTTAGCGGTAATTTGAAAACAACAAAGAGCAGGAGTATTTAGAAGTGTAAATTGAGTACATGCCTATCACTAAAATATTCTGAGTATAACAGCATTGTTAAAATTTCAGTTAAAATTCAGTTGCATCAATCCCTATTTTATATTAATGATATATTTAAAGTTTTTCTCTTCATTTTCCTGTGTGCTATAGTACAACAAAACAGATGAGTTTGCTAGTGCTCCATTTGAGTGCTTTGAAGAAACTGATATTATCTAGAGCCACCTAATAAAACAGTGACTGCACATACAGTATGAATAACAAGATAAGTATTATGTTGCCTTAATGCATAAGTAAAGAATCCATTTTCTGACCATTTGCCACACAGACCATTTGCCTAATGAAATCAGCCTTCCTTCCTCTTCAAAATACTGCTTTGTATTGCCATGGCTGGATGAAAATGGCCTTTTCACTGCCTCAAAGCACTCTCTCTCCTTACCACAAGGCTCAAGCTTAGTGCAGATTCATTCACATAGCCAGCCTGATGCTGAAATAAGAAATTCCATTTGATTCTCGGAGTGAAAGGCTGCACAACTAAAATTTGTGCAGTAGGCAAAATGGTATTAAACTCATATGCTGAATTCAACAGGGATATGCACTGTGCACTTTGCTTTTATGCACCCATTGAAGGCAGAAAAAAACAAGCTAAGAGGAAATATTACAGCACAAATTTTGTCCACGATCTCACTGATGGTACATGTATAACTGCTGGGAAATCCTGCTCAAGGATGGAGAGGATACATTCTGACCTTTTTGGGCATCTGCAATCTGAAAGCAGTGGCATCACAGCAATTTAATACAGAAGAATAAATAACTTTGCCTCTGGTATTAGTATCTGACAAAAATTATATAGCTCTTCTCAAGTATTTTTAGTGAATTTATTTTCTTTCTTACATTTAAAATGAACAAACCTTGCCAGTCAGCTTTGAAAGATCATCTCCTCCGATTATCTGCATATCTTGCATAGACTGATCATTCTGAAAGAAGAAAGATAAAACTGAAATTGGTTATAACTGTATAAAACAAAAATGTAAATGTTTCCTTTAAAAAAAAAATCTTGATTACTGGTCTTAGTCATTAATATTTTCTAATGCTTGTTAGTATTGGTATACAAGAAAACCACACTCTCATTTCTTTCTGTGGCTTTCTGCACCTCCTGCTTGCTTTTAAGGCAACATCAAACTCTAGGCTTTAGAGTTTGGACAAGAAAAAGTTGCATCTTTCTTTTTAGATAGTGTTCCCTTGCTTGCTATTTCTTAGTATGACAAGCGTTGAGTAACATATTTATCCCTTTCAAAATGGGAGGACAGGAGCATCTCAACACTTGACCAAACACCTGTAAGTACATCCTTGGTTTGGAACAGTTTTTGGAAACAGGCCTAATGTGCTCACATCAGCTCTTTCTGAAGGAATTCCCTTCGTTTTGTTTTTTTCTTTTTTCAGGGGAAGAAAGTTTTGCAAAATTCATCATTTACATATATCAAAAATATTTTCAGTGTGCCATACAGTTTCCAGAGTTTTGTTTATTCAACTGACTCAAAGATAAAATCCTTGAGGTCAATTACTTAAATATGGCAAATCAGGTTGAACTAAATGCAACAGAACAGTATGTTTTGGTTTTTCTGTTAAATTAGTCATTTTTTTGAAAAATTCTGGTTTTGCTGGATTTGTTTTACAGACATTTCTAGTGGAAATTCCTTCTAATGGAAAATTCTCAACCAGCTCTAGCTCCAATTCATTACCAGAAGAGCACAAAGTTAAGATCACATAAGGGAGATGAGAGGAAGCCCTACCATTAAAGCAAAAAGGGCTTTAAAGGTGGCAAAATTAAAAATACACAGTCGTAGCCAGGCTGTATAAACTTTTTCAGAACTTTTCTGCAAGAGCAGAAATGAGTATAGTTAATATGGGATTTTTTTGCCTAATTGACTCATGTGCTAATCTTATCTTCCTACCCATAGAAAGATAGAATATTCCTATTTTAATAATAGCTCCAGTACCACAATGTGACATTGTGGTTTACAGGTAACACCAGGAAGCTTCATCATTACAAACAACTGACAAATACACAATGCTTAGATTCTCTGCTTTTATTTCATAAATCCAATGCTCTGGAGCCAGATATTTTTCCTCAGGTAAATAGTGGCACATCAGGATTCCCAATGTGGGTGAAGACCAACTGGACTAAGGGATTTATAGGTGCTCTTGTTCTCCTCCCAAAGCAGGATGAGCAGAGGCAGCACTCGGAGGGTCAGAGCTGCCCCCTGTGCAGATGGAACTGCACTTGCCCATGCTCACAGCCCAGGTGGGGCTCAGAAGTTCAGGGACTTGCAAGCACCTCTGCAGATACCTGACCACAAGCAATCTGGCAACCCCAGGAACTATTTGTGGTCCTCATGGGAACTGATTGTCTAAATTAATATGGCCTTCCTGAGTAACTGTAAGCAATGGTTGTAGAATTGCCCAGAAGAGAGTTTCTCCAAGTTTGCATTCTGCAGACTCACCAAAAGGGTCCCTGGCTTTCACTCAGACTCTACTCTGCACAAAAATCTCACACCACAGCTTTAAAAGACAGTTTTCAGACCTGCCTTCACTTTTTCTGCACCGGATCTGGGAGCTTTAGATAAATTTCATGCTGCTCTGATCCGTTTCCTGGGAAACAGAGCTAGAGCAGCAATGAAGGTTACATCCCATACATTTTCTAATACAAGTTTCAATATTTCTTTTATTTTTGTAAAGGAAAACAGGAAAAAAAAGTGCCCAATAACAACAAAGCAATTAACTGATTTCCTCAGAAGATTATTTTAAAACTAAGTAAAAAGAGGAGATTGAGAAGATTTTAAGTTCAGGCTTAAAAGCATAAGTCTTTTGTTGTAAAGCAAGACAGGTCACTCTTCAAAAGTCAGGCATGTATTCAAGTCAAGACTATTATAAGACTATAAAAAGCAGATTGTTTCTAATATCTACCACAGCCTGTGTAACCAAGGCACTGACAAAATATTTTTTCATTTCCAAATGAGAAAGTGTAGAATTTCATTAGCAACCAGCGCACAAGAATTACTGAAGAGGCAGTTTGCCCTTAAGCTGCTAGTTGAGAAAGAGAAAAAAGATAACAGTGAGGTGCAATGATTAATGAATTTATTTCTTTTTCACTGAAAAAAAAAAAAACCCGTCTCTTTCAACAGTGTTCACAGCAGCACTGTTTCCTTTGCATTTGGTATTTCTGGCTTCAGCTGAAAGGAAGATGCTGAAATAGCATCTTCATTGCTGGCAAGCAGCTAAGCAAACACAAAAGCCATTGAGAGCAGGGGGATCACAGCATCCCGTCAATCTCTGCATTCACGCATCGGCTGTTGGGACACAAGTGCACACATTTATGAAAATCCTGGTGTTCTGACTGGAGAACGAGAGCTGTCAAAGGACAAGGCTGAGTATTCATGCTGCCTAAAAGCCATAAAAACAGGTATACGGTTTTTCCATATGCAGCTCAGAACCCTCCAGCCAAGGTATTCTCAAAAAATTTAAAGAAATTCCATGCATCACAATGAAGGGCAATTCTGCTGCTAAAACAAAAAAATCAATTTGATCATTGATTTTAATGCCATTTATAACTATCTACATTTATCACTTAACTCAGGTTGTAAAATACATACCTGCCAAACAGCAAGGCTCAATAACACGGTGTGACATTACCTCGATCATAATGTTCACATAGATAATTTGCACACTATGGTTGCCATGGGAACCTCTCAGTGCATTTTCCTGAGTTCTCAGTTTATAATCTCAAAATAACACTGCACTAAATGTTAAGTGTAGAATACAACAAATGTCAGGAAAGAAAAAAAATCTGTTTCATTCAGTACCATTTAATGTCAATTCAGAACTGTTTGTTTAATTTTCATAGTCTCAAGTAATTCAGAGCTTCTTTCTTCCTTTGTGAGTTGTTCCAACTGATATAATTGAGTCTGAGATTTCTTATAAATGCAGAACTGAAGCTTCATTTTCTGTCACTCAAAGTTCCTCAATTTTTTTTTCCTAAAATCCCTAAACCCTATCAACTCCTTTCAAATTTTTTTTTTTATAGGTGACTCAAAATATATTGGCTTGGATAGAGACAGTTCTAAATCACACTATGTTTTGGTTAATGCAGCACAAAATTTATTGCATCTGACAATAAATTCTGACAAGACACGATGCATTGTGTCACATCCCCACACCTCATCCCAAGCTTATATTTCTAATTCTTTTTTCTGTGCTTAATTAATCTGCATTTTCCAGGATAAATCTCAATATCTTTGGTTTTAATTACTGGGTTGTGGTTTTTCACTTGTTTATCCTTGTTTTGTAATTTTATTTAATTCTAGGAATACTTGATGCATTAAAGAAAGGATGTTATTTCCACCACCATTTTTCATGGTATACAAGATAAAACTTTAGCTTTAAATGTAGATTGGAAGTATACATATTTAAATTCCATCTATACTAAGTCATGTGTTTTGAACTGGGTGGGGCACAGAATTATTACATCTCTTTTACATCTCCTGAGATCAACAATTGGACATAGTTCAAGTTACAAGTGAAATGAGTTGGGTGGTCTCAGGAAAATTCATTATAAACAGCATTGCTCATCTGAAAATTGCACCAAACTGTGAACATCTGTTACTCTTCTGAAGAAACAGAATCTGGAATACATTAATAGTGGACTCGGTGAAACAAAGATTCTTTAATCATGGCAAAAAAGTAGCTTTAACAGAACAGTTTAAATGCATAACTAAATTATGACATATGGACACAAGGTCATTATCACACATCTAATTACTACAGTCTGCAGAGTTCATATAGAATTTCTTATAATATGTGGTTACCTTTTTCTCCCAAAATTCATCGGGGAAACTCAAAACAAAGAAGAATGTGACCATCAGGTCTGTTCTATGTTGCTTTTGTTCCCTTGGGTGATACAGCAGATCCTCCAACCTGAGAATTCCCATTAGGATTGCTCTTTCACTTTGCACTATCATTCCATCTCCTGCAACTGGGTTTTACTGGAAGGTTTTGACCAAAAAAGAAGTCAAGGACAGACCATTTGGTTGTCCCTTGGATCCTAGTATGTAACTAAATTGCTTTACAACTTTTCTCCTGAGAAATACTTCAAAATATTAATAAGTTGGTTGAGAAAGTGTCAGTATGGCATCTACAGGATCTGTTGACCTATTCTGGCTAATAGGTAAATTCAAACTAATCTATAAAGTATAGGCTATGAAATATCCTCAGTGAATCAGCAGAAGTTGAGCAGTAGTAGTAGTATATAAAATGCTGTTCTTAGAAACAACATACACTTGAATCAATACAATGTTGGGTTTCTTCCCTCAAGAACAACAGCTAAGAATAAGAGACCTCAGGGGTGTAGAACATGCATGACCTGTCAGTTTTCAAGGCAAGCAGCTAGAAGGACTATTCAGGCTTAAGTAGGAACATTCAGAGGACAACTAGTAAGTGCAGTTAAGCTGGAGACTTGTGCAAATGAGTTGGAATGATATGGATCAGTTCCCAGTAAAGACTGGAAAGTTTGCCTTCCCTTACCCAGAATCAAATGTGTACCAAAGGCCAGACTGCAGCCTCTGGGGTACACCCACATTCAAAATAGTCAAGTGCCAAATCACTGATATATTTTTAAGAGGTGCCTTGAATACCTTGCAAACAATCCAACAGTGCTGAGCCAAGTGGGAATGGAATCCAGTAAACTGGCACACACCCACTGCCAGAACATCTCCTTTCCTGCAGGGAAGCATAGGTACATGTGCACTGAAGCACTGACAGCTTTGTGCAGCTCTGAAAGCTTCAAAGCTGCCTTCCTGAGCTGGTCACACCACTGACTGAGCTGCACTGGCACTGACCTTATTGCTATTGCCAGGCTAACAGATGACAGCAAATTTTAAACTGCTGTAGGTGTATATCTAGCAGAGTTCTAGTTACCACAGTATAAGATATATTTTACTTCTAGAGGGGTAGATCTACAATGTAACACATGCAAAAATACACTTATTTTTTATTTTATTTCTTCCTTGTTGTTATTCCTTAAATACAGCTCCACCACTCAGGTTTGGAACTGCTTCAAATTCAGGCTAGTCTATCCAGTTCCAGGGAAGGCCAGAGTGTTGCAATGAGGAAGTTGGCTTTTGGACAGAGAAAGACAAACAAGGAACTTATTGACAGCGAGGTACTCCTTATCAGCTGACCTGTGCTAACACCTGGGTATATTTCTTCCCTACTGTAAAAGCAAGGCAGGTCATTCAGCTTAAACAACCGTCTGGGAAACAATAAGTTATTAAACGTAATAAAGGGATTTGCTTGAAATCATCTGTTCAGACACTCAGCAATTTTTTGTGTACCAGGACTCCCGCATGCCTTGCCTGTATTTAAACCAAGGAAGGTAAGATATCTTAAAAAGGGCCAAACTGTTAAAAATCAAAGCAGAATTCAGACCAGTTAACTTGGCTAATAAGGATTATAGACAATAAATTGTTTCACTTTTTAATTTTTGATTTAGCAATTACATTTTATATACCTGTTTAGCATTGGTTAAATGGGTTCTTTTGTTTAAGAATGAGGCAGTAAGATTGCAGCACTACATATTGCCATATGGCAGAAACAGCACCTGAACACTTAAAAAGACCAGCAAGAACTGAAATCAAGAATATATGATAACAAAGGTTTTGACCTGTATGTATATCAGAAACACAATAAATCCTCAAAACTCAGGTTACTTTTCACATACTATAGTCTGAGATTTTCTCGTACTCTAGCTTATTTTTATTCTCTAAGTTAATATTTAAAACATAGAAATTAAATCTGTGTATGTTCCAGGATGAAAAAAGATATTAACAATTTCACAGGCCTCTTCAGTCATGTAAGGTAAGGTTCAGATCACATAATTTTTCTCCAGAGATGGGAAGCAAATAAACTTTAAGACTTACAGGCAAAAGATACAATATATCCTCCAGAACTGCCATAGTCCTATTCAGGGACTCCTTTTGGGCTGCCGGGAGGCATTGCTAAGGGTGTCTGCCTTTTGTGATAATTAGGCAATACCAGCCACACTCTCAGAATAGCAGACTTTGGATGCTTTTCCTCCTCAGCTCCATAAGCCAAAGAGTGTAAGGAAAATTTTCCTCCTGCTATGGTAATGCAAAAATGATTAAGGTCATCAATCATGCTATGGCAAATATACTGGACTTGGGCAGGAAAATGTCCATTTGGATTCAAGTCCACAATAACTGGAGCATCTGTCTTTTGCCCAATTATTGTTTAGCATTAAATGCATTCAATGAACATTACAGCAGTGGAACTAGAAGTCATGTGTCCCAGCCCCAAGAGAGTATCTTAGCATGCCAGCTTGGACACTACTTGATCTACATGTATGGTCTTACCCCATTTTTTAAACTGTGTTGTAAATTAATGATCAAAAGTTAATAAACATTTTGAAAAACCATATAGTGAGTTTGTAGGTCTGTACTAAAAACCCTGTCCACCTGGGGATTCTGCAAGCACAAGAGAAAACAGCTTTCTGTAGAATATGTACAAAGTGCAAACCTTCTGACTCCATCATTAGTTCCTAGAATCTGGTGATAAAACAGAGATAGAAGAATCTTGAACTTTGTCAAATAGCCACAGGTTGAGAAAACAGATAAATTGGTGTATGCAAATTCACAGATAAAAATAAAACCTCAAATACTTAGTCCTTTCCAGCAACCCAGAGCTTAGTTTATCATGGACTCTCACAACTCAGTAGCACTCACTTCCATACTACTGTGTTTAGCCCCTTAGCCAATGACAACTTGGAAACTTTTAACAGCACACATATTCTTCGTGAATTTTCTTGCATGGCTGTTTTATAGTATCCTATCTTTATTTAACTATTTTAATTTCTGTCTATCAAATGAGGAGGAAAATTAATTTTGTATTTGTCACACAGATCAACACTGCAATTACAGAGGAGTTCCTGTTATTGCCATATTCCTTTAGAGTAACCCATTTAGTCTATGCCTCACAGACCTGCTGGGTTGACATTAGATGAACACTGCACATGTTGTGATCTGTTATAAGAAACAGCATGTAAGATGCCAGTAAAAGGAAGTGATCAAATTTCTTGAGAAAAATTAGAACCCTCCAGCTTCCCTTAATTAATTTTGCCCCATTCCAAATCTTAATATGAAAAACTCACATACTAAATGGTACTACTAGTACAAGTAATGTGATATTTTTTCCAATGCATAAACATGTCACAGGACTTTCAAATTCATCAGATCTTATTTTTACAACGCGATTAGTGACCATTAAGTTCTGGACGTATCTTACACATAGTGTAAGACTCCCTGTCGCTGTAAAATCCATGCAGCAGGATGACATTACTGCAAATGCCATAACTTGTAGTAGTAGCTTGGTGTATTTTCAGCAGAATATGAAACAAAACATTTTACTAAAAACTAAACTTTAATATTTTAGGCTTTACGAGAAACCACTGCTGTACAACAAATCCAGGGGAATCTAATTCTTTGAAAAGATGAACAGTTGGATGATACTAATAAAATCCCTTGATACTTTGAATCTGTTCTAAAAGTGGCCAGTTTCAAAAACATCAACAGTCTTAAATATTAAGATGTTCTAGGAAGCTGGATTGCTTAAAAATACCAATGATTTAAGCTCACCAAAAAAACCTCATATTAAAAAAAAAAAAACAAACCTGAAGGAAAAAGGAACTTCAGATCTTAAATTCCATTTATATGTAACAGCTGTACCCTATGCAATACACTGTAATCCAAGACATTTATTTCAAATTAGAAGACATTTTTCTAAAGAAAACATTACAGCTTTTAAGAAAAATGGGACCCCTGGGGGGAGACATATTTATCAAAAAATATTAGAAAGTACCTCTATGGAGTTTATATCAGATCTGAAATCCAGAAGAACACAGTACCAACCCACAATATAGGAAAATTATATATTTTTTTTAATTTTTAAAAAAAAATTCCATAGCTAAAACTCTTATATCAGTGTGAAAGAAGGTAATACGTAAACTGAAAACAATAGATTAAAATGAAAAGTATCTTTTAAAAGCATGTAGTTACTTGCTTCAATATGCTCCATAAACGCTTTAAAACAATACTTTGATATTTCTGAAAAGTTGTAGGACAGCTCAGTATCACTCTGCCTTCACTGCCACATCTGCTCTCGTTCTGTCCCCATGGCAATCAGGCCACTTCCTACTCAGTTCTTCCTTGGCTGAGTTGTTTGGTTCCCCCAAATCTTTCTTACGTGAGTCACTGAAACACTTACTCATACTTTTAAAAACATCACTAAGATTTCAGATGGTGCTAACATATTCAAGCGATGTGTAGGTGTGTTATCTGATGCATACAGTTACAAAGATCGTCGTCTATAAGTAAGTTTTACATTAGAGATAAACTTGATAAACTGGCTGTATGATAGACTTATTATGACCTTTTCTGAACTATGCCCACAAATTAACACCTACTTACATTAGAAGTAGCATCCCAAGCTCCTAAGAACAAAATAAAACTTTATGCTTTCTTTTAAAGAAAACACTTTCTTTGAGCAAGAAATGAATTAAAGCGCTCATATCTCACAACTCTGTCAGCACATTAAATGGAAGCTGTAGATACCAAGTAAGTGAAAGGAGAGCATCTGCCTCCAGACCTAAGTTTCAAGACCCTGACTTTAAAGTTCACATTTTATTCCATGTAGTAAGGCCTTCTTCAGTTTATCTTAGAACACTGTGAAAACTAGGTACACAAAAGGAACTAGAGTTGAAATATTCACACTCCTCCTGATACCTTTGAGGAGCATCTCTCAGGTAAAGCAGAGGGTGAGTCTGAGGCTTGCACACAAGGTAGTGAAAGTCCCTTGACTATGGGCAGACTCTTTTTCCCAGCAAGAACAGTGGTGACTAAAGAATTTACTGCCCACAAGCTGTCCCCAGCTGCTTGTAAGTCTCCCTCTGGCAGGGGCTGCTCAGATGCATGTGCGTATCTGGGTTGCTAAAAACAAATCCAGCAAGCTCAAGCAGTCCAAATGGAAATTCTCTTGTAACTGGGGTTATCTGGGCTGAAACAAGTTAGGGAGTGCTCAGAAGCAGCTGAGCTGGCCAGTGTGACTGCCTGGAGGGCACTGCAGTCCCTGAGGAATGAACAGGAGATGGTGACTGCTCCAGCCAGTGCAGGAGCAATCAGAAAAGAGACTCACCTCCAGTGTCTGGGTTTTCACACCAAGCCACTGTACCTGATGGATAAATTAATCTGGCAGGAGAGTTTACTCTCCAAGTGCCTGAATTGTGCTGCTACTCTTGTAACACCACCCACAATTTAACCAAAGAGACTGTCATTCTTTTCATTACATTTCTGTGAATTTCTTTTAAAATTTTATCAGCTAGATGCAAGAGTAAGCTTTTGGGATGACTTGCACTACTAACACATTTTCAGCTATTTCTCTAAAAAATCTGAGTGTCTCTGAGGCTGATATTTTGCAGTAAAACACTGCTGCATGTTGATGTGGTTTTTTAGTTTCTTTCATGAAAAATATTCTATTTTTAAACAAGTCTTAACGCTTGAAAAAGGAACATGTGGACACAGTTTGGAGAGCTGTGGATTATAGGATCTCCAAACACTCCATTCACAAAAAAATATGATCTTTTTCCACTGTTCATCACTTCTTAACCATCTCAGGTCTTACTAACCTTCAGAAAATAACTGAACCATACGAAACACAGGGAGAGCACCAATGCCTGCTTAAGATTTGGGAGTGTCTTCGGCCTGGGGCTCCAAAAGACCTTTTACTCACTGATTTTAGCAGGTCTGAGCATCTCATGGAACTTTCACTCAAAAAAAGATTTTACTGCTTCAGGATGTAAATGCTATTTTATTCATTCATAGACAAAAAAAAAAAAAAAAGTGCACAAAGATAAAATCCCTTTGGCAATGCAAGGAGCAGATTTCCCAAATCTCTCATCATTAGCTTGCCCAAAAGACATCTCTCTGACAACACCATCTACAAGAAACAGAAATATTTCTCAGAACAGCAACAACTTTAAGGTCTAGATCATCAACACCAGTAGCTTCTATGGACTAAATTATGTCACATTCCTGCTGCCCATTAGCATCTAAAACTATATTGCTCTGTAAAATTCTCTGTACATTGTCTGCAGTGGTGACTGCAAGACATACATCTGAGAAAGGTTAAGAGAATGTTTTGGTTTTTGAATTTCTAATATGCAGGCAACCTCTCTCCAAATTAAATAAACCATAAATCACTAATTTTCAAATTAAACCACATTTTGCCTAGACTGAAGTTATTTATTTGCATGCCAGGTGTATAATTCACAGATAATTTGGAGTTCAGTCCCATGAAATTATAGAACTTGGCTTTAAAGTTGACAGGAGTTCATTCTATCAGGTAGGCTCCATTCTGTAATTCTTCCATGGCTACTCAGCATCAATACGATGATGCAGTCATCAACTGAACTGTGTACATGAGGCAAAATAAAGGGAACTCATAACCTGCCCAAAAGAAAACTTGTAAGTACAAAAACAAATGTGAATTCTCTTTCATCTCAGCATGTACATTTTTCTCAGGAGTTGTGTTTTCCTGTGTGACACAGCAATGGAGATAAACAATCATTGTGACACTGGTGTAGAGTCTGGGTATAGACATGAATCACTAAATGCAAGCAAGACAGTGGTTTCTTCCGTGTTGTTAAATTAATAAAACCATTTGGAGGTTAGTTGCTTTTTCAGAGTCAGGATTTCAATGTATTATTTTGAAATGCAAAGTTCATAAGTGGTCTTTAAAAAGCCAAGTTACATACAGTAAAATTATACTGAATAAGGACAGGTTAT
Organism: Regulus satrapa; assembly: GCA_013396955.1. Lineage (NCBI taxonomy): Eukaryota > Metazoa > Chordata > Aves > Passeriformes > Regulidae > Regulus > Regulus satrapa. Next base: position 866,437 of record VWZN01012469.1, on the reverse strand, counting down.
TATTAAAAGTAGGACTGTATATTTTATACCACTCTGATTATAGTCTGATGCTTCATGCTGCTGAGTCTTTCAGGTATTAAGTACACTCACTTGGTGTATGAGAAAGAAACCTGCATGGCAGAAAAAGAAATTATTTTACTCCATTTACCAAGCTTTCAACTTACTCATTATAAAATCCCCCTGTTTCCTTACTCCTACAGTAGAGAGATTTAGCAAAACTATTTACAGAGATGGCTTCGTATAGCAAAAACATTCAGATTTCTACTAAACAATGCTTGTTTTGTTGCTTGTTTTCACATTCTTGCAGCACTAATAGTCCTGTTTATGCCAAGACTAATAACCAACAGTTGTAAATATGTTTCAAACAACTGGAGGCTGAAGAGGAAACAGATCATATCAATGAATTTGTTTGTGAACAGAATTCAATGCAACCATTGTGCATGGATTACAATTCTGCAGTCACATTTTTGCTTTTTTTTTATTAGTTATGTTCTCGAAACCATAAATAAGGCACTCATTTGAAAGAATTACATGAATTGACCAAATTTACATAATCCTCTGGAAATTCATTCATATTTGGAGTACCAAACACATCTCTGGGCAGTGTGTTCCTGTGCCTCACCAACTTCAACATAAAATAGAAATCTCCTTTCTATCTAGTCTAAACCCACTCACTTTTAATTTAAAGGCATTTCCCCTTTTCCTATTATTCCAAGGCCTTGTAAATATCCCTCTTCACCTTTCTTGCAGGCCCCTTTCAGGCACTGGCCATCAGCTCTGAGGTTTCCCCAGAGCCTTCTCCTCCCCAGGCTGAAGAAGCCCATCTGAATCAGTCTGTCTTCCTAGGAGAGGTTTCCCAGACCTGTGATCATTTATGCAGCCTCCTCCAGGCCCTCTCCAACAGATCCTTGTCTTTGCTGTACAGAGGACTCCAGAGCTGGACGCAGTACTCCAGGTGGGGTCCCAAAGTTATTGAAAATAACAGAGTTTGTTAAAACAATGTCATTTCAAAATTACAGAGATGGCTGCTCTTCTGCCTCTTTAGTCCACGCATATAACCAAACAAGTCACAAAAGATTTAAGGAAAAGTAACAATCTCATTCCTAGTGCACTTCTCCATGGTTTTCAGTGAGAAAAGGTTATGCCACCAAGATTCACTTGTCCTTCTCCAAGATGTGAGCTTTACTATCATATCTATTTTATAAAATATAGTAATTAAGAGAATTAGATAGATGTCTATAGATAACCATATGGGAATATTAAACATTTTACAAGAACAGGTAGCAATGCATGTAGAAAGCACACTGCTCTGCCTAAAGAAGTGTGTGGTATTTCTCCTCTCTTCAATCAGTCCCTACCACCAGTTTCAACAATGACTGTTATCATGATTCCTTCTCTTTTTAGCTTTCATCATCTATTCACTAAAGAAGTCTTAATTCACATGCATTTACCTTCTCTACTATTGAGAACTACTCGAGAAAGTCAGCATACTTCCACTGCTTCTTAATTATTTCAATTCCATTTAAAGATTGATGTTTGACTTATAGGTCACATTTGGCATAACCTTGGAACTGATTAGGTGATATTGTTGCATCTCTTAGTTGCAGATTAGACTTGCTAAGCTCTTCTGTCTGAAGCTATAATTCAACCTTTACCTTTTCAGCTTGTCCTAAATCATCTCTTCCACACTGAACAAAGAGAAGCTTTAATTACTGATTAGGAACAGTCTACTCTTCTGCTACTTCTTATAGTATGTGTTTTTACTAAAACATATCCTATTCAGCCCTTGTCTTCATGACACCCACATCCTTCTATTTTTTTTTGGTTCATTCTCTGTTTTGGTTCATCCTCAAACATTCTTTCTTGTCTTAGTCTTATCATTTAATTCAAAACACCGTAGTAAAACGTCTTCCTAATTTCTGTTCTACTTCCCTCTGGATTCTTCCTAATCAGCTCTTTAATCTCCTGAAGTTATCAATATCACAAATGTATTACAGAATTTCTGGATCCACCATCTCTCCTGGTAGGGTCACATTCTCCTTAGATGGCATTCCCAACGCAAGTTCTCCCACCGTTACTTTTCATCTTTGACTTCATACCATGCTTCTGAAAATAATTTTGAGTTCTCCTTTCAATCTGAAACCCTCACCTGTTTTCAACTTCAGAACTCTGATTCCCTGTGAAGGAGCAATCACTCAGGAAAAAAAAATCAGCATGGGACAAATCGAATATAGTAAATTTTATTAATCCAGTTTTAAATTCAAAATCTCAGCAGTCAGTTACACTGTTCCTGACATATTAGAATACAATGCCTTAGAACCTAACATCTAAAAAGCTCCCAAATTCTGTCAGTTCTCATTGCAGTGTTTGCAGAATGCAATGTTTTCCCCTAAAAGCTTGCATGCATCTATTATTCATCATATTTCATATGAGGACTATTGTAGGGCTTCTTGCTCGACCCACTATATTTCTTGCCTTGCTACTCTTGAGTTCATTCACAAATATTTTCTCTTCTCTTCCTCCTAAAACTCAGAGCTGCTGCTTTTCATCCAGATTTCCATCTGGAAAACTGACTTGATTTTCCTCTCCACCTACTTCCTGACTTTTATCCTTAACTCTGCATGATGCTTCCTACCTGTTTACTCCTGAAATCGTATTTTCTAACTCTCATCTTGGTGCTTTCTTTTACTCTGCCCCTTATAAAAAACAGGAAAATTTCTCACAAAAATGAAAAAATGTTCAGGCACATATGACAATGTTTTGCCAACCAGATAAAACCATCCTGATTATGGCAGTACAAGTAGCCACTCATCTCATTAATATCCAGAGAATCTAAATGTACTGTGCTTTTTTTCAATCAATTCATTTGCATGAAGAAATCTAACTAAGAAGATACATGCCCAGCTTTCAGCTACTTAATATGAAAGCAAATCCTAACACACTAATTAAGTATCAATTTTAAAGTCTAAGTTCTGTAATATTATGGCAGGTTTGAAAAACAAAGAGACACATACAACTGATCATATTTGCAATCTCCTTTTCCTGTAATCATGTCTGTATGCCAAACAGCAAAGTACATTTTCCAGTGGTACTTGGTATTTAAGGTGTACTTTCACTGATGCCGAGATCTGACTCTGGGTCACAATTACAGCCCATTTTTGCTATCCTATGAAACCAAGAAATCCCACTTTGAATTACAACCCCTAAAAATCAACTAACCTTTCAATATTGAAGCTGGAATGAGACAATAAAAAAATCCCATGAGTTTGAGCTGAAATTAGTTGCTGGATTTAAACAGCTGGAGGGGGGAAGGGAGACATGTCAGAAGGAAGCATATTGAGAGCAGCAGGACTCCCTTCAGGAGAGAAAGAGAGAAAGAGAGTTAGTAAAAGGAAGCAGGATAAATAATGTGAAAAGAAAGGTATCTATAAAATGAAAAAGGGATAAAAAGAGAGAGAAGTAATAAGTCTTACTGGAAAGTGGAACAGAAAACACAGAGGAAAGCAAAGGAGTGGAACAGGTGATGCTCCAAGATTTCAAGTAGAGTCTTATCTCGAAAGCTGTAATTGTTGCCTCTGATTAAAGTGTAAAATACAGTGAAAGATATGTTACTACAGAACAAACTGTCATGGAGATTTGGGAATTGCAAAGGCTGGGATAAGGAGTCACAGGCTAGGTACAGCGAGTTCCTCAAGCGATCTGAGCCCAGCTATGCTGACAAGGGAACATCCTCCAAAAACTGCAGTTGCAAAGGACACAACAGTAACTCAAGATGCAAAGGATGGCAGGTAGTGGTACTGGTGCTTTAGTCAGCATTAGGTTTGTGCATATCTCATGGACCACATCTACCAATATTAATGTGATTTCAAATTTCTACTGCAGTGTCATTCAGCTTCTCAAGGCCAGACAGGTTTCAAGCACTGATTCATGCCCTAAGTCAAGGACAGTTTCAGCTTCAAAATACATGGCACTGGTTTGGAAGTACATAGAAAAAAGATGAATATATTTTAAAAAAAGCAGATGCAGGCACTAGTCATTATGTGTCATTATGTGAGACCAATACTATAATTTATTTCTTATTTCTGCAATATTGCTGAATATCTAGAAAATATATATATAATATTAGTATTTCACACATGCTTCATAGAACTAACTCATTCTTGAAATGGAAGTCTCAGGACCAAATCCTAACCAAATAGACCTTATAAAAGGTTCTCATTCCCTTTTTTTCTACACTGAAAACTGTCAGACCAGCTCTGTGGAAGTTAGGAAAGGTTTCTAGTCACTGGAGTCAGAAGAAAATGTCAGTCAATAAACTGTGGAAAGGACGTAGAGTTATTGTGGGAACTGCTGGACTTAGCAAGTTGCATTTCTGCAAGACACTGTATTATCACTCTATTTATTTGGTGTACTTCCTCAGAAATTTTTACAGCACCTTACTTATAGAAATGCTCTCTCATTATGAAGCATGCACTGCAACTTTATAACTTTTACAATAAGAAATTGTAGTTAGAGACTCTAAAAAATGCTGGCCATCTCACTATCATATCCTCAGTGACAAATGAATTATTACTGCATAATTTCCTCTGAAGATAACAGGAGGGCTTGATGATTACTTCCACACTGGATTTGATTGAAAGGCTTGTTTCATTTTCTTGTAGAACACTATCATCATCTGGTGGTATATTTTGCTACTATGTAAACTGCATGCTAAGAAGATGAAAGCATTTAATTTACTTAGCATTAAACATTTAGAAGAAGACATAGATTTACCACCTTGCAGTTATGCCAAGCTATGCGGGGGTGGCAAATGCAGTAAAATGAAATTAACTTGACAGAACTGCTGAGGATTTTGAGAACAAACAAGATGCCGACATTTTAAATGAATGAAATTTGTATTCTTCTCTGTCCAGAAGTAAAAGACAGACTAAACAAAACAACAGAGCTTAAGATGCTTCATATCCTTATTCATAGTATATACAAAGTATATACTATGAGTTTTTAAGAAAACCTCACAGGGTTTTTCAAACGAAAATATTTTTCATGTAGTTTTTCTTATAATTGGAGGTGGAGTTGTCACATGCAAAAGTCAACTATTTATTATGACATTCAACCAGAATCTACATAAATCAGTTGTTGACTTACGTGGTAACTTTTCAGTCTAACAAAATCGACTTTCATGGAGATGAATCTTTCTGAATTTCTGCTAAGATTTTTTATGTGCTCCACAAGATCAGCACAGAACTTGTAGCCACCTTTGAGGACACAGAGAACCACGATATCATTATCTCCAATGTCTTGCATAATATCTTTCGCCAGTCGTTCTGTCCTGGACAAAAAAAAAATTAGGGATAAAGTAATTTTAGATGCAGATGTTCTAAGTTCACGGTATGCTTTACAAACACTATGGTGAGTATAAAGCTTGACTGGCATTGCTTAAGTATCCTGACTTCACTGAATCACAGAGTGATTTAGGTTGGAAAAGACGTCTAACACCATCGAGTGCACCCTTTGGCAAATCCCCACAATGTCAGCCAGGCCATTACAGTAAGGGCCATGTCCCATCATTTCTTGAACACTTTCAGGAGTGGTGACTCTACCACCTTCCAGAACAGTCCATGCCAATTCTTGACTGGGTTTGGATCCAGCTCACAATGGCAGACAAAGAGTGATGGATGCAAGATGCAAAGCACTTGGATCTAGTTAACCTCACACACATAAATAACCCAGTAATACAAACAGGATCAACACACCTCGGCATATTTTGGGCTCATAAACATGTCAGAGACTAGAGAGAAAAGAATGGGAGCTAGTTTCCATTTTGCCTCACAGGCATAATCAGTATAAAATATACCTGTACAAACCCCTAACTTGTTATGTTAGTTACTGCACAAGAACAACAAATTAAGTGAAAGATAGAGACGACTATTTGGAAATTTCACGCTGATTGGCTTTTATAATTTAATAAAAAATATACAAAAAAACTAGAAAGAAATAGAGCATCAGTGAAAAGCTTATAAAGAGTGTATATTATCAGTATTCTGTACAGCTCAGTGTATATACTGCAGACATGAAGAGTGCAAAGAGCTTCAGTGATTTGTTCAAGATCACACAGAGGCAAATAATTGAGTGAATGCTCCGATGAACCCGGAATTGTGGGGTTCCCAACCAAACCCATCCTTCTTTGACATTGCAAACACAATATGGCAGATGATTTGAAACAAAAGATACACATTTCTGCCATGCAATGCTACGTACATTTTCTATATGAAAATAATACATATTAATCTTCATAATAAAGGTAAAAAATATTAACTTTAAATATAGCATTTCTACACCTAAAATAGGGTGCTGGGTCATTTCTAGAAGTAATGCAGCATCAACAGGAAGCTTAAATATGTCATTTGATGTTTTGAGGAAGAACAGCTCAGTGTGTTCTATTCTGTAAACACACAGGAAAATTCTTTGATAGCTCTCTGAATTAGATTAGTAGTTTCAATGAGAGTGGACTTGTTGACAGGATACAATTTATTAGGTAATCCTATAATTTTTCCCAGCCTTTTATTATTACTTTTTTTCAGGTTTGGCTGTTCATTTTCTTTCTCTAGTGACTGTAATACAGAAACCAATTTGCCTCTACATAAGTACATTGACTAAACTTCAGTAAAATCTCTGCACAGAGCAGAGAAGAATCCAGACTGAAGATGAAATTCTAAGTATGAAAAACAGCTGTTGCTTTATTTTCCTATCTTTTCTTTTTAATGCTCTTGTAAATTACATATAGCAATAATTAGTATGTTTTTATATGCTAAATAGAAGATACTAGGAATATTAGATCATTTTGTTTGATCTGAAATATATAATTCCTTTTAGTGTTGTAAGAATGAGGATCACTTACTTTACTGAAGATTAATAAAATATTCTTCTATCATCTTTTATCAAGTCAGAGGATGGGAAAACCCTCTTATTAATAATAATTTCCCTGATGAATTTTCATTTTTCACATGGTTCCTCAGATTGTTTGCAGCAGAAATTTCCAGGAATTCCAAAGACCACTTTGTATGTTAAACTGTAGGAACTCCAGCACAGACAAAAATGTACTAATTTAAATTTCTAAATAAAAATACCCAAGTTTAAACTCAATATTTTAGGACAAAGATTATACACACACTGTATACGGATGACAGCCTTTATAAAAAGGAATAATACTACTGACCAAACAATTTATTTAGTAACACTCAAGCAACACATACCTGTCAACAATAATGCCATGAGGAATGAGCACATATTCCAGGTCTCCATAGTAGTGCTGAGGATAAGTGAACAAATCCAGACTGTATCCAGGCCAATTGTCTGAAATCTGAATATCAAACAATACTGTCAAGAACTCTTCATGGTGTTTGACGTTATGTAACTGATACAAAATCAGCATTCTAGTATACTCTATTGGGTTAATTCATTGTGTGCCATACTTTCTTCCACTCACAATTTACTATTTTGCTTTTCCCATTATTATTTTGCTTCTCAGTGTAACTCAGAAAAAAAATGCTACGGGGTTTTTTTTTTTCCCCACAGAATGTGGGAAATGTCACCTGAAATTACGAACAACTAGAAAGACAAAGATTAAATTTTTTCCCCACAGAATGTTCTAAGTACTTTTAAACTCAAAGTGTAAATATAATGTTGCCAGTAAGAAAGGATTCTCCGATGGGAGATGCAGACAGTGGAATTAAAAGTCATAAAATTCTATATTAAAATAGTACATTTCTGGTACAGAATGAATTAAAGTCATCAATAAATAAATAGATAAGTATTCTACAGATGAAACAGCACATGTGGAGAAAAAATTATGTGGTTCATGGATGATATCTGTACAAATCAGTAACAAACTCTACTTCTTGCCAAAGGTGAGGTTCTTAATTTAGATATCATCAAAATTAAGTGATTACAAAATGTTTGCATCTCACCTCCCTATGAAACTAGTCTGTAAATCCATATATTGACAGACAAAATATTTTACAGACTTAATACACATTGGTTTTGTAAGTATCAAAATACGGGGATTAGATCTCATAACACACAATGGTGGTAGAAATTAAAAAGGTCAAAAATTAGCCAACAGCTGAAGGCTTCAGAAAGCTATGAAATGCAAAGTCACCAGCACAAAGTGGAGACAAATTCCAAAAAAAACCAAAACAAACAAACAAACAAAAAAAAATTCTCCCTCTTCCTTATGAAAGCCAAGAACTGCAGACTCACAAGGCTCTTGAAATCATTACAAAGCTTTGCTGCAATTCTGGTTCAGGATAAAAAGTGTCACCGAAGAGGTTTTCCTTACAATCATAGTCCTCAAGTCAGCCTTGTCTCTCTTCAGCTTGGCTACAGGAATCTTGGGTACAAGGAGAAACCGTGACAAACTTGCCCTTGTGCAGTGCACCTCTCAATGGCATTTTTGCTACAAAATTTGTCTTTATAGGGCCGTCACTGAAACTAACCTGTGCTTACCGTTTTACAGCAGAGCAGCAAATGGTTTCTCACAGTTTCGGCTAAGATCACATATTTGATGCTGAGCTGTTCCTCCTCATCCTTTAACTCAGACACAGCCCTGCCTCATGCTGTACTGAAACGCTGCTCTGCCTTGTGGAGTTTGGGTTGCTTGGAAGTTTTTTTTTGCACATTCATTGACAGCTACAGACACCTTGACTGGCATGGGCTTGTTTTTTGTTTTTTTTTTTAACTCTACCCAAAAATTTCTGCATTAAAAAGTTATTCGTTGACAACTGCTACTGAATATTTGCTCATGAAGGGCATGACTGGGAGATCACTAGAACCAATGAATGCTTTTCGCCTGACTTACACAAGCCTTGAAACTACAAAAAGGAAAAAAAAGTTACTTAGTTGTGTTCCTCATTTGCATAGAAACAGGATATTATAAATATCCTCCTTGGCTAGGTTTTTAATTAGAGGCAAACCTTACTCCAAAAACCCCGCTGCAGTCGGCCTGGAAAGACTGTTCTCCCGTCTCTTTTTTCAGTCCATGGAGGGATTAAAACTTTTTAAACATTTTGTAGCAATGAAAAGTTGGTTCAAAAGCATTTTAACGCAAACTGAAACAGTTTCATTAAATGTTACAAACACACACTAGCGACTCCTGCCAGTGTTGCTTACTTCTGCATTCTAGTCAAAATGCATGGTTCCAGTGTGACGCAGAAGATCAGATTAAATGGGTAGAAGCTGCTTCAGAATTCATACAAACCAACAGCTTTTACTTAGGTTACAGTAAGTTCTTTATAAAACAGGATCAGGATGAAATTTTGATCCTCCCATGTATCCTTCTGGTTCTCTAGAATAGCAGAAAATAAGGAGTGCAGCTCTACAGTAATGTTGAAGTTCTTCTTTACAGGTGCTTGCTGGCATTTGGCAAATAAGATGAAATTCACGTGTACTTTCAAATTAATTATTTGCCTGATATAATAAGCCTATTTCATATTCTTCTTTCTTTTAAACAGGCACTTCCCAACAAGTTTTAGAAATTCTCATTTATCCTAAAGCTGTCCACAGTGTTATGCTATAAGACGATTTTCAAGTAACTGTAAATGCTTATGATTATTCTGTTTGAGAATTTTAAAAGCCCTTGAAAATATGAAGGAAAAAATCCTGATTGTTTCAGGAAAAAAAAAAAAAAAAGAAAATAAAAAAGCAGTATTCAACTGGATAAGTAAATAAGTATTCTAAATACATTGGCATACTTGTGTATAAAAAAAAAATTCCTACAGTGAAAGAAAGACCTACTTTTAAAGTTCAGGGTTTGCATGCTTGAATAGCCCAGCAGATATTCTTAAAGTCTTTGAAAAGTTGATGTGAATGGATACAAAAAGGAATACAAACACATGGCAATATACAAAAAGTGTTCCCTTGAGCTTTAAGAGAGAAGCTGAAGACATTCAGTTGCAACACCTTTAAAAGAATGTTGCTTTTTTTCCTCTCATCTGGCAAAGTGAGCACAGGTGAGGTTTGAGCTCCGTCCTCAGCTTCAAGCCAGCAGGAAGCAAAATCCAGATTTTGTCAATTAAATGATGCCGGTTGGGTTTTTGGGCTGTTGAATAGAAAAAAATTAAACCAGTGCAGCAGAGCATGGTCAATGTCCTTCTTTGCAATAACCTCACGTGTCTTTGGTGATAAGCACAGTCACCACTTAAGGAACATCATTTATTACACAGGTGTCAGGAGACAGTGATGTGTGGTGTTTTCAGACGGGGCTCGGTCCTTCAGAAAGGGGATGGAGGGGACGCTGGAGTGGACAGAGCGTGACCGCTGCCTACACAGAGGGCTCTGGGCAGCTGACCCCTGAACTTTCTGTTAAAATCCTAATGCCACATTAAAATAAGAACATACCTACGGTGGTGGCTGTGACGGCATTTGCTTCACGGGAAAATCTGGGGTGTCTATCAGAACAAGGATCAAATTCATTCATCTTTGTACCATTTATCCATCCCTACAGGCACTCCAAAAGCACTGCCAAGGTTCGGGCTCTTTCACACCCCAGGAGAACACCGACAGCCCAACCCTCTTCCAGGGCGCCCGCAGACCCCGAGGGCTTCTCAGAGCTCGGGTGGGAGAAAGACACCTCGGCATGCCTGAGAATCCTCATCGCCGCTACTCAGGGAGCCTGGGGAAGCACAGCCACGGCCGCAGGAGCCGCTCGGGGTGGTACCGGACCGCGTTTTCACGGCGGGAGCCAAAGGCGCGGCTCAGCCCAACACGCCCGTCCCCGTCCGGCAGCCGCAGCGGGGCCGGCACCGGCGGGCGTGGCGCGACCGGCGCAGGGTGAGGGGACGCGGCCCAAGCGCCGGCCGGGGNGGATGAGGGGATGAGGGGGATGAGGGGGATGAGGGGGATGAGGGGTGCACGGTGCGGGGTGCAGCATGGAAGCTGTGCGGGTATAGGTAGGGTCGGCATGGTGGAAAGGCTTGGGCAGGGCTGGCGACGGGGTTGATGGGTGATATTTAAGCTGGTGTGGTTTAAAGTGCCGTTTTAACAGGATTTTCTTATACTCCACGGAAGAAAAAAAAATAATTTTCCAACAGTTCAGTAATCATACTTTCCATGCTTGCCGTCTTTTGGAGTTGCTGCTGCTCCTTCCCATCACCGTGCCCATGCTGGGGCAGGTTGTGTCTTCCTATTTCCCCCAGCCCATGTTGCCTATGATCTCTGCGCAGTTGGAGATAAACAGATCAGGCACCAGGAACAGCACAGCTTTCTGCCACACCCCCCACAGCCCCCCAATTCTGTTAAAATTATTATTAATATCTTGCTTTCACTGCCTCACAGATGAGAAGGAGCTTGTTTATTTTCTTGCCTAACTCTTATCATGGCCTACCTTTAGGTTCCCATATAAGAAGTTCAAATTTGGACTTCCTCCATCCTTTTTCTATCCTGTCTTTTGTGGAAAATGCTAACAGCCTCTCTGCCCACTGTGAATAAAAATAGAGCTTTTCACTTTCTTAAAATTTAAAGTTGGTTAATAATCTGGCAAATACACAACTGGTAGAATTCTGCCATTCCTATACTAGAAAATATTAAAGGAAGAAAAAGTTGCTTTTAGGAGAGACTGAGGCATAGTGAAATATTCTTAGTGGTACCTGAGGGGCTCTCAACAACCAAGTGGGAGCCATTTCAGGGGGGTACACTACTATTCTGGAATGTGGCCATTGACACTTCTGGTCACAACAGATGGATCCAGGCAGCAGTTATGGGTTACCAATAAAGCTGCTGCTATGTTTTATGTCACAGAGCTGAACTCCATGGATCAGAAGCTATTTAGATTACAGCTAGAAACTCAAATCAATTCTGCCACTGCTATATGAAGACTGTTTTCTTCTACCTTTCAGACTATTTGGTTTGCTATTAACAGAGCTTTCTGTGTTTTGTAACCATCAGACTACTGCAACATGAGAGATTGTTCAAACTACAGACAAAAGGTTAATGCTTAGAAAAGCATTAACACGACCAGGACACCAAAAAAATAAATTCCTCCATCATTGTGCTGGAAAACTTAAGCAGGAGATGTTTGTTCTTCCCATCAAGATTGGATGAATGTGTTTGTCAAGTCTTTGTTTTGATGTTCTTATCTTCCAGCAATTTTACAGGGCTTGCTTAAGAAGCATAATGAAGTGTCATATCTTGCTAATAACAGTAAATATGAGTAAGGAAATGAAAAACTAGATAAATTTAGCCAGGGTACAGTTTGATAGTTCTGCTGTCAGCAGCCACATGCCCAACCCATAAAGCTGTTCTTCTCCTTGGAAGATTTTTTTCATTGGCACAAAACTTAATACATTTTGTTTAGTTTTGTTGCAAATGAGACAAATTCATGGTTCTGTGAACTCCCAGAATTAGTAGAAACCAGAATTAATGAGGTTCTTTGTGCTCAATGGAAATGAAACTGCTAAGGATTTTGTTATGGAGGAATGTATACTTACTGAATGTTTGCTTTTTTCTTTCTTTTTTCTTTTTTTTTTTTTAACAGTATGAACTGTTATATAATGAATGCTCTTACAGCAGACTTTCAAAACTTATTTTAATTAGGGCCAAAAATATGATTAGTGAAAACATGATATATGGGGCTTAAGTATGAAAGATCCTGTAAACATTCTGAAGAATGTTCTTACTATCTTTGTTTAGCTGTTTGTTTATGTACTAAAAGTAAGAGGAAAAGAATAAACATTTCTAGATATACAACCAAGGGAAATGATCAAAGGGGGAAAGAACAAAGAAAATAAGGGTAGTTAATACTAACAAGTAGGACTGGGTAGGTCTGGACACATAGCCAAGAGCCATAAAGGAGCAGATGGAAGAAGTGACACACTGAGAAACAAAGCAGGATTAAGACTGATATGCAAATCCCCAGTGAATATATTTATATCTTTGGCCTTTACACGACTTTATAATTTCAATTAGACATCTATTCCTTTCTTACCGTGTTACTGATAAAAGTAGGACATGCCCACCCTTTCACAACTTTAATGTAAAGAAATACTGAAAATAAAAGGTTGGGGGCAGGGATATGTCAAGAAAGCAGTCCAAGGCAAATATTATTAAGGAGTTACCTGCAAGCAACCTTTGCAATGCATTATGTATTCTGCTTCCAAGAAGCTATAACAAACACTTGACAACTCAGTTTAATATGTAAATACCAAAACAAGACAAGAAAATCATGAAAATCCAGAATATTTCAAGAGGTATGGCTTACCTAGGTAGAAGCTTGCCAATTAGGGGATGAAGTAAGAGCTCTTTTTCTGGTTCTGCCTGTTGCTGCAGCTGTTATGTGAACAGCAGAACTGTAAACAATCTTATCAAGCATAAACTTGCATTTCTTAGTGGTTACAGGGTAAGCTACAACACACACACACCCCCAGTTGTGGAAGAGAAAGACATTTTGGGTAAAATGGTTACTGAAGAGATGATTAAAAGTGAAAGTTTAGCATACGTTCAGTACTTTAGGGCATGTTGGAAACAATTCTAAATTGCTTTCATATCCAGTTTTAATATATTATAGAATTTTGAGTTGTAGTGTATTACCTGAGGCAGTGACCCAGTCCTATGTAGGGTGGCTGCTGGAGACCCTGAGTGCAGCAGAACACATCTGGCAGACAGTGTTCCAGACATCTGGGAGAACATGAAGCAGGATTTCAAACCATTCCCCTACAGTCATGAGCACAGGGGTAGGAAATGCTGCCCTGTTAGCCAGGCTAGGGAGCATCCTGTGATGTGCAGCAGAAGGGAAGGTGTTCATTGTTCTTTGTGACTCCTGTACTACAGCAGGTGACGGAGTGGCACTGCAAGGTGAAATCTGCCTCCTGTCCATCTTCAATTTCAGCAGGATTACCGTCATTTTAGAGGAATTGGAAAGTTCAGCTTGGAAGCAGTTGCAGCATCTAAGATCTACAAGGGAAGCTTGGTCACAGTTAACCTGTACTGAGCCTGTGAGACTGAAAAAGGCTTTGAAAATTAACTGGAGTAACTTTGATATCAAGAAAATGGCTAAAAGCTGCCATTCAAGATGTCAGTCAATTTTTTCAAATATTTATAACCTTCAAATCGCTGTTAGGCACTGCTTGACAGAATCATGGGCTTTGACTTATTTGGTCTACGATAAACATCTTTAATACAAAACTACATTTTTGTTTGTTATTAATCTCACTGTGCCAAACTAGAGTGGCGAGAGCTTTGCTTTGCAATTTCCTGGCTCCTGAAGATACCCTTCCTGCTTTTCAGGTTCATGTTATTAATATAGAGTCCTTATAGCTGAAAGAAATGCAAACAGAAATTTCCTCTTGTCCTTCAATACCAGAATAAACTTTATATTCTTTATAATATTATGGAAATGTTTGCCTTAACCAGCTATTTAGAGGTATTGACGTTTGAATGATAAAGCACTGTTTTCCAGGAATGCTGCTCACATCATATCCTATGACAAATCCATCATGCATGACCATGAAACCTAGTCAGGGAGTTGTAACTATACAGTAGGTCACACCCAGTGTAATGAATTTAACTGTTAGAGTTTGTTTTCTCTTTAGAGGAGGTTGTTCACTTGGCTTCATCCCTCTTTTTAATTTATTTTTTTTTCCTTAATTGAAACAAATCGAGGAAAGTCTGCCAAAGAAAAGAATTCAGGGTGTCTTAAACAACTAAACACGTAACAGTTTAAGGGCTTTTTTCCCCAGAATAGCTCAGTTATCTTTGATATAATTTTGTATACTTCACAGCTTGCCTAGAATAAACAGTGCTGTAACAAAAGTGTATTGAAAAACAGAGTCTGGTGCCAAGAGTTCTCCTGCAGCATAGAACAGTGAATGTTCATGGCTGAACAGCCTCTGTTGCAGCACAGAATGACCCACTACCCAAGGGTGCTGGAATGCTGGGTCTGGACCATTTGCTAATTTTATTGTTTGTGTAAAAGACAAATCATTCCTCCTGAGCAAACAGCAAAATGTGGTTTTCTCCCTTGCGCAGTGCTTGGGGCCACATGTTGAACACTACTGGAGTTTTTCCCTCCAAAGAGAGAATTATAATTTAATCATCTTGAATATGGACCTCAAAGCAACACGTGGTCCTTTGAAATGGACTGCAAAGAACAGTTCTAGAGGTACTTGCCCTTTTTTTACAACAGCTCTTGGAATTAGAGGACTGAGTCACCTGAATTTTCCATATGGGCTCTCTCACCTAGCAAGCCTAAATTAATCATTAGTTTTAATAATTTTGAGTAACAAATAGCTTTTGAACTATTCTATAGTGCTGTTTAGGCTCAAATCATGGTTCTAACTTTAGGCACACATATCCTGTATTTAAAACAGATGGGCTCAAATTGCATGTCAGAAATCCCAAAAATGAGAAATGTTGTATTAATGGTGACCAGTGAAAAAAACAGGTATAAGTCATTTACCATTGCATTTCAAAAACATGCTATGACAAAGACATGAATAAATCATATTGCTCCAGGGAATAAGTTAAGTACTTTAAATCTCATTTCTCTTCCTTCAACTCCTACTTTCCAGTTGCTGAAACAAATGAAAGGAGGGTTCTTGGAAAACAGAACCTTTTAGTAAACAACAAGAATCTTATTGCATGGTCTTCATGCCCAGATGATCATATTTATTATTGCTGCTATTATAAGCACACAAGAGCTCTACTAGACAAAATTGTGTCAGACGCTAAGCAAAGAGAGAAAAACACAATCCATATGACAGATAATTTAACAATCTAAGACAAGAAACAGCAGGCTTCAGTGCCAGGGGAGTTCAAGGAAACTGCACAGGTCAGCAAGATAAACCTTTATTTCAGCTCACCAGCAGCTCAGCTGTTAAATTTTTGGTAGGCACCACTGCAAAGAACATTTGAGGAAGGATTTGAATACAAAGTTATTCCAGTGTTTGCACGTTTCTGTGGATTTCTTCATGCCGTGGAGTCAATGTCAAGGCTGGCATGGAATAATGAATTAACACCACAGGTTAGTACTGTGAACAGAAGTTCACCCTCCTAGCAGCATCAACAAGACCAGCATATAGCTGCTATTTCAGGCTGTGTCTGCCTGTCTACAACTATTTGTGGAGGTACAGTCTATAAAAAAAATCGTGTTTCATAACTTGGTGAAATGGAAGTCACATCTATATCAGCACCCTTTAAACAGTAAAGAAAAAAACACAAGGAATAACTCACATTGCATTCCCACCGTAATGCCACTGCTTAGCCTGGAAGGTGAAAACCCTGAATTTACTCATATTTAATGTACATAACTTCGTGTGACAAGGAGGAGCAGGAGGAAGATTGAGATGGTATGAAAAAACCCACAGTCTAGGCATTCATGTGTTGAAGCGTAGATCATCACCTTGGAGGGCCACTCATGGCAGAAATGGCCGCATTCCTCCTTGGCTTGGTCAGGCTCCTGGTTCCTGGGGTGGACAATGCCAGCCAGCTGCAGGGCTCAGCAGGGCCTTCCTTGACTGTGGCAAATGTCAGATGACCTTAACAACAGGGTTTGCCACCTGTCTTTCCTCTAATTATGTCATTAATATTACAAGCATCCTAAAGCTGAGGATGAAAGTGTGGACTAGGGCTAGCATTTATCTAGGATCCTATTAATCTGCATCAATGTGACATTTTCTTATCTGAAAGATGCCTGCCTTCATTAAGGCTGAAATTGTTAGATATGTTGAAATGTATGCCAGTGAAAGAACTAGATTTTAGCTTTGTGGCAGAGCCATCACAGCAACAGTTTGCAGTACCGATTTTCCACAAAAATACACAAGGGATCAGAACAGGCCCTCCTATCAAAAAACCTACCTACAGAGACTGTGGAAAAATAATTCAGTGGCAAATTTCTCCCATTTTCCCCACTGAATTTTGGCCTTACTGTTCTGTGAGGGGAATGAGGTTACCCCTCTCCAAGGAAGGTTTTGAAGAACTGTCCCAGACTTAGTCCCCAGGAATGCATGCAGAGCCCAGAAAGCCACCGTGGTCCAAGATCAGCCACATGGAGCCCACATGCTCCTGTCAGAGCTGACGCTTGCTCGAGGCACCTCTGTTGGAGCCCTGCAATCAGGAACTCGTCTGTTTGTGATGCCATATCTGATCCCTTCCTTCCTGAATATGAATGCTTTCATTCTCAAGAACAGCCAGCGAGATATTAATCATAATTTCATGTTGCTATTTTTAAAAACTAGATACACAGGTTTGTCATGCACAACTTCCAACAGGAAATATTTTCTGTTTCTGGGAACGTAATTCTTACTGACCAAAAGATTATTGATGCCCCATTATTCATGTCATTATGGTTATCCAATTTAATATGGAGAATTTAAAATTACCAATTTTATGATTATGAAGTACTGAAGCATTTTGGTTATAGTCTTGTTATTTCGTTGATTATTAGTAACTGACTAGTGAATTTAAAGGATGTTTCAACTGGTAGTGCTACTTTTTAGCCTGTAGACAGTCTTGTTTCTGTTAACATCTAATAGCTTTTAAGAGGCAACAATTCTATCAGAACAATTGAGTTTATCCCTTTTTCATTTTGTTATACCAATGGTACATATTATTCACGTTTATTCATGAATATTATACTTGCAATTACTGGCATTTCCTGAACATATAAATACACCATTACATTCTTTAGTTTCCGTAAATTTATTTTGTCCAACTTCCCAGAGAGAACAAAAGGGCTAAGAACATTATCCTTCCACATGCATTTTCAATGGTTTTCATTGTATTTTTTTCCCATAATCAGAGGCGCTGGCAGGTCCCGTGGAACACACATCAAAAGGGGGTGCAGCCTCTCCATAGGGTGACAGAAGCAACTGAGTCTCCTGAGGGGAACATGCAGCAGAGCTACCTGCACAGAGCTACATGAGGCTCAGGAAAAAACCACCAGAGTGCTTCTGGAAGAAACTAGTGACGGTCCCTCAGCTACAGGAAGACACTGGCTTTTGTCTTTTCCTCTGCTGTTAAGCAGGAATTCTTTTTGCATCCCTTCCCATTCACTTCCTAATTTCCCAATAATATATTAACGTATTTCTGACAATTTAAAAAGCAGTAATTTCTACTAATGAAAAATGAATGCTTCTAAGTGCGGCCTAGCTGCCCAAATTTTGGGATAGGCCATCACCTATTTTGCATTTCCATAAAGTTAGCACTGATGATAAATGGAATAACCAAATACAGATCCTAACCTAAATCAGCCAGTCTGCAAGAAAGTAAAAGCTGAGAGGGAGGCAGTTGGAATGCATGCTCTTTTGGAGTCTATTTTTTTTTAAATTTCAAGCCATAAGAAACAGCCTTTTCTGATTACACTGAATTTCTTAAGAGGGGCATCAGGTACTTCACTAGAAGATAATGTCACATATTATTAAGTGCTAATAATTGAATGTAGTTTTGTTAAAATATAGAGCGTGTCATTCTTTTGAGTAAGAATACACATTTTAAAACTCTGCAGCATTCTTCCAGCTTACATCCATCAAAAATAAATATGATTGCTTAAGTTACAAATAAGAAAATACACATTCCTGCTCACCCACATGTTCCTAGTGCATGTCATAGACAAGTATAATATGCACAAGAAATAGAGCCTAGAAACACTGTGAAGTCTTCAAAGCCATTCCCTGACAAATTTAGGAAAGGAACTTAATGTATAGGAAAATTGACCTTTTTATATTTAATGTCTAATTTTTTACTTTATCCTTTGCTGGTGTCAGATATGATGATGTCACAACAGTTGCTGATGGTAGTGGTTGAGACCATACAGACAAAGCTGTGTTCTGAAAGGCTGAAAAAGATCTTTTCTAATCTAAACAAAATCTATGATTCTATGAAGCAAAGGTTAAGCAGTAGGAAGGAAAAACATTTTTTCTCCTATGCCAACAATTGCAACAGAGTGTGCTGATATAATTTTTGTCTAAATCTTGACTCAGATGCTTGTATATTGCTTTCATTCTAACAGTACACACAATATTCCGGTCAAAACACAGTTTTCTAATTTAATTGTAGATTTAATATTGTTTTACAGAATTTGTACTTGTAAAAACACACATGTGTTATCTTTATTGTGTGAAGTCTGTATTAATACTGGTTTCCACATTAAAAATTGGTTTTGGTAATAAAAAATAAGTACACAAAATGTTATGCAGTAGCCAAGCTGTTTAGAAATACAAACAGTCAAGCTTTTAAGTAAAGCACAATATCTCTTTAATATATAGTCCAGAAGCCATCCCATCCCAAAATTATACTTATCAAGCTATCTTCAGCAGCCAATTATTTCCCTTTGTTTTGGCTAGGCAAAGATGTACTCCAAACATATGAAACAGTGTTTTATATGCTTTCTGTATGATGTTTATAGAAATCTTAGTAGTTAATAAAAATTACAGAGGAGAATAAATTAAATTCATTATTCATACTCGAAGTTTAGTTAAGCATTTTATTTCAAAATGTTTTGGGAATTGTACAGATGAGAGTTATATGTAACAACTTTTCTAAGAAGCGACATACTTAGTTGAGAATTTCCTTCTAAATAGTGGACAGTAGCATCTTCTGAGAATTTAGAGAGGCACTTCTTGGAGATGCAGGGATAGAGAAAAAGGAGAAAAGAGGCAGTATCTGAACAATAATCCTTACACATTAGCAATGTAGATAGTTTTGTGCTTCTCGATTGCTGCTATGTCATGCTCCAGTTGTTTCAGCTTTAATTCCAGCTCTTCTTTATGCATCTGCTTGTACCTGGTGTCTGTTAGTATTGGAAGACCCAGAAATGCATGATTTACCTCCTCCCATTTCTTTTTCAGTGCCTGGTGCCATTACATGAAAAGGAAATATATCAGAAAAACTTAAAATAAGAACAATATGTACATAAACTACTTGATTTTTAAAATTTCTATTACATTTGCTAAGTGTGACTGCAACGTAAAAATAATAGATAAGTACATGAATAATGTGTAATCATCTTAATTGGACCAAATTAAGTAAACCCTTAGGAGTTAAATACTTGGCACTCCAGCCAAAATTCAGCAGCAGTTTCAGGCCATCTCACCACCAGCTTAATTTTCTGAAATCGAGACTTTGTTCAGACCATGGTCATCAAACTGATTCAACAATACTTTAACTTATATAAACTACTTTGAAAAAATTCTGAATAATTGCACTCCCCTCCTAATCTACATTTACAGTAACAACTAAAACCCCTGTCACTGACCCTATCTACAATAATTTCAATAACTTATTACCTCTCTTGAATGCTGCTGTACAAAGAATTACCTCTCTAGATAAAGTGAACCATATCCTCCATATATAAAACCTTGAGACTAAATCTCTAGCTAAAAAAATTTAAAATGCTATAATCCAAAACTTATTCATAAACCTGTTGACACCAGAGACAACATTTTTATCCACCAATATACACTGAAAGGAACCAGACAGTGGTAGAAAAATAAAATTTAAATCTTGTCATTATATCCTTCTTACAATTATCACTATTGCTCTTACTTTCTCTACTCAAAAGCATAATCAAAATCTACACATTCTATAAGCATGTATGTGAGGATTTAGTAGAGTTTATCCAGTGCATCAAATGTCCCCATGGGACCCCTGTATGGGTGAACTTTATAATCACAACTAATGAGGAACTGAGACAGTAATTATGGCTCTCAGTTCTGTCACCTTAGAGGAGATCACAAAGTAGCTTCAAAATTAAAGAAATAAAGTTACTCTCTTGGGAACCAAAGTTTTCAGCTCTTTGGCACACTGATTTTATGGCACACTGTCATTTCCAACCTCATGTCCTCCGTTATTATTAAATACTTTTCTCACAGTCTTGCAAACTGATGAACATACTAAAGTTAAATTTAGAAGGTTTATTTTTATACATATTTAGGTTTGAAGACTGCTGTTTCTCTTTCAGAACTCTTGTGCTTAAAAACTTGTCTCTTTTTGACTGTGTAAATTGATTTCCAGAAAAAAATAACTCTTCTGCCAACACTTAGAAAAATGTAGCCTTTAATATGAACTAATGTTTTAACAATTCAAATCAGTGCATTTACTGCACAGCAATTCATGCTTTTTGCATATTCATATTAAGCATCTAAGTGTTGTTCATAAAGGTTATTCAAACAATCTTCATATACAAATATCTACATAAGCTTAAAAACCCTACTGCTACATGTGAAACTCAGAGCAGCAAGGATATTTATCTACTCTCTTGTGAGGATACTTGTCTTTGCTACCCAAGGCTGTAAAGTACTTTGATAAGGTTCATAGTCTACCAGGCATCAGGTGCAGTTTACAAATATATAGGCATAAAAATAAATCTCATATTTTCAAAAATGTTCATAGAAGTCATTCTTAGATTCTACAAATAATTCTTATTTGTGTACAAATACACAAATACATTACAGTAAGAACTGACTTGGAAATAACTGAAAACAGTGAATTTTAAAACATTAGAGATAAATTAATCAAATTTTTCTCTATCCCTACAAAGTGAAGAGATCAAGACTCTATAAAAACCTCTTTCACAGCTCCTCCAACAATGTAATATACTGACCACTATTCCTATAGCTAGATCAGAAACTGAATATCCAACTCACTGTGTGGAATTCTCATACATGCTGGATCAGTGCAAAATATGTACTGCATTTATCAACATTCTCTTTTATTTCCATAAAATCCAAACCAAAGTAAGCACAACGAGGAGTTCAAAAAATGTTGGCACAAATGACTTCCCTTTATTTTTGTAAGGGTCACGAGGCTTAATTTTGGTCTCAGGCATCTATTGCCACGTATTCTTTCAAATCAGCTAGTGCACATGTGCTCACTAGCAATGTCAATTATTTTAAAGGACAGAAATTCCCATATGTCTACAGCTGAGCACTGGGCAGAAGCCACATACCCTGGGGACACTAATTCCTCCTGACAATATAACTGTATAAGTACACCCATGGAAGTGCAAAGGTTTTTGAAAAAAAAAACCCCAAACATACTGAGTTAATAAAAACAATCTTAAAGATTGAAAAACTAAAAAAATATTCCAGTGCATTCCTGTATTTGAAAAATATAGAACATCATTTTACTCAAACTAAATGCAGAACTGTGAGCAGCTGAACTCACATGCTTTTTCTGCACATGTATTTTTTGCTGCACAGTTAACTTGTTGGACCATCAGCTTGTCCCATGCCTTTCCCACCATAAAAATCTCAATCCTCTTCAAAGCAGCATGCTGTTTTGTTCTTTATATTGCTGCCAATGCAATAGCCTCACCTCTCTCCCATACTCCTTCCTAGCTTCTGCTGCTTGTTGTATATGCAAAAGACCATTTTGCTGGACATTTCAGACCTTGCCAATTACCCAGTTAATCTTTCAGGCAAGTGAGTTAAACACTGTTTTCTCTGTAGATTTTTTTATTTTGGGTGAGCATTCAGCATCTCTGAGCTGTCCATCTATCTATTAATTTGTTTCAGGTGGATGCTAAGAGCGAGTTATTAAGGGACAGACTGATATACAAATATTACAGTCATATAAGCTTCATTTTCATAGGAAATTTGTGTAAAAAGTAGTCAAGAAGAATTCTAATTCTAGGACAGGATAAACTTTTAAATGTCTCTTTTATGCTCTACTTCTTTTATGGTATTAATTCTCTTTAGAAAGTCTTGTGCAATAAAAACTGTATGAAAGACAGTATTTAGAACAGTTTGACAAAATACAAAATTTTTAGTCATAGTTCTATGACTATATCATGATTTAATTCTGTTTTCTTTTTTTGCTACATTTTAAAGCAAATCATTATGCTTTAATCAGTAAGGTCACAATGTGAAGATAGAATCTGCCAATAAAAGGAGCAATATTCTGCATTAGAAAAAAATTATATTTCCCCATTAATAAGTGTCACTCAATCCATATTGGTGATTTTCTGCTCTTCTAAGTTTCACTGAAATTCTGAATCATTAAGGTGGATAAGAGCCCAGCAGAATTGAAAACTGGATTAAAACTGTAGCTAGATCAGTTCCTTTCAGTTGTATACAACTGTTCTACAGCTCCATCTAGTGAAAAAGTAGCCAACTAATTCATCTCACTTAAAAACCAAAAAAGTACACTTTTATTATTTATATGGACTTACACTACCTTATTTAATCTTTTGGACATGTTACTAATTGCACTAAATCAAAATATGCACCTTCAGAATATCTGTCCTTTCTTCTTCGGATAGAGTTTTCATGGCTTTCTTCTTGAGTTGCTCCAAAACACTGGCCTGATATTCTTCCTCCTCCCTCTTCATTTCTTCATTCCTCCGTGTCACATATTTTGGTATAACACCATAATTCTATAAGGAGAAGGAAAAAGTTCCTTATATAGGCTTTTATGAAGGAAACAAAGAGATACTTATCATTGATACTCTTGCAAAAATAGCTTGAAATGACAATTTGTGCTACTGAGAACTAAAATCCTAAATCACCATGTTCTTAAAAGTGTCAAACATTATTATATTTGTAGCCTGAAAAAAATATATAAACAATTCCCTTCAGTGTCTTTTCACAACCTTAGAAGACAACAAAATCTGGAAACCAAAATGTCTATTTATAAGAAATGACGGTTGAGCAAGGAGTTTGAAGCCTGTTTATGACAGTGAGCTATTCTGCAGTGTTATATGGTCTCGAATTCTATGATTGGAGACATTCCTTAGAGAATTTCTTTGAAAGGTCTTCCTATATTCTGATTTTTGCTGAACATTGCAACATACAAGAATACATACATGAAAACTGTACTAGTTAATAAGGACAAACTATCCCATACTGCTGTGCTTCTGTGAGGAAAAAAACAACTTCTGAATATCCCAGATATTCTTGGGGAAACACATCTATTTTGCCTTCACCTTTGTAAAATGAAGCTCCTCCAGCCAGAAGATATCAGAGTCTACTACACCTGGCTCCCTGAACAGGAGGGGCTCTGGAACTGCTACATGGTCTGTGCCACCCAGATACAACTGCTTATCCCACCCCTGAGCAATTCTTCCTCCTCTGTAAGTAGCAGAAGAGCATGACCATGGTTGGCTCATCCACTATCTGTGAAGAAAGCTGTTGCTAACATGCTTCAGCAAACTTTTTTGATTGCTTTCACCCATTGTGTTATCCTTTCAGCAGCTATCACGGAGAGTAGACTTCCGTAAAAAGCTGCATTGTGATGTTAAAATTTCCTCAAGTTGCTTAAAGAGACTTTCATCCAGTTCCTCAGCTTATTGGGTGCTCCATAACAAACACACTTTTGACAGTCACTGGGCTTTCCTCAGATCCTGACTCACAGGCTCAACCAGTCTGTTAAAAATTTCATAGAAGAAATCCACATATTTGAACAGCTCCTTCATTCAAAGGGCAACCCTCCTTCTCTTCTTCCCTGCCTGTCTTTTCCAAGCAGCAAACATTCATTCATCACAGAATTCCATGTCTCCTCATTAGACACTCCCTGGGTTCCCAATGCAAGACATGCCATTGCTTTAGAACAATCACTCTGCACGTTTTTTTTGGCTGACAGCATAAGCAAATGAAAACAGAGCAAAGGCAAGGCACAAATCTAGTGCCAGTAATTTCTTCTTGATGAATTCAATAAGTTTAACACAAACAGCCTGGTATCTATGCATTAGTGAACCTAAAATTGGTATTACATACAGTATTTCCAATATAATTTAATAAAACCTACCTTTTTTCTAATGTATTTTGGAAAAAGTCCTGAAGGTTCAAGGAGATATTTGTCTCCCTGTCTTGTATCAACACAAAAATGTCGAGGCTTTTTAGGCTCCCCTTTGATAACAGCAACTGCATTTTTATTTATAAAGTTCTTTTTAATGCGAATAACCGGGCGGTATGTCCTCCCTGGCACCGATAGGGGAAGCAATTTTTCACCCTCCTGTTCTTTTTTTTCTGTGAATAGAGCATGTAAACATTCTCAGCAACAAATTTGAATAGATTTGCAATTTCATATTATTACGCTTTTCAAAAGGGAAAAACTATGTACAGAATTACATAAAACCAGAACCCAACAGTATCTACAATGGAAGAACTGCCTGTCAGTGAACTGTGATGCATGTTTGGCCTAACCCTCACAATCCTTTCTCCAGAGAATACAGAAACCCTTCCATCTTAGTGTAATCATCTCCAAGGTGCCAACAGAAATGTAGTAGTATCCTGAGTAGTCTCAGTTACAGTGAGTGATTAAGAATAATTATTTCCCATCATATTTCACACTAGACATAACTCTAATTTGTGATCATTACCAGAAATAATTATTTGATCCAAATTTGAATAGGTCATGTTCTTCTTTGACATTTAAGTGTAATGTCACAAGTACTCACAAGTGACATAAAAGCTCATACCTACAAGAGCTGGTTTCATGATACTGACCCCACAAACCAGAACTTTTGTTTTCACAACACAATAGCTGGCTATAACTTAGTACTTATTGTAGGACAGAAAGACTAAACTCTCTACTGTAAAAAATACATTCCATTGCATATTTTCTGTCGACACTTACTTGGTGCCAGCTTGGGTTCCTTGGAACGTTTCTGCAGAAAATTGTTTGGAGATGGCACCGCAACTTTTGCTGGCCCCATAGTTTTCCACTGAGATTTATTTTTCTCTGCTTCATGTTTCACAGATTCTCTATATTTGGATATATACCTTAGAGGTTAAAAAATAGCCATAAAGAAGTTAAGGGTCAAAAAAATATTCCAAATAGTTCTTCAAAGAATATACTTCTTTTGCAGTATTTCATGGCAAAAGCCTAATCAGTTTTGTTTTGTACTCTCTCCCAAATAAAGACCATTATTCACACAGTCTCCACGCTAAGGCTAAACCTTGTAGTGCACTGACAAATGAGTGCTCTGGTTCTGAAGTTCGCTTGCTTCTTCTTTCTGCTCTTGTGTCTCTGAGGTTAGGATTATCACACTTGGGAAAATAAACACCAAATACTATGCTGAACACAGACATTCTGAAATCCAGCAAAAACCTAAATTTTGGAAATAAACTCGAGTATTGTTTGCATGAATTCCTTATGGTACATGGTGTGATTCTTGGGGTATCCTGTGCAGGGCCAGGGGCTGGACTCAATGATCCTGATGGCTCCCTTCCAATGCAGCATTATCAATGGTTCTACAATTTATGCTCAAGAAAAGATGTCAAATGGAGTCAGGAATTGTACAGGACGTCCTTGATCATCAGTTTTTCTTATTACTGGCCACCATATCACTGTCTCAATGTTCCAGCGGAACCATCTGTTCCAGACTCTTACGAGAGATGAGATGGGTGACTGCTCTGAAATAGCACAGCACACTGCAGATTCCCTGTTTTACACAGACTGGAGCTGCCATCCTGAACAATGCTAATCAGCCGTGGCTTTGGCACTGAAACGGCTGATGGGAAAACCAGTCAGGGCTCAGACATGAAAAGCTCTGTGAACACGGTATGCCCATACGGCTGTTTCGGTTTAATGTTGCATATGGCACAGTAACTTCTGCTTTAATCAAAACCTCCAAAAGAAGCCAAATGCTGATCATTAGCTGATTGGCAGCATCTTGCTTCTCTCTGAAGGATTGAGCTGTCACAGATGTTTGCCTGAGGAAGCAGAAGTCCCTGCTCCTGAAGTGAAGGCTGCCTCACTGTAATTTTATAATGTGTTTATCTTTAGGAAACATGTCCTATTAATTTATAGTAGACAAAAGCTTATGAAAAACTCAACTTCTTCCACAGAAAAAAAAAATGTGTTTATGAAAAAAAAAAAAACCCCAACTATGCCGTGTTTTCAAGCAAGGATAAAAAAAGAAGAACAAAAAAGCTTACATATAGTGCAACCCATGGAAATACTTAAATAGGAGGAAAGAAACTATATAATCCTGGACCACTGAAATGTGTATCACATATCAGCAACACTTATAAAAGCTCTTGTCTGTGAGCTGCAAATGTCCAATAAATGTATTTATACTTGATCATAACATTAGAACATGTCAGAGGACTTCATTAAAATTGTGGAGTTATTTTGTCTTTTGGAGATTTGGTCTCCAAAATCAGGGAGCAGATTATCTGCATAAGATTATATATATTTCCTGGGATACTTCTAATTATAAGGAATGAGATTATTTTTTTTTTTCTGTTAAACTCATGGCAAACAGCTATAGACATTGCACAAACCCACCAAACTGATAAATAATAGTATTCCTCACCATTTTCTAGAAGTGGCATCATGAGCACATGGGAGAGAAAGGCACTGGCTTTATGCAAATTTTGACCTAGTGGAGTTCACAGTCTTGGAATGAGAAAATGAATGAGAAGACACTGAGTTTCTTACGTAGTGGCATGAGGTAAAGACATCATTTGTGGACAGCTAAAGACATTCCTTTGGACAAAGAAATGGGGGATCTGTTATCTTTTCAGTGACTTTCCAGACCAAGAAAGTAGCTCAATATCACTTAAAGAGGGTTAAAGAGGGTTGCAAGGAATGGGGAATATCAGAATCTAATCTGTTCAGCATTTAGCAAGGGAAAAAAAGAAAACATATTCTGTAAGAAGACAGAAGAAGATGACACCTATTCCTTAGGTATTATCTTGGGATATCAAGGTTGGGGAAAATGAGGATGTTTGCTGTGGTTTCATGAGCAGTACCAGTCACTTGAGAGTGAAATATATATTATTTAATTTGCAAAAAATAGCCCATACAACAAAGTAGATTTTGTATCCATTAGTTAAAACTGGTCGAATCATGCTATTTACTAGGTTCAATAGTCCCGTTACCAGCTGAATACTTGGAACATTGTGAACCTAAGCAGCAAGCGTGGTGACAACAGAAGTCAAGGAGATCAGAAGGAGATTTAGTCAGATTATATCTAAATCAAGGAATCTCTTGCCTAAACTGAACCTAACGGTCACGGAGTATCCAAATCTCTGAATGGTATTAAGTCAGGAATGGATTTAGTGTGCATGCCTTGCCATATTGCCCTTTCACCTTCCTCTAAAAGTACCTCTGTCCAAAACTATATCCATTCCCAATGAAAACAAACAAAATTTAAAAATCTGCTTTAACCTGGGGGAGACTCAGAATTAGTAATCTCACAAATCTGAATCCTTTGACCTGAAACAGGATAACTATCTTCTTTCTAATGAGTGTCACTGATACATCTACTTGTTTTAAAGCTATTGAGTTACAACCTACCCTTTCACTACAGATGCTAAGTGTAATAGCCTTTTATATAAATAGGGACTTTAAAAAAAATGTCTGCATAAGTCTTGGCAAAAGGCCTTTTCTTGTATTTTTAAGGGAAGCAAAAGAAACAATATCAGAGGACACACCTGAAACACAGAAAGTATGGAAATGGGAAAGCCAACCTTTTCAGCTGCTCGCTGTTCTAAGTGCACCAAAATGTCACGTAATTCCTCTGCACAGAAGGAGTGCTTTGTAAATTATGAACTAACAAGATATCACTGAAGACACTAAATTTAATCATCACTTCTTGGAGCAGACTGTAAACCCTAAGATCACAGAATCAATTAGGTTGGAAAAGACCTCTGAATGATCAAGGCCAACACCATCTTGTCAATTAGACCAAGTGCCACATCCAGTATTTCCTTAAACACCTCCAGGGACAGGAACTCTGCCACCTTCCTGGGCAGCCCACTCCAGCACCTAACCACTCTTTCTGCTGAAGAATCTCTTCCTAATGTCCAATCTACACCTGCCCCGGTGCAGATGAGGCCACGTCCTCTTGTCCGGTCGCTAACTGCGTAGGAAAAAAGACCAACCCCCAGCTGGCTGCCTTCTTCTTTCAGGCAGATGCAGAGAGCGATAAGGTCACCCCAGAGCCTCCTCTTTTCCAGCCGAAACAACCCCAGCTCCCTCAGCTGCTCCTCATGGGACCTGCGCTCCAGACCCTTCCCCAGGCTCGCTGCCCTGCCCTGGACACACTCCAGCACCTCAACGTCCGTCCTGGCGTTAGCGACCCGCTAGGAAGAGAACTATGCCACAACCGATCTGATCGGGGGTTTTTAATACCTGTGACCCGTTCGGTGCACTGCCTTGCCAGAACCGGCCCCCCTGCCTGCAAAGTGGCTCCGCCACACCCGCATACCTGGCAGGTTTGCCGGGCTGCTCCGGCCGGGGCGGGCAGCCGCAGGCTTTGCCCTTCTGCTCGGCCATGCTCCCGCCGCGGGAGACCGGGCACGGAGAAGCGCCCACTGAGCCGGTGGGCTCTGGACGCCGGGTACCCGCCCCGTGTGGGAAGGGGGGAGGAGAGGAAGCACCGCCTCTCCGAGGGGCTCGGGGCGGGGCGGGCGGCTGTTGTCAGTAACCGGGGAAACCCGCCG
>VWZN01012469.1:792870-837017 GCA_013396955.1 Regulus satrapa | reverse complement strand
CAGGGCGGGCGGAGGTGACAGCAGCAGCGCGGAGCCCGGGGCCGTGCTGGCCGGGTGGGTGGGTGCGGTCCCTCCGGCTCCCTCCCTCCTCTCATCCGCGCTCGTTCAGGGAGCCTCTGCAGGAGCTTGGTTTGCGGGGGTGTTCTCGTGTCTAACCAAGCAGCAAGGCCCAGTTTTCACTAGAGCGCCTGTCGCCGGCAGTGGTTGTTAAAACTGTGGGCCACGGCTAAAGATATATGTGTACCGTCCATGTCGAGCTGAATAGCCGAAGCAAACTGTCACTGGAGGCATGGGTGTAAGCGCTGCTGATACAGCCCCACCCTTTTGGCATTTTGGAGTCCGTATCTACAGTGGAGTGGGTGGATCGTTTGAGCGGTTTTAAAGTTTTGCCAGTGGACAAAAAATTATTTCAAAGAAGTGGGTTGTATTCAGTGCTCGCGGCTTTATATGTACATGTGCTTTATGTGGGTGAGTGCAAAACTCAAGTTGATTTTAAACTATACCTAATGGCCTAAATTCGTAAGGCAGGCCAGATGTTACGCCCCTTATCTGTATAATGCACACATCTGACTGCAGCTTAACCTGTAGTGGAGCAGAACAAGGCAGACAGGACTCTGTGCTTGGCATGGTTTTCACTCCCTTAGTGCACACAAAAAATGATTGAAGTGATTCTTGTGATCAAGAAATAAAATCACTAAAATATACTAGGTTTGGGTTTATTTATTCCTGAATGTAACTTTTTTACATCTGCAAGTTTAGTATGAAGATTTCTTTCTGTCCCTAAAAGGAATTACGTATTTATATATGCACTAGATTGCTTTCTATTGCGGTTTTAGAGCAATACTGGATATTACAATTACTCTTTGCAGTTTGATTTTCCTTTTATTAAGGGTTTGTAAAGGTTTTAAAAACCCTTTTAAAATAAAAGATTTATGAAACCCTTATGTTGCATCTACGCAGCATGATCCCCTTATACTTTACAAGGATTGAGGAGAAGAACCTGGATAGTGTTATAGTCCCATGTTTGCTCTGATCTATGCCTTGTAATTACAGCATATCCTCCAGGTCACAGCCCTGGGTGCAAACACAGAGATTTACTGTTTGCAAGCTCAACTTTCCATACCAGTGAGCAAATGTTCTTCCCCTTGCCCCCCTCACAGTTTTAGGGAGATTTTGAGAGTCTTTCCCCTTTTGCTCTAAACATTGCAGACAAACCATTAGTGCTCCAAGTAGTGCTGATATTGGTGTTTATTTCTCTAAGTTAATAAAGTACAATGTTGGGAGTTTCTTGCTTTGTTGGAAATCCATCCTTCTTAGTTACTTTTTTTTGTTGGTAGAGTCCTCATGATTCCTCTCTCTCTGTCTCTCCTACCCTCACTATCCCCAAATTATATTCAATACAATTCCAGTGTAGGAGTTCTTCAAGAATCCCCTCCTTGGTTTCCATCCCTTCAGAAGAGATTTGAATGCAACTCATCCAACCTTGCTGTTGCACAAGACTGTGAGTTATCTGTGTATTTAAGTGGGTCTTGCATTTGGTTTTTAAGAAAGAAAGGATTTTAAAAAAATGTTTTATTGGGAGGTGGGACAAATAAATATTTTGTTAACGTTTTGATTACAAAAGGTAATCAAGTTAATTGTTGCTTAAAAATGTGTAGTTAAAAGCAAGTCTTCTAGAAGAAAAACTAATTGATTTTGAATTCCTATAAGCAATATTATTTGCAAACCTTATTAAAGTGTTAGGCTTGGATGTCTTTTATTTACCTTGAGGACAGGGACATTTTGAAATTGGATTTGTCAGTGGAAACAAGCTGGAACTGCAGGAGAGGGGAATGAGTCTTACTCACCACGCCATTTGCAGTGATGAGGTTATAACTAGATTTATGTTTGAAGTCTTGTTCTAAATGTTATATCCTTGAGGGTTACTTCTTAGGTATTTGCTGAAGGACTAGTTACTGTTTATTTTTTTGTTTGTTTGTTTGTTTTCTTTCTGAAGCAGTTAAGTGGATTGTCAAGTTGTCTTGGAAAAAAAACCCACAATAACTCATCAGAAGATGTTTCACGTTTTTCAATATCAGCATTTAAGACTAATAACCCAAAGCAGTCTTTCTAGCATGTGTTTAAAACTGATGCTTTCAAGACCCGTTGCATTTGCACAGATATGGAAGTCATGGTTCTCAAGTCATACTCTCCTTGGAAAGAAAAATGTTATCCTGATGGGACCTCCAGGTGCTGGGAAAACAACGATTGGGAGAATAGTAGGCCAGAAACTGGATTGCCCTGTCATAGACATAGATGATGATGTCCTTGAAACAACCTGGAATATGAGTGTGTCAGAAAAACTGCAAAGTGTTGGTTATGAGCAATTTCTGGAGGAAGAAGGAAAAGCCCTGATGAAGTTCTCAGCATCTGGAAGTGTAATTTCCCTTAGCGGCTCCAACCCAATGCACGCTGCTGGCATGCAGCACATAAAGAAAAATGGAATAGTTGTATATCTGGATGTGCCCACAACAGTCATTATGGGCAGGCTGCAATCAAAGGGCGTGGATCGGATCGTGGGCCTGTCTCCTGGTATTTCTCTCAGGGACGTACTTCAGTTTAGGAAGCAGTTCTACAAAAGGTGGTTTGACATCCGTGTTCTTTGTGGGGGGGACGTTGCAGCAGAGGTTGTAGCAGAAAAGGTTCTTGATGCTGTGAAGAGACACCAAGACTCAGAGCTTGAAACTTTCATTTCAACGAGATCTAGTAGGTCTGGAGGGAATACGGAAGACTCTAATAAATTATATTTCAGTGACGTTGTTACTCAGGGCTTAGCCCTTGATGGGGGACTCTTTGTTCCTGAGAGAGGACTGCCAAAATTCACTGCTGAAGAATGGCAAGGTCTGATAGAAGCAACTTACACTGAAAGAGCCCAAGTGATACTAGAAAGATGCATACATCCTGCTGATATTCCCGCTTCTAAGCTGGCAGAAATTATTGAAGCTGCTTATGGAGAAAACTTCAGTTGTTCTAAAGTTGCCCCAGTTAGGCATCTGGCAGGCAATCAGTTCCTTCTTGAGTTATTTCATGGACCAACAGCATCATTTAAAGATTTTGCATTACAGTTGGTGCCACATTTATTTGCCTACTGCATTCCGAGAAGCTGCAATTACTTGATTCTGGTAGCTACTTCTGGGGACACGGGGAGTGCTGTTCTAGATGGCTTTAGTCGTCTCCATGACACTGACAAACAGAGAATTGCTCTGGTGAATTTTTTTCCTGAGGATGGAGTAAGCCCAATTCAAAAATCACAAATGATTGGCTGTCAGAAGGAAAATGCTTGGTCAGTGGGTGTCAAATCTGATTTTGACTTTTGCCAGACAGCTATAAAGCAAATCTTCACTAATTCTGATTTTACTGGCTTTCTTACAGTAGAATATGGAACAGCTTTAGCTGCAGCAAACTCCATAAACTGGGCACGACTGCTTCCTCAGATAGTTTATCATGCCTCTGCATACCTTGATCTCGTTCATCAAGGTATTATTTCTTTCGGAAACCCTGTGGATATTTGTATTCCTACGGGAAACTTTGGCAACATGTTAGCTGCTTTCTATGCTAAAATGATGGGAATTCCTATTAGAAAATGTATTTGTGCTTCCAATGAAAACAATGTTTTGACTGACTTCATAAGAACAGGTGTTTACGATTTGAGAGGAAGAAAATTAATTTCCAGTTTTTCACCAGCAGTAGATATTTTGAAGTCATCCAATCTTGAGCGATACTTACACCTCATTGGTAATGAAGATGGACAGCTGGTGACACAATTATTTAATCAGCTGGAAAATCAGGGCCACTTCCAGCTGCGGGAAGATCTGCTTAGAAAGCTTCAGCAGGACTTAGTGGCTGGCTGGTGCTCTGATGAGGACTGTCTGGCTGCCATTCATTCTGTGTACAGTACTACAGGATATATTTTGGATACACACACAGCTGTTGCTAAAGTAGTTGCAGATCGATTACAAGATAGAACTTGCCCAATTATTATTTCATCTACAGCTCATTATTCTAAGTTTGCACCTGCTATCTTGAGGGCCTTGAGGATTGCAGAAATAAATCAGAATCCATTAAGTCAGCTTCACTTACTGAGTTCTTACAGCGCTCTCCCTCCAATCCACTGGGGCCTATTAGAGACCCTGAAAAAGACAGGAAATGGGGATCACCAGGTCTGTGCTGCTGATATGAGTGTGCTGATGTCCCATATAGAAACCTTAATTCAAAATCATTTTATGAAAGTTTTTTGAGCAACTGATCCAATGTCCACAATTGCAATACGTTTTTAACAAGCTGCATGCTTTGCTAAAGCCATCATTCATCTGGTCTGTGCCCAGTCCACAGCATATCTCACAGTTTTCTATTCAGTTGTCAAGCTTTCGGCATTATTTCTAAGTAACGTGTGTGAGATTTCTAGTGGTGGTGAAAGGTTGTGAATCAAGAGTGTAAAAAAACTGTAATAATGCTTTGCAAATCATACACACTAGAGATGCCAGCCCTGCTGGCTTTCCTTGGCAGTGCTGTCTCCTTCACAAGCCTGAAGCATCCTCCACGGAAGGAGGCAGATAATGAAGT
This sequence comes from Regulus satrapa, assembly GCA_013396955.1. Lineage (NCBI taxonomy): Eukaryota > Metazoa > Chordata > Aves > Passeriformes > Regulidae > Regulus > Regulus satrapa. The sequence goes on along the minus strand of VWZN01012469.1, from coordinate 832,415 downwards.
CTGGCCTTTCTAGAACTAATATCTCTGGTTTTGTTGTAACAATTATGTGCACCTTTGGTCAGTGGAAGTTTAATTAAACTGTAAGGCATTTCATTTAGGGCACTGAAACATGATAATGTGACAGTGTTCATGTGTTACTAATGAGGCTTGATTTCACTACAAAAGATTAAAGTATCATTGTATTGTTAATCCTTGAACCACTGGATTTTGTGATATATTACCTTCTTGTATAATGTTTTTTATGTATTAAATATTATGTGTGGCCAGTGTCTAAGTAAAAGAATCTGGTCATTTTGTTTTTAACACCTTTTTCTCCCAAATATTTTCCTGTGTCAAATAGAATACCTAATTCAATATTTTTAATATATTTGAAGTGTGGCTCTTCCTCCAGTGTCTTGTAGTCTCTTTTGTACATGTTTTTTATTTGAACTTTCAAGTTTAGTATCCTTTTTTTTGCACTGTAGAAGAATCTGATAGTGGTAATAGCTGTCTTCTTAAATAAGAACCAGACTTCACCATTTATTTACTTTTTTTTTTTTTGGTATTATGTTTTATCTTTGAGATCATATAGCTTTTCTTGTTCTAATAACTTCTGGTTTTGTATTTTTCTTAAGTTAATTTCCTTGATGTTCTATTCTATTGATGATTTGCATGAATTAGTGTCAGAAAGAAGCTTCCCAAATTACTTGGCATCTCATCAAGGAAAGCAGAGGATGAATTCCAGTGTGATAGCATCAGAAGTGTTCATTACGTAACCCAAAATACATCTGGTTTTGCTAATGACAGGCTCTTTGCTGGGTTTTTTCCTGAAGGAGAAAAACAGACTGGATTGTCCTAGGACATCGTGTGGTTATGGACAAATGTATTCTGTTAATTGAAGATTACATTTTGCAAGGACATAAACTACATTTCGTACTATGAGAAATGGTAAAATGATGTATTGAAAGTTTTGAGTGGCATACAGTTAGAGGTAAAAAGCGAAGAGTCTTCAAATGTAATGACATATATCTATGGGAAGCTGTGTTTCCCACTAAGATTCAAACAATTTAGTAATTGATAACTTTTTTTTGCCTTTTCAATAGGCAACATTTCCTGCATGTCAAGATTCACTTGGGGCTTTGAACTGTTGCCATAGCCTTCAGCTTCCTCTTTGTGCCTGCTTGTACTTTTTGCCACACTAGAAGTGAACAAGACACCGTCTCGCAAACTATTTTAAAGAATTGTCATTTCTTCCAGCATAAGGTAAAAGTCCCAAGCATGATGTGCCTTGCCACAGTGAATAAGTATCATTATATATGTATACATATATAATACAGTATCATTAAATGTAGCTGAGAACATGGGTGTGGCTCAGTAGCTTTCTAGATTCCCCCATTCTTATATACTTTTTTAGGACCTTTCTAGTTTTTTGCTCAATCCTCATTCACTATTTGTGCAGTAACTTAGAAAAATGACTTTTTGTTTTCATGGAATTGCAAACAGACCAGGTTGGAAGTGACCTGAAACATCTGGGCCAACCTTTTATGACACAGAGAGCCTAGATGAGATTATCTAGCATCCTCTGCAGTTCTGTCTCAAAAACTTCCAGCAGTGGAGATCCTTCCCCATCCCTGGGGATATTGGTCCAGTGCTTGAGTGTTTTCATGGTAAAAATTTCTTTCTTGTACCAAAATTAACCTTCTCCTGGTGCAATCTTCCCCTTGTTTCCATATGGCTCCTTGTGAAGAGAGAGCCTCCAATCTCTTCCTCATCAGCACTGAAGTATTGGACAACTCTGCTGATGTGTCCACTGAACCTTGTGTAGGATGAAAAGATCTAACTCATGCAGTGTCCTCATGGAGCAGAGGAATTTTCATCATTTTCCAAACATGACATGGGAAAAGACCATGATTATGTAATTTAAAAGTCCTGTAAGAAAAAGTTACATAAGCATATTGCCAAGAAAGCAGCATTGCTTGTATCAGGGATAAGTGAACATCCACCTTGTATTTGTCTGTGTTTCAGTCTGATTCTTAGAGTAATTCCAAGTGGAAAAAAAATGAAATGCTTTCTCTGGACGTGCTCAGTACAAAACCAGAATTCTAAATCTTGAAGAAAAAAACCCAAAACCAAACAAACCCAACTGCCTGGATTGAATTACTGGGACAGGGTTTAGTTTCAGCATAAGGACTCCGTGGAAATCCTGCAGTACTTGGTTCCATGGGGCTCAAAGCCATTTGACATCAGGGAGCAGTTTGTCACACACTCTTACAATACTTCAAAGAAGAGCTTGTTTTCTAGAAAGTATCTGAAAGGGAAGAGCTGAGATTCTAAACAAGATAAGATGAGAAAACCAACATCCTACCCTGAGCTAACTCAGTGTTGGATAAACTGGTTAGAATGAAACTAGCAGGGGATTTATTTTAGCACGACTAAATTATTTTGAACTTCATGGCAGTAACCCAAGCATGGTTTGAATTTCTAATTGCTGCTTTTCTATCACATCAGCCATTATAGCAGTCAATATAAACTAAATAAGTAAAAAAATGAGCACTTGTACTTAGGTAAGGGCTTTCAATGTGGATGTATGGTGTCTAAGGGCAGTAGTTAATGAGCACATTTAATATTAATACATTTCCCAGAATGTCTAAAGGCTTTTACAATATAGTAGTTACTAATTTTCAAAAATAATTAATTTTTGGACTATCATTAACTTTACTAAATTATTTTCCTGCACTACATCTGCTTGTGTACCCTAGTAATGAACATTACAAAATGCTGCAGTAGTGTTGTAATCCTGGCTGTACCGTGTTTGTCACCTGGTGCTAATGCTGTGTTCTGGTAGCTGCAGTGTACAATCTTCTGTCCTGCAGGGCCTGTAGGAATGGAAGGGAAAAAACCTTTCCAGCATGCCCAGGATAGCTGGCTGTGAGGGATAAGTGAGGGATAGTGAGGGAAGCAAACCCCCTTTCTACCCAACCCAGATTTTCTTAGTGTTGACAATATACTGTGGTTCAACGAATATTGTGCTACCATGTTAGGGTCCTTTTTTTCCCACTGTCAGTATTATCAAATGTTCAAAGGCATTAAATTCTGGGCATAAGTGCCCTTTCTTTGTCTTATGTTCAGCGTGCAGACACTGAATGCTGTCATACATAATTTTCTATTAACTAATTAAGGCAAAGCAAATTTTCTATTAACTTCTTAAGGCCAGTGGTGCAGAAGAGCAAATCTGTGTTGTGCTGGTGAGCAATAAGCCATCTAGGTTTCTGTATAGGCAGTTTGCTTCTATTTGTCTAGTAGGATGTTACAGTATCAGTCAATAAAATCCAGGTTGACAGTGTGAGCGTGCAGAGCTACACTTTTCCACTGGCTTTGTTGACCCAGAGTAATAGCATTGCTTTAGTAAAGCTGTTATTCTTCTGTGTAGATAAACCTTTGCTGAACACTTCCTAGTGCATGAAAAACCTCAGGGACAAATTTAACAAATGTAAGGAGAAATGTAACGTCAGTATTTACACTTTTTATTATAAGAATATTTATATATGGAAAAGAATTTGTTTTGCTTACAGATGTACCAGGTGCTCATTACTTGCCTTTAGTCACAACCCTTCTTCTCAGGGTGACAGAGAGTGACATAAGATAAAGGATGAACAGAACATCAGAAGATAATTCTGTTTTCTTAGTATTTTATGATATAAAAAGAATTGCTGTTTACAGTTTTGAGGTGATGGAATCTTTTATCTGATGGAACTCTACAGGGAAGATTATTGTTGTTCAGAAGGTCAGGATTGCTTTCAAGGACATCAAGAACAGACATTGCTATTAAGTATATAATGTTTGGCATACCTGAAATACACATTACTCATTTGTATCCACCGTATTTTTTTCTAAATAAACACTGCAGGATCTATATAGCACTATAGCACTTTCTTTGCAAACATGTTTGTAAATCCTTACCAATCTGCTATAAAGGAAATCCACTAAAGTGGTTGCAGAGTTTGATATTCTTGAAGTCTTGAAAAGCATGTTCCATCCTGTGTATCCTTGAAAGTTAGGGGTATAGCTGATGATAATCTAGTAATTCACTTTGCTAGAAGTAAGATTTTAGTGACATAATCTGCATCATTCTGGAAGGAAGTATGTACAGAAAAGGAAACACAGATCAAAAGTAGCAAATGTGTAAACACTCTGTTTTTATTGCACCACAGACTTGTCCAGTGCTGCATGGGAAAGCCTGTATTGTGAGGATTAGTATGGAAAAGGAAGTCTCTGACAGTTTAACATTTATTTTTCACATTTAATTTAGTGGAGAGATGAGCTAGTTGTCTGTTAGCTGTTGTGAAGCAACTTTGCTACATTTCTAATATCATTTCAGGACCATGGGCTTAAAAATTACTTGAATGGTTGAGACAGTGATGAGCAGGTAATGTCAGTGAATTCATGTAAATGGGCCATTGATTCTGAACATGTATTAGCAGCTTAAGGAGGATTTCAATGCCGCTGTGTTTTTTCACAGCAGTTACAAATGTGCTCACTTTGCTTATCCGACCTGGGAAGATGTTGCTTCAGATTTTTTCAGAATGTAGCAATCTAAAAGATGACTGTCTTGGTCCTGCTCTCCAAGTTAGCTAAAACTTTCAAAGATCTCTCGGTGTGGACCAAGATCTAAGCTGTTAGCTCTTACTTGAGAATATTTTATTCCCTGATAAGTGTTTAAGATGTTGTCTGGTGTCATTCTTGACAGTACAGGAAAATTATTCAGTATAATTAAGATAACACCTGATGTACTAGCTTGTGTAGGCTATCATAAAATTTAACCAAGGGGAGCATCTGCAGTGTTTTCTTTGCACACAAGAATGCATTTTTAATAAAAAGTGTATTTTGAGTTTCACAAAATCGGTTACGTAGCACAGGAATTGTTACTCCAGCATTTTATTTAGGTATTTTGTCACTGGTATTTGGAATAGACTTAGATTTTCAAATAGCTTCTTTTATTTTAAAGAGGTATTGTTATAGAAACATGGAAAGTATCACCCCCAGATTTAAAATTCATCATGACAGTAATTGAGTCAAACCTGAAAAAATTCAAAATGTAAATTGGAAAAGAAAGACTGAACAGATTTTTTAATGTGAGTTCACCCAGGATTTGGCTCTTAACCATGAGTTTATTAAGAACATAGGAGGAAATGAAGTAATGACTGTTCAAATCTACAGATGCCGCAAAACTTAAATACTAAGGAGCCACTTAATCAGAGCAAGATTAATTGCTTGGTTAGGAGCTGTAAGAAATTTGCATTTCATTCTGGCCTGAAGTAGGCCTGTGTTTTTAGGAGCGTAGAGGTTTGAGAACATACTTAGCAAGTTGAACAATTTGTGGTAGGAAATGCTGTTTTTGAATGGTGTCTGGAGATCATGTGCGTTCTCAACTGAGCATGAATTTTCAGCATGCCTTGTGGCCAAAAGGACCAGTAAGATCCTGAGGTTAGAAATGGGAATACTGCCAGGGAAGAAATACTGCTGTCTGTATTTGGCTTTGGTGTAACCTTTTGGAAGAATATTATGCCCAATTTCAGTAGTCACAATTTTTAGTAATGCTGGGAAGCTGGATAGAAAATAGTCATGAGAGCAATAAAAGTATTAAAAAGAAGCACTGGCATGAGAGTCTCAAAACCCAGAATCCGCTTAGTTTAGGAAAAGAAGAATCAACCTAGATGAACCATCTTCAGAGAAAATTCGATAGTAAAGAACTGTTCCACCTAGAAAAAGAAAAGAGCAATCCAGCAAGTCTAAGCAGAAGTTGGACATGTTATAAAAAGAGATAAAGCTACCACAACAGAACAGTAAAGGCATGCCTAGTCTGGACATATTAGATATTTCCTGAAAAAATGTGATTTGATAGTAAGAGGACCGATTCAGATAAGTCAGACCCATGTTACACAAGAGGTCAAACCAAGCAATCACAACTCGTGTTTGGCTACCCCAGGAGGAGCTTGCCTTTAACAAATGCAAGAACAGCATTTCACAGAAGTTTGAGATAGAGATTATTAACTAATTTCAGTTCTGCTGTGGTGTGATCAGTACAACAGAGCAAGTTATGTGCTCAATAGGCTACTGGATATGTTTAGCCTTGTTCTTTCTCTCTCTAGAGAATTGCAAATGCACTACTAATGCATACCCTGACTTGACTCATGGCTATTAGGATATGGCTCATTAGTTTTAAATTTCATTATACAATACGCCTTGTGATGATTTGGGCTATATATACTTTCATTATGAAAATGAAGTGAACAACACAGGAGGAAAGTGTCTGTGTAAATGTCAGCTTTATTGAATGTAGCTAATTATTATTTATTTATCCCTCCGTTCCATTATAAATTTTAAAAGTTAGAGATCTGTTGAAATTTATTTGATGCTTTTGGGCCCCTTTTTATCTTTTACAAGTAACTTGCAATCCAATGTCCATTTTTAATTCATTTTCAGCTCATAATAAGGCTTATATGACAAATGGAGAAATCCAGTGTTTCCTTTTTATGGTTAAACTTGAACTTTTATATACCAATTAAAGCTTAGAGAAGGTAAAACGTACTCATAGGTTCTGCTCTAGTAACATATTTTGATTCTTTTTTTCTTTACATTTTAAACTCATTCACTACATTATATCTAAATAGAGCAGGCATTTAGTGGACTTTTTGTCGAAGTATCTGTGGCAGTCTGGTTCTGTTTAAAATGCTAATAAATGCATCCCATCTCCTTATGAAACCAGTGCTCCTTGCATGATTAATTAGCATTTTATACAGATGAGGATGGGAAAGCCATATTCACAATAGTTTTCTACCAGAAAGGTTAATGAAAGAATCCCATGCAGTTCTGAAACACCACAAGAGTGGCTCATTTCTGCAAAACCGATATTTTGCTGGTAAAAATTTTAGTGACATTTACCTGTAATGCTTGTTCCATACAGCTTTTATCCACAAGGTGGCATTCCTAACAGGACTTTGCTAGACATGGTCTTTTCTTGCACTTATAGAAGGGCTCAAAGTGAGAGTCAGTCATAAGTATTTGCAACATTATATGAGCTTTTTATATTTTCATTTTTATAAAGTGCAATTACAAGTAATTTAACTCAGAAACCTTAATGATAATTAGGTTAATACTCATTGGTGTGTGGCATATCCAGAAATATGTAATGGTTTCTGGTTACAAAACAACACTTCATGGTTACAAAACAACAACAACACGGCATTATATGCTACTAGAGACTTTTCAGCTGTAAAGCTGGAATCAGTTTTGTTTTAATGAAAAGTCTAAAAGAATAATTTTTAAATTCTTTAAATCAACAGCACAAATAATACCATGGTCTTGTATGCATACCCATGTTTGGTGTTTTTAACATGATGCAGCATGTAGAGCTTGTAGTGAGTTCTGGCTTAAGGAGGGGCAGGTAACAGTGTTCATGGGGAAAAGCTGTGTAAATTATGTCTTGCTCTGCAGGGGAGCATTTTTCATTGTTTAATGTTAAAAATGACTGAGCAACTTATTTTCATATGCCTGTCTTCCAGGTTGATAACAGCCCATGGGCAGCTCTGCTTTTCTTCGGGCTTTATATTTTTTTCAGTTTCTTGTAGTCTTTGTATGTTAAATTCAAATTCCTTGTTACACTTTTTCTTTAAATACAAGCATGAAGGGAACACAGTACAACCTGCTAAACCAATACAAGTGCACTTGATTTTATATAACAGCAATGTGCATATTAGACTTTTCTCCCCCGTTGTTAAGGTCCTGATCTTACTTCGCTTTTTTTGCTGGTTCTGTAAGATTAAACCTTAGCTAAATAATAATTTGTATTTCCTTTCTAGCTGGTGCCATACTTGTGTTCTGGTTCACAAAAAAAAAAAAGAAAAAAGAAAAAAAAAAAGAGACCTAAACTGTAATCCAGTGTAAATTGTAGAATTTTTTCCAAGTCTACTTCAAATCAACAGAAAATGATATGAGTTGATTAGTTTTTGATTTTTTGTGTTGTGGTAGCAAAACTTCTGTGGAGTCTTTTCTAATGCGTGTGTGCATTTCCTGCTAATCCCTCTGCTCCATGTGCTGACCCCCCTATGCCTCAGCCCTCTGGGTTTGGTTCCTCCCACTTAACACAGCTGAAAGGACAGAGCAGCACCACAGCTGACATTAATGACAGCCTTTGCTGAGTTAGTGGGCACTGTTTTGACATTAAGCAGATGTTCTTTTTCCTAACATTCTGTTGTACCTCTATCTTCTCTCAAAGATGGCTCTGCCAAACAGAATACGAATTCCTGTTCACTGAAAAAAATTGTCAGTCAGAAAAGCCCAACTTTCAGAATGATCAAGCTGGTAGAACCTACCTGCTGGTTGAATCTGGCACGAGGACTGCAGAGGCAAACCTTCTGAGTTGGTAGCATCTCACGCTGACTACCACTAAAACTTGAGGGCCTGAACATCTTCCACATGCTGCAAATTTTAAAGGAATGTGGTGAAAATTACTATTTACAGAATGTGGAAATAGTCGAACAAAGAAAGTTATATATAACAATTATGAAGTGTTAATGAGGAAATAAATGATTTGTTGTTGTTGTCTTTCAAGTTAAGCTACACGCTGAATTTTCTTTATAGGAGTTAGGCACAGCACTAGGTGAGTAAATGAGGGCAACGTTCTTCTGAGAAGAGCAAGAAATCTGTCCCTCAAAGGAGGTTTAAAAATAGGAAAAAACAAATGTACAGAAAAACAAATGGAAAGAAACATTCTCTACTCTGATGGCCGCCATGTGGAAAGGGCTTATTGTGAAGGATGGTCTGTAGATAGAACTGTATACAGCGATACAAAGGAACAGGTTAGTCAAGGTAATGGCAGGGCTCAGGGTCCCCAAAAATGCTCTTCTGTGTAGGGTGGGATGGGCATCACCAGGAGAAATCAGTAATCTGGAGCATTGCTGATGTTGCTTCTGGGATGTCTCATGATGTCCAGTCAGGTGGATATGTACTCCAACTCCCAGAAATGGGGGAAAGAAATAATGCTGAATTTGTCCTTTTGCCTATGGGTGTCTCAGTTATATGGCAGTGATTATAAGTTCACAAAACCCAGCACTTGCAGGTAACATTGTCAGAAAAAACTGGCTGTACTGACTGCAGGCAAATAATAGTCCTGATATTTTATGATGGATCTGCAAATTGCTTTGTTAGTACAAAGCACGTCAGGGGCTAATTTGATGCGGTTTACTGTTTGCAAGAAGTGGATTATAAATGTTTGGAATTGCATCTTATGTAACTGCTTCTGGATAAGCATACATATGAGTAAGTGTGAACTGGGAAAGGAAAATGTGATACTGGGAGCTGTAACCACAAGTATTATCACTTCCCATATGTAAGAAACTTATGCCTAGGGCAAGGAAGCACAATTACTGACAGAAGCTGTGTTTGCTCATGCAGGTCATTTTACTGTTCTAAGTGATTTATCACTCAGGCTAACATTTTTTAATGAAAGACTTTTCTTTCTGACTTTTCTGAATGTACTTCAAAGGAGGTTTGGAGTTGTTTACCTTCAGTAGATGACCAGGTCTGCCAACTGAAAATGTCAGATTTATAAAGTACTTTCATGTGGATTTTAAATTGGTGGAAGACAAAGGGTCAAGATTTGCTTCCCCACGTTAGTCACATAATCTCTTTCAGTCTCTCACTTCCTCAGTCTGAGAAATCTACAACTACACCTTGGAGAAACTTACCAGATACTTAAATTTTTAATGTACTTCCAAATTGTTTTATTTTACTTTATCTGTTATCAAAAGCATATGCGGGATTCTCCGAATTTATATTGGGTGCTAATGATACCCTGATGATTACTGAAACAGAAAAACCATTCTCACTTCCTTTACAAAAGGCAAAAAGATGTTACATTTTCAAACTGTTAAATCTAGCTTTAAGTCCTGATTCCAGGAAGTGTGCAGCACCTGAATTGCCAACATCTTATTCATTGTGCTCCTGGATCACCGATGGTTAAGTTCTTACTTTCTTATGCATTTATATTACTGTGAAAAGAGATAGTTGTAAGTCCAGGTCCCTTCCTTCTCAGAGGGGTCTTAGTGCAAAACAGAGTTTTCCACTGTGTTACTTTGGCCTGACACTTGAATTACTTTTAGTAAAGACAAATCAAACCTAATAGCCAGTCAGCCCCTGTTAAAAATGCAGTGATGAAGCTGAGCCAGAAGATACTGAGTGCAAAGTGGGCTTTTCAGCACTCTATAGAGCCAGTATAAAAGCTAGTTGAAAGCTGCTTCATAAACCACTAAGATCTCTCAATATCAAACAAATTGTTACTCATTTCTGCAAGAAAATGATGGAAGAAATATAAATCACTTAAAAAAAAAATCTGTCCACAATAAAATCTGCCTTCTGTGAGCACTTAGCTTATTGTGCTAAGCCTCAGGGTAAAGAGTGGATCTCCCACCTCCCATGGTGGTGGCTCTTCGGTCAGTTCAGGGACAGCTGAGGCATCATCTTCATTTGTGAGGTATTTTCCCTTGTATTAATTGCATGATCTGCTTCATAAATCAACTTACATTTAAATGGAACCGCTTAAAAGTAATTGTGCAGCTGAGCAACTGATGAATTATTATGCCTTATGGCTACTGTGGCTGTGTGGGTAAGGACCACAAAGACAAAAATTGCTCTCTTTAACCTCCAATGTCCCCTAACTCTCCTCCTATGAGTTTCCTGTCACTTTAATTTAAGAAGTATTTTGATCAGCTTATGAAAGCAATTCTATGATGCATTTGTCTTCAGTTCCCCAGAAACAATTGCCCAGTCCTGTGTTCCTAAATTCCCTTCTGTACATTGCCTTTCCTTTTTTGATAGCTGTGTTAGATGATGTTAGGGATGATGCTGTAGATCTGGTTTTAGAGGATAGACAGACGAAATAAGCAACATTTGGAGTGTCATTGAAACCCCCTTAGTAATTTTTTTTTTGTCGTTGTTTGCAAAGCAGATGTCTCTGTTATGCACTCAAATTCTTTACCATCACCCATTATCATGAAGTCATTTTAGCATAATTATTTTTTTAATTATCTAAGCCTTTTAGTGGGATATTTAAAAATCAGTCTTTGTAGGATAAATTTCACTTTATATTACAACTCAAAATACCAGAATCTTAAAAACAATCTTGTAATAAGCATTTTGTAGTTAATGTAATTCAGTTCTTTTCAGGCTGGTACTTGGACTGCAAATCGAGAGTTTTATTTCCCTTTTGGAATCAGGTACCCTTTGAAATGTTCATGCTGAAGTTCTGTACACTATGTTGTCATTCTGTGTTGTGACACTGTGTTGTCACTGTACTTATTTCAGCAGAATTTTTAAAACTGCCATGTGTTTTCACAGGAAGGAAAAGTGTATGTATGCACCAATTTTCAGTGGAAAGTAAAGAAGGTATTTAGTTATTAAAACTTTACCTAAGAGGAGAAGAGGTACATATGTATGAGTGTGTGAATATTTGATAGTTTATATCTTTCTCAGAAAGCTTGAAAGTGGCAATTTTTTCCGGATTTCAAATTGATTTGGGGATGCTGGGTTTTTTCCTCCACCTTACTCCTACCTAAATTCATAAATGAATTACACAAATTTTTTGTAAATCAGTCTTCACTATGAAGAAAGTGAAAAAACGGGGGGAAAGAGCAGCAAAAATCAGATCCAGTGAATATTCAGAAGCGGCATACAATTCTGCTGAGTGTCTGTAAATTGAAGCCCAAGATTGAAATTCTGATCCTTTAAACGGTCCCTTTAACCATGGCCATGACTAAGGCTTCCTAGCCTTAATATCTTACTGTAAAAGTGGAGCTGTGGTTTTCTTGAGGGATTTATGTAAAAGCCTGCTGCAGTGAGGCTAGGTACCAGGGAAACAGCTTTTTGGGGGGGCTGAGAGCAGTGGTTCTATTTTTTGTCTGGCAATAATTCTGAGCTAAAAGAGGAGGAAAGTGTTAAAAAAATAATTTAAACTTTTTTATTCAAAAATTGTGTTTAACATGGAATGAGGATTTATAGTTTAGCAGTCTCTCTGAAGTTGTATGATTTTATGTAATGTATCTATAATGTCCATGCCTGCGGATGGTGTGTGTATTTCAGTTTGTTGTGTGCATGGAATATCATGCTCGCTGGATCAATGTGAGCCATCTCAACGGGTGGATCTGAGATCATGTCTTGAAAGAGATGTGCATCCCCTTGAAGAAAGAGATCCCTGTGGGTACCAGTCCGCTGCATCCTCATATCTAGATGGGATCTGGCCCATGCACTTGTCCTTCCTACTCAATGCAAGTTTGGTGTCACAGAGGGACCGCGTGACTTCCCTGAGCTGTGCTGTCAGTTCAGGGCTTCTGCAGCCCAGGGCTCCAGCTGGCCTTGACCCTTGGCTGGTTTTGCGCAGCTCCGTTGCCTGACCTTGGCTCACTGTCACTGAGGAAGCTGTTGCTGAGCTCTGAAAGTCTGTAAACTGAAACTGTGCAAGATAAGAAAAGTAAAAACAAGCAGAACTGAACGTGCTGAGCTGGGAACACTGTCTTGGGGACTGGGGACAAATACTGACATGGAATCTAAAAATCTAAGGGAGAAAGCAAAGACTTAGAAGATGGTATCTCTGCAACTGTGAAGACTTGTACTGATATACTGGGGTATTTTGACGTGAATTAAATATATTTTGTATTAAATATAAATCGTGTAACATCATTAAAAAGCAAAAGAAGCCACTTCATATGCTTTTCTCTTCCCTTCTCCCTTTTCCTTTTCCATGTGGGTGGATGCTTATCTCATTAGCTCATTCCTGACCTGTCTGAAGGATGCTTCTCTGATCAGCCTCTGGTCAAAAGTGCCTCTTGATACCCTTTACTGTTCTCATTTCACTCTGTGAATCACACAACCCCCAAGGCACTCTTGGCATGTGGTACTGTTCTCTCACTGCTCTTGACCCCAATGCCCACACCGGCATGGTGTGGTGGCCCTGGAGCGGCTGCAGTGACCAGCCAGCCTTCTGGCCACCCACACACGTGCCCAGCTTGGCATCAGGGCTGGATGAGCAAGAATGACATTCTCAGCCCTAGTGTGAGTGTCTGGTGTTGGGATAGAGACTGGGTACCCAAAATGCTCTGCACTATTGCTTATACAAGCACCCAGGTAATATAATGAATAACTCTGGTTTCCAAACACAGCAGCCACCAGTCACTGCTGGGCCCTGGCAGAGGTTCTCTGCCTTGCTGGCACATCCAAAGCCAGCTGTCTCCAGAAGCACACTACAGTTATACATGGCAGACTCTCTGACCCCTCTAATTACAGAAATCATCTCATTTTGGGAGTAGCCTTTGTAGGCTCCATCTCTGGATGTGCTATTTGTATAGATTGCATTGCTATACAGGCAAAGCCTTACTGAACTTCTGTTGGTTTTCACTGGGTTTGGACGTAGAAGAAATGTGTGTGTGGCTTCTGGCATGTGCTCTGCAACTCCTCAGACCAAAGTGGAAATGCTGCATCTCCTTGTCTCTCATGTCCTTCAGAGCAGGCCCTTTTCTACCAGCACTGTGTTTCTTGATGCTGGTCTCCAGCTCACTTCTGGTGCCAGGTAATTAAGCAAGCAGAAGGGCATTGGAAAGAATTGATGACCTGGACAGTTTAAGATGGACTGCAATTATCCCTTGATTCCATACATTTTAATCTGAGAGGGATCTTTCTTTGGTTGGGTTTGTTATTTTTTGATTGTTTTGTTTGTTTTTTAACTAACTAAGATGCTAACATATTAACTGAAGATGCTAACATGAAATGTTTAGCAATTTAGCTGCCCCTGAAATGTCAGTTCTGAGGTCTAGATTTGGAATGGGATTTATGTCTGATTTTGTTAGAGTATGCGTTTTGACATATAGTGGAAGTTGCATCTACTTCACTAGATGCAGGCAGAGCAATCATTACCAATACAAATTAAATTTTTATTATATCCTCATTGTGTGGATTTCAGCTGTAGCTTCAAATGCATGAACGATGCCTGCTATTTGCCAAACTGACATTTAAAGAAAACCTTTAGAGGCTGAAAAATAGTAATATTCAAAGAAATTAGAAATATGCTTTTGTACTTAAAGTGATTAAGAAATTCCTTCAGCATATTCTCAACTAAAGAGAGAATAAACAAGTGATGGAGAATCAACCAAAGGGCAGAGGCAGAAGACAGGGATGTGGTTGTAGTGTTAAGAAGGAAGTTCATAACTCATTAATGCAGGGGAATTATTTGAAGATATTCATGTTATGATGTACAAGGGAAGTACAACGGCTTTCTAGAGCTTTTGGCAAAATTTCATATCCGAGTACAATGGCTGTGAATAAATGGAATTTTTTTCATTTGGCTGATAATTAGGCAAAAAGCAAGGGGAAGAAAAGCTGTAAAAAGGAGCTTCTTTTATCTGGAAAAAAATTACAGCCATGTTGAAAGCTGTTTATTACAGAAAAAGATGTGACCTCAGTCTGGCCTATAAACTTTGTACTTGATGATTTTCCATACAACAAAAACCCCATAAATGTTAACTCCAAAGCAGCAGTGAGACATGATACTACTGAGAGGTCTCCAAAGCTACAAAGTGTGAACTAGATATAGAAAAAATATAAAAATATCCAGTGAACTAAACTGCCCACATTAAATCACTTGGGAACCTGGAGAAGTAGAATTCCATACACCAGAAAGAGACAAAGGTGCTCAGGAATAAAAAGCTTACTCGTCACACTGTGAGTTTCTGCTTTGTAGAAACTGCAGCTGCCCAGGTTCCTCTAAGGAAACCAATCTCTGGCGTAAGCTGAAGGCAGAGATGTTATTGCACGGTGTACAATAGCATTTACCTTTGGGCACTTGCTAAAGAGGCAGAAGATACATTTTGGAGAGAGACTCACAGCAGTCTATCAACTGGAAAATAAATTATCCTCTTCTGCAGCCCACTCCATTGTACCCCTCTGCCCTTAGCTGCCTCCTTTGAACTTGGATTCACTACATTTCCAGGCACATCTGAGCTTAGAGAACATATTATATAGCACAAGGGAGAGCAGGTGGTCCTGTGCAGTCCTGTTTGTGTTCAGCCTAATCTGAAAGATTGGCTTTTGGAGGAGGGGCAGGGATCTGGGGGCAATATAAGCAATTCATCATCACTCTTTTCACTGACTGTGAGAAACTGCTACACCTGCTGCTCTGCTTCAGATGGGCTTTGAAATACTGACAGGCTGAAGGACATAGGAGTTTTTCTTTCATGATAACAAAAATAAGCACTTTGTTCTGGTATCTATAAAGCTAAGGCAGTTTCCTACAAGCAGCGATAATTCGAGAGCACTTTCTGGCTCGCAATTGATACATAAACAAGGGTATTTTTGGAAATGCTGGTTGCTTTTATTATTAAAAAAAAAAAAGAAAACAAAACAAAAAAAAGAAGAAAATCACTGCTAATTTCTAATTTTCAGTTTGCTGAGTCTTTTAAAACATGATTTCCAAAAGAAACACTTTGAATTATCACACAAAATGGAAATAGCTCTTTGCTGTGAGACAAAATCAGCAGTACCTAGTACAGAGTAACTACTAGAAATCATTGTGCTCTCAGAAGGAGTCTTTATGCCTTTATGAGTGCCTTTATGCCACAAAAAGTTCAAACAGTGTTCATCTGTGAACCAGAACCCAGATTACTGATGCAAAACAAATGCCCATTGATGTACACAACCTGCCCAAGGGGAATCAGAGTGTGTTAGAGGACTGGCATGATGCCTAAAACCAAAATGCTGGTATGGATACCCTGATGGAAAAAAGACCCAATACACAGTAGCTCAGTGTCTGTGTTGGAAGATGCAAGCTGTGAGTGCATTTTCTGGGTTTGCCAGGCACTTTCAGAGAACACTGGGAAAATTCACTCCTGATTCATCAAAGGTTTTCACAAATCTGCAGATGCCAGGCCTGAGTCTGAGGTCCAGGAGAAGCCACTTACTGTGACTGTTGTGGCAGCAAAACTAAAGTGTCCTCCTGGGTGCAGAAATTGGGGAACTCAACTGCCCTGCTGAGGGTGTCACACCTGCTGTGAGCACAGGGCTCTGGGTCCTGCTTTCCAGTGCTGCCTGCCCCACCCCATCCTGCCTGCCCCGTCCTCTCCTGGCCCACTTCACCCTCTTCCCTGGCTGCAATTCCACAGCTGACCGTCCATTCCCTGCAGTGAGTGGTTTTACCTGCACTGCTGAGAGCCTTGGGGCTAATTTGGACATTTAGGGAAGACTGTAGCAGATATGGTAACAGTGCATATAGATAAAATAATATTTTATTTGGGGAAAAAATATGAAATACAGTTTCCAAAAAGCATTTGAAAATAGATTGTAAGAAGAAGCTGAACTTCTCTTGTAAATAATAAAAATTTAAAATTGTCCATTGTAAATACAACCTGTAGCTTTGTTGGAATTCATTTATTTAAACAGGTTATTAATTATTCTAGTTTTGTTCATCATCTGGCTATGGGACTGTGTAACATTAGCATCTTCATCTATGTGGGAGTAATATTACTGTGCATTTTTGAAGACGACCCTAGAATTTTAGAATAAAGAGTTTGATTAAGTGTTGAATTTTACTTTATGGAAACTCTGCGACCTGATTCATTTCAAATGAATCACAAAAGTGCCATAAAGTCCAGTGGGAGCAAGATTGGATTACTGCAAAATGCAGGCTTAAAATAAATTATATATTTATTAACTTTAAAACAATTATCCATGACATTCCTTCTTAACCTTTTCATTATTGCTTTGCACAGCCTAAAATAGTTACCAATGAAGTGGCCCTAAATGTGAACATGAACAGGACATCATGCTTTCCAAAACAATTAAAATTCTCATTCAGTCTTTCCATCTCCCTCGCGCTTGCTGTGTGTAATGAAGCTGAAAGACAACAAGGGACATGGTCACTGGAGACATTGTCACGTCTGCGATTGAAGCTACTGAAGTCCCCTACTAATACGGCACAAGAAAATTTAGCTGAAGAAGTGCTACAGTTCCAAAGTCGAACACTCAGCTACTAGAAAATAACCTGGTCATACCTTCCGAGGCAGCTCAATTTCCCCATATATACCTTTTATACTATAGTAATTAATTACATCATCACAGAAAAGTTACTCCTGAAATTTCCTCCTAATACCTTCTCTGAGCATATGTTTATTTACATAGCCCTATGAGCTGAGTCTTAATTTCTTCCAGAGAGCATTGTATCAGAACCTAGCAGAGAGAGATTTGATCTAAACTCTTGGTTTCCTAAAGTGAACCTGGCTTGACTGCCTTGATTGAGGAGAGCTGTGGGGGGCCCACAGAAGAGAGGGGAGCTATAGGTCTCTCTGTACCATCCAAAGCACTATATTTTGCTTGAAGTACAGTGATCAAAGTGACAATTCAGTGCCTTCCCAGAAATACAGCCCCACCACTCAATGATTAACCAAGAAAAAGCCCCCTTGCCCAGTTGGAAAGCTCACCCATGCCAACTGAGCATCCAGGGTTTTATTTTGCTCTAGAAACAGAGAAAATGCAGTGTGGTTTTAAATTCTGTCACAGAGGAAGGATACATAGCAGCTAGGCAAACGTGCCAAGGAGAACTTTGGAATCAGGTTGGACAGAGATTGGAAGGTGTCAGGAAACACCTTGCAAATCACTGTAAGTGAGAGCAGAGGAGCAGCTCTGCAAGTCTCCCTTTTGCTTTCAGCAGTAGCTAATTAGTCAGGAACAGGTTTCCGGTGAAAAGCAAAGCCCTGCACTGGCTGTTACCAAGCAATTACTCATTGCCATTCAAGCAATTATTGCTGCCTCTGAGACAGCAGCTATTTTCTTCTTTGAGAAACATATGAGACAGCTTTCCATTAAGCAGTCAGTCTTGTTTACAGGAAAATTCATAAATAAATAATAGAAATAATCTACCAAGGCAAAATTTAATCTTTTTTTTATTTTAAAGTGAAAAACCTGAGGAAAGCCATTGATGTAGAAAACAGTGAAAATTTTTGACTTTACCTGAGGAAAAATAAAAGAAAAAGCCCAAATAACATAAAACCTTTTTTTGTAAAAGATTTACTTTATGTTTTCAAAAATTATAATAACCTGTCCAGCTGGTAATAAAAAAAAAAATCACAGCTCCCAAGTTGGTGGGGAAACAAAGAGTTGGCAGTCTTTACTATCAAAGACTTTTTTGGTTTCAAGTATTCCAATTCCTGATTGTTTTGGTAGGAAAGTGTGAAAGGATGAACGTGTCTGTCCAGTGCCAGGTGACACTCTAACTGGTCTTGCTGTGAGGTCCCAGGGTTGCTTAGACCCTTATCTGAAGGCACGTGAACAGCAGCTGGGTTGCACATCCAGAACCACACAGACCCATCCACAGTTTAATGGGCATTTCTTTATCTGGGTATGAGCTCTGTCCATGCCTAGGTGTCTACTGTGCTCTATTTCAGGGCTGTTTTGCAGGACATTGATTTATAAAAAGCTAGTTAGATATAACTTTTTGTTATTCAATAGAATAGGATCAAATGGAAGTGAATGGCACAACAATAAGAGGGTCTGTCCTTTTGCAAGCATTGGCAGTAACAGACGAGACACTATTTATTTTATTTTATTTTATTTTATTTTATTTTATTTTATTTTATTTTATTTTATTTTATTTTATTTTATTTTATTTTATTTTATTTTATTTTATTTTATTTTCATTCTTCAGCTTGCTTGTTATACTCCAGCATTACTCTTCTGCATGCACACAGGTTGCTATTTGTACATCAGGATCAAAGAGAAAAAGAAAGACACTCTATTGCTGTCTCTTTTTATCCTTCCCTGAGGATGCTGTGATTTAGTCTCTAATCTGAAGAGCACTGTCATTGGGAACAATGCCAATTCCTTTTTTTCCTAGCATGTATGAGACTGAAATTACTCATTAAAATTCTTCCCCACCTTAGTGCAAGGTGTTTGCTGTGGGCTGTGCTGCTGTTTGACTGTCTGTGTCAATCCCGTCTGGCCACTCAGCATCTCTGGCCTGGGACTGCCTTCTCATCCCTTTCTGACCCTGCCTTGGAATACTTGCAGGACTGCATTCAAATACCTTCCAAGTTTCAGCATCTTCTTTTTATAGATTTAATGGCCTCACCAGTTTTATCTGCTTCTGGTTTTTTCAGCTCATTTATCTTGGTTACATTTAGTTAATTGAGACTAATGTTATGTTGAAAAATATCTCTCTTGGTCCCCAAGCTGAGCTTTTGAAGTGAGTAGATTTGAGTAAAAATTTTCAAACAAGCTATTAATATCACTACTGCAAAGACACTCTCTCTTCACCCATCAATTCCACATTGGCCTGGAGGGGATTCCCTTTTCTGACTGGTAGTCAAACACTTGCCAGCATGTCTGTAAGCCTGGTCTACTGCTGACTGCTATACTAGACCCAGTCTTACTTCTGAAGGTGAGACTTGTTTATATTACATTTTATCTCAAATGAAAGGAAAATACATATTTTATCAACTCCTTTGTATAATTTTAGAAATTAATCTGAATTCTTGTTTGACGACTAAGTTTGAGTATCAGCAGATGCTGCCAGGGAGCAGGAGGCAGAAGGAGTTACACATGATAAACCAACCTCCCTCTCATTTGCCTTGCTCAGGAACGTGTGAAACTGCAAGAGCTGCTTGCGAGCACTGCCAGAGGGCCACCTCCTGAGAAACACAGTTCAGCAACAGGGAACCACCCGGCAGTCTTCTTGGAGTTTGTCCACTTGCTTATAAAAGGACCTGCAGTTTTCTCATGTTTACAGGCTTAATGTTGCAAAGGACATAAAGGTACACCCATTCTTCTGTGTTTGAAGTAGCTCTTGGCATTCCTTCCAAGTGGGGGGAACCTGAGTTTGTCTGAACTCCGGGTTTGTGTGGCTGGGGATGTCTCTACCACTGCCCTTTCCTGCCTGTCACTGTGGCACACACCATGCCAGGTCCCAGGCACCACGAGGGTTGGTTGCTCAGCTGCTCTGCAGCTGCAGCACCCTCTGTCCAGCTGGAGAAATGCCATGTGTACCAGCTGAAGGTCTTTCTTAAAAATGTAGTGGTCACATCTTTCACAGCTCATGCCCATTTTGTATCCTTAATGATGCATGCGTGAATGATTAAAAATCTTCTACTAAAAGTAGAAGAAATTTTTAGAAGAACTTTTATGGAAAAAGTAGAATCTACACCCCACAGAAGGGAGAAAAATGTCATAATGTTTGGTCTTGCACTTGGACTGAGAAACTGGTCAAATTCTCAGAGATACAGATCAAGCTGAAAACCAAATCTAATTTCCTAAAACTGGAAGAAAACTCAATAGACTATATCTTAAACCAAAATTTCATTTCATTAGGGGAGAACCAGGAGACAGAGCTAGGCCAGGAGAAGAGCAAGCTCCTCCAGGTCAATCTGTGACTGCATGGCACTGCTGAGGCAAGTGGGAGCAGAGACCTCAGGGAGGCACAAGCCTCTCCCTGACTGGGAGCGATGGGAGCCTCCTGAGCAGGGGTGCCAGGTGAATTTTTTTCTGCCAAATGAGGGTGGGAATGTCCCATCAGTGAATTCCCAGGCTGCATTTCAGTGGTCTGCAGAGGTTAATACCATGCCTGGAGCCAAACAATCACAAGACCTAATTGTACCTTCAACCACCACCTATCAGTGCAAGACAGTTATGTGAGATAGACCAGTCTGGAACTGAATTTACTGCTCTTCATCATTATATCCTCACCAAAGACACATTAGCTGAAAAGCTGAGAGGTATTTCTAGAATTTTTATCATTACTTATTATCATGGCTGCTTTCTGCTGGATACTCCTAGCCTCACAATCCTCTTAATATTTATAGCAGCTATCACCAAAATGAGTGTACTATGTCTCCAGTCTCTTAGTCCAGGATAGATGGCATGCAGACAGCAGGGAAGGGGAAGGTGTTTCTCCTGGAGACCCGTGTCTCCTGTGGCAACTTAGCCTGTACTTAAATTAATTAAACAGGTTGTATCATTTAAAAGGAATACTTTCAGGTGGAAAGGTAAACACATGTTTCAGAGTATGGCTAGGTTAGGGGTGAGTAAACATCCCTGATAGTAATGTGAAGTGTTAATTGTGTTACAGAGGGCTTTGTTTTGGCAGGATAAAATAACCAGCCAGCATTTCTAGATTGCACAACCAAGTTTATAACAAGTATTTCACTCTGTTATAGTCCATGGATTACCGTCTACTGACATCAAATGGTTGCTAATAATGCTAATCTGTGGCAGGAAGTTCAGAAACACAGCATTGCACAGGCACGCACAGCAGAAGGATGCACAGCAGCATCCCAATGCTGGGACCACAGCAGGACTTGTGCTGAGTAGGGCATTTAATACATACAACACATGCTGGAAAGGTGGAAGGTCTTCAGGACAAAACATTTTTCTTTCCCTTTGGAAAGGGCTTTCTCCAAAAGCACTGCTTTGCCTTTAAGTAAAAAAATTGACTTCATGTTGCTAGGAGGATGTGCTGAATGAACAGAGTGGGATAACCACATTACTATTGGATGTCTTGGTATGAAATGTATAAGGTAATATTGTATGATATTAATACCAAGAAAGCTGAGGGTCAGTGCTCCCTGGTCTTGCCTTCACAGGCATGGAAGAAAACAATCGCATGAAAGACACTTGAAGGAAAACAAATCTCAATATTTCCATAAGAAACTTGAATTTGCTTGGATTTGCTTTTTAGTGCCCAAAATTAGACATCCCATAGATTTTTTTAGAAGTTGTTGATGATATTCCAGCTCTGAACATAAAGGCTCCTGGCAATTCTGCCACGGTCAGTATGCGCAGTTCTATATTTAGGTATCTGAACGTAAGGACCCTGGCCATGATCTCCGAGACAACTTCATGAAAGCACATAGAGCAGCTGCGGCTCAGCTCTGGCTTGCTATTTTCACGACCTTTTGTGCTCTGTAGGTGTATTTGTAATGACTGAAGGAAAGCAGCCCTGTTTTATGGGAACTTTGGGAATGAAATAGCCTTCCTTGAATATGGTTTTGGTTTTTGGTTTTGTTTTTTATTTTAAATCTGAACAGAGCACTGAAGCTTTTGGCTTCTGCAAGTTCAATAAAGTATTTAAATACTGAAACATTTTCACTCTTGGCTCATTACTCGGGGCTTTTAGTGTTGTGTTTGAAAAGGAGCTATTTATGGGTTATCAAACAACTGTGCTGGGAGAAAGGAATTTAAAGAATGTCCTTGGGCCTTTGGGGAACTTTGCAGAACAGGAACAACACAAACTTGTGCCAGCCCTTAGTGCCTCTCCAGCCAGGGTGCCCTTTTACAGCTGCCTGCTGCCACAGCAGGATCCTCCCCACAATAACATGGGGACACAGTTCAGGAATGAAATTACTATATCCCTTTAAAGATAGTTCAGGTGCTGTTCTTGAAGGGTTCTAGTTGGGATGGATTCTACACAGGGCCACAATAAAGAGTAGATGCCTCACAAGAGAAAATTCTCATCAAAATAGAGCCCTGACATTATTTCTTCCCATTGGGACAAATTGCAGTGATGTTTAAAGCATGTTAATGAAATATTTGTCTGAATCTCTATTAAAGACAGCATATTTTATGGATGACAATGCCACAAGAAATCATAATAGAAAACTCACTCATTTCTCACCATCAACTTGAGTGATGGGCAGAAGGGAAGCGCCTCAGCCGCAGTTCAGGCTCCTATGCCTATCCTGACTCTCTTCTGGCTCCTGCTCTCTTTCCCCATCGGGGAAATTTCATCAGGGAGACACAGATTTTATCTCACCATCACGGACAGGAGACCAAGGATGCTCTGCCATTTGAGATGGCTGCAGAGACTTCTTGCAGAGCTCTGTTAGCAAATCTCAGGAACATGTCAAGTCCAGCAAACCACTGTCCCTGCCTGTTGATACACCAAAAGGAAAACACTGAGAAAGGGGAGATATATCTCTTGAAAGAGCAGTACTAGCCCACCAGCTGGCATTCAGACAGGACATACACAGAGTACATTTCAGTCAGAAACCTTCCAATTCCCAGACACTGAGAAT
The DNA here is from genome assembly GCA_013396955.1 of Regulus satrapa. Classification (NCBI taxonomy): domain Eukaryota; kingdom Metazoa; phylum Chordata; class Aves; order Passeriformes; family Regulidae; genus Regulus; species Regulus satrapa. The sequence goes on along the minus strand of VWZN01012469.1, from coordinate 809,337 downwards.
TTGCAATAAGCTCTCTAAGATTTTCACAAAGCAAATACTTTGCCAAAGAAGAGGGCCTGACATCTGGAAGGGATGACACCATGTGGGTTGCTGGACAGCAGAGGATGAGAGTGATGAGCCAGTGACCTGGCTGGCTGTTCTAGGTCTCTGATATTCTCTGCCTTCAAGAACTGTCCCTCTCTGCTCCTCCAGTTACTCAGCATTTCTAAACTTCCTTAACCTCAAGTAAGTGTAAATCCTACACTGTCAATATAACTAGAAAAAGCATTATCATCATCAAAACCAAGTAAATTAGTATCTTATTGCAGCACAGCAACCTAATCTCTGACTTAGACAGTTGATATTTGTGTTATCTTCATGATTTGTGGCTCAGTAGGAAACAGCTACTGTATAAAGCCTCCCCCCCCTCCCCCCTCCATTGAACCCAGTACCTCATGCTTTAAATATGCTTAGCAGTGCCTGAGGGATGCAGTTCCCACCTCAAACTCCTCCATGCCCTGGATAATCTCTTATGGACAGCCAGGAAAAGCAATAGTTGCTGGCAGAAATCAGCTTACCAAACGCTATAGTCCTGCTGTAAATCTGAGGAGTTATAAGAGGGATATGTCAAGAGCTCTACTTATGTTCTAAGTCATCTACTGATGAATAACAACAGGTGACCTTTCTCCCATCTCCTTCCCAGCCAAAACCTGACACCAAGGAAGGGCTGTAAATCCAGTACATGAATTTTGAGTTTGTTTTACCAGCAATTACTCTCTTCTGAGTAGGATGTGCCAAACTAGGAAAAGAATTTGAATTCCAACTGGCTTCCCATGAGCCAGGGAGACCATAAAATCATAGCATGGTCTGTGTTGGAAGGGACCCAAAGATCATCAAGTTCTTCTTGATGTTGCTCTGGTGAAGAACATCTTCCACAAAAACAGGTTGCTCAGAGCCCCATTCAACTTGGTCTTGAACACTTCTAGGTATGGGGTGTCCCATCTTCTCTAGGCAACCTCTTTAGTGCCTCCCAAATCTCAGAGACAAGAATTTCTTTCTACTATCTAATTTAGACCTGCTCTCTTTTAGTTTGAAGTCATTGCTCCTTGTCCTGTCACTACATGCCCTTGTAAAAATTCTCTCTCCATCTTTCTTGTAGGCTTCCTTCAGGTACTGGAAGACCACAATGAGGTCACTCCAGAGCCTTCTCTTCTCCAGGCTGAGCAATCCCAATTCTCCCAGCCTTTCATCCAAGAAGAGGTACTCCAGCCAGGTCAAGTGGTGGCCCTCATCTGGACTTGCGCCAAGAGGTCAATGTCCTTCCTGTGCTGGGAATCCCAGAGATGAATTCAGTGCTCCAGGTGAGGTCTCACAGGAATGGAGTAGAGGGCCAGAAACAACTGCCTTGACCTTGGAATAGGCAGGCTGTTTCTTTAAGGGCATAAAAAGATCAGTGTCTGAAAGAATAGACCTCCTGACACTATAGGGATGACATTTACTCTATGGCATTAGAATTATTTTAAGATCATTTAGCTTGAGGCCTCTGCTTGGCTTTTACACTTCCACAACAGAGTGAGGTATTTAAAAGATGTGTAGATCTGGCACTTAGGGACATGCTTTAGTGTTGGGCTTGGCAGTGTTAGGTTTAACACTTGGACTTAATGATCTTAAAGGTCTTTTCCATCCTAAATGATTCCGTGATTCTACCCCTACTTGGTTGTTCCTGCTTGACAGGAGGGGCACTGCCAGGGTCCCTGCTGTGCTCTCAAAGCTGACAACATTCATAGGCATTTTCCAGATTTCCAGCCTTGAAGTAACCTGAATTTATCACCTGGCAAACTCGGCAGTGAAGTCCAGTCTTTATCTGTCACGGAGCAGACAGCAGTGGAAATGAAGGTTCATTACCTTCTCTCCAGGACCGCAGTGCTCCCCGTTTCACCCACCGGCTGCCGACTGACAGACTGGTCGCTCTGTCTTCGGAGCTGACAAGGGCTGCTGCAGACGGCACCTCAGCACTGATCCGATTATGTCGAGATGAGGGAGGATGTGGTTTCGAAACCTTGAACGCCCTTCATTCTCCAACTGCTCTGCCACGCGGCAGCTGCTGTGCAGTGTGGGCTCTTCAGTTGTCTCCTGGATGAAATGATCTCATTAGGTGATTTCAAAGAGCGGGATGGAGCAGAGCCACCTGCTTTCTCAGAAGGAGAGTCTCATCAGCTTTCCTGGAATTGATAAAGCATATGTGAAAGGGATGTCTGCATCCTGTGAAAACCTTACCATAAAGACACAGCTCCAAGATTTCTTTGTTTGGAGAGCAGTGGAACAGACCAGCCCTTTGCCTTTTCTCCCTCCAGTTCTTTCCCTCCCCTTTACCCAGGCTTTTTTGTTTACATTATACTTCCAAACAGCTTAGTTTATATTTATATTTATCAGTCACCAATATTTTTATTCTAGTACATGTGAGCAAATATGGATTCACAGGAATAAATCCCCATGGGGAAACCCCACTTCTGGAATAAAGGGATTTTTTATTTCTAATCCACAGTGGTAAAATGGGAAAAAAACCAAACCCAAACAAACAAAAAAACCCAAACAAACCCTTGATCCTGAAGTAAGATCATGTCTGGGGGTATATTTCCAACATGGTTGTAACCATAGACACTGCCATGTCAGCTCGTGCTGGTGCAGCTCTTCTACCAAAAAGAGCTGCTGCTGGTTTGAAGTGCTGCTCCTGATACTCCAGGAAGGTGAATTCCTATTCCTGCCTGAGGAGTGGAATGTATATGGCACTTGAGGAGTGCAGACTGGACATCCACATTTCTGTCTGTCCATGGGCTGCACAGAAGAACCATTTCTGGGAACAGATGGAGGCTTAGGAGTAAATTGTCTCCAGTAAGAAAAACAATAGCTCTGATGGAGATTTTTCTAATGGGAGTATCTACTGCCTCCAAAGTGGGGTGATAATAGCAGCTCATTTCATGCAGATCATAATGTAGCTACCTAATCTGCCTTTAAATGGTGACCTGCCTGGTTTTGTATTGCAGGACCATTTCCCAATTCTCCTGCTGTTCTGTAAAACAAGCAGTATTAGAGCTGCAACTAAAGCTACCAATCGTGGGGTGGCCTGTTATCTTTTTAATAAACACCATAGACTATTTGCTCAGCTTACAGCTGACATTTTTTCATTGCAATCCTTTTAAGCATCACCTATATTCTGGAAAGCCAGGCTGGCTTTCTGCAGTGTGTGCACATCAGCAGCTGAGAGGTAGAAGGCAGCATTCAGTTTTCCTGATGATGCGAAGGGCAGACAGAATCTGCTGCTCTCCCCTTGCGCTACTGCCTTTGTGGGGCTGGCAGATCAAGGTTTTTTGGGTAGCAAATGGGGCTGAATAAATCAGGAGAGATCATGTACGTGCAGAATTAAAGTGCCATTCCATGAGGTTTTTTATCTTAATGGAATTTTTAAAATAACAGTTAGTTTCATCTTCTATATTGCTTTTGCTCGAAAGCTGAGGGGTTGCTAGTTAGATTATGGAAAACATGCAGTCTCTTGAGATGGTTTTCTAAGACATTTTCAGAGCTATTAGAGAAAAATACCCTTTTCTCTCAGCATCATAAGCATAGTCTGCTGTCTTCTCCTGTGATCTTCAGAATGGTTACTAATTAATTATTGATATTTACAACATGGCAGTAGTTAAATGTGGCTGCTGTTATGAAGGTAATCTTTATATGCCTACATTACACTTGAAAAATATTTGTATTATGATGAGTCACAGGAACTGATTAAAAATGCTACATGTAAACATCTATACAACCTCTATCTGCAGCCCGAAATTCTTGGTGTAAGCAGCGGGTGCTGACTGAAGCCTGCAGGGTTGAATCTGGCTGTTGTTTCCCTCTGCTGACACGCAGGGAACTGTGTGCCTGCTCCTGTCTCTCCTTGTTCAGCCGTGCCTCGATGGGTCAGCGGGGCAGCCGAGGCCCCTTGGTAGCAGCCCTGCAGCCAAACCCTCCTGCTGCCTTCACACTGCTTATGCTTCCAAACCCTCGCTGCTTTTCTGCCTTTAGATTTCAGCTTCCCTGAGGGATTTGCCTGCAGAAAAGTTCTCTGCAGCAACAGGAAAGGCACTGCTTTTCCTCCTGAAAGGCATCCCCAGCCCTGGCCTTTGCTGCTGGTGCTGCTCCGGGTGCTTGAACCTTCTCTAGCGTGTGCATTAGCGGCCGTGCTGGAGAGCAGCAGCTGAAGGCACCAAGAGCAGCCGTGTTCCTGGATGTGGCACACCTCTGGGGAAACATCAGTGACAGCAGCTCAGGAACTGCCCCTCTTTAGTACCAGGTGGCTCCAGCAGCAGGCACTGGAGTGAGGATGGTTTTGCTCTCCCTTCTGCTGAAAGCTGACATTCCCTCAGTTGACATTCCTTCTCCCTGCCCATCCAGCTCGATGGTAGGTGTAGCTTTCAGTAAAAATCAGACCAAGGGACCCATTAAACAATCTCACATTAGGGTTTAGCAGTCTGGGTAGCCTCTCTTGCAGGCAGGCTAGTCATGCCAGGATTTTGCACACGGGTGGATGGATGGGGACCCACTCCCTAAAAGTGCCCTGGGTACCAGTGCACAGCGGTTCACTCTCTGGAAAAAGTGGGCTGTTGTTCAGAGCCTGGTGACCTCTGCTGATCTATTGCTCTGGGGACAGGCTGATGAGGATTAATTGATTAATCTGGGGTCACCAGCTTTCTCAGCTGGTTGCCACTCCCAGAGAAACGGTATTTTCCTTCATCAGACTTGACTAATTGTAAGCCTTTAAAAATGGCACTTCCAAAATAGAGGGACCTGCTGAGCGAGTTATTAGTCATCCTTATCTGAGAAGGAAGCGATGTTGCTGTAACAGTTTCTTTATCTCTGCAGCACCATGTTCTCTGGAGAAGGGGCTGTGGGACACCAGGCACGGGGAGCTGCCAGACGCCTTCCTTCAAGGGGACCAACAGGTAGAACAATTTGTTTCTGAAGGACTATCTCTGTACTTTCCAAATGATGCCTTTGTTTTTAAAAGCTGCTTATTTTTAACAGGTCGTAACTAATAAAGTCATCTGTATTTTTCTGTTGATGTCTAACACAGGTTGGGTTTGCGTTTTTTTTATGCAAATAGAGGAAGCTCAGTGGATGGATCATCCAGCTTTGTGTCTCAGAGCTTGTAGCAGACTCTGAATGTCTGATTCGGAATATTCTCTGCAGAAGTGTGATCCTCTGTTTGCAGGCACAATGGAGCCAAGACCATAGTTTGAAGAGTGCTGTGAATTCACTTTAGTACATCCTCTGATGCCCTTCCTCTTGGGTTTAAAATAGTTTCTCACCATTTCCAAGCTTGACTGTGTTGTGACTCCTTTCTGTGCTGATGAAGAAGTCTCCAGAAAGCATATTGAGCATGTTATATATTACACATACATGCAATCCACTGCTGGGAAATGGCTAGGGCTGTACCAAACTGGTCTTGTCCTAAATGTGAGTGTGAGAACATCACTGTGTCTTCTCTCTTTAATCCCCAGATGTCTCAAGAAAGAAGAAATCAGCTGTGTTCCAAACCTCTGTCAGCTATGCCCTCTCACCTTCTCTCTCCCACAGCAGCCCAAGGAACTCCTGGGGAATGCTGCCCACCACAGCCATTCAGTGTAACTGGTAGATGCCTTCAGTCAAAGTTTAGAGTCTGGTCTGTGATTCAGAGGTTCACTCATTAGCATTTCCTATTAATTAGCAAAATACTTGCTCTCCAGAAAAACTGGGCAGTGCTCTGCCTGTCTGAAGTAACTGAATTGCTGTCAAACTGTCCATCCCGCCCCTCCTTGGCATAATGCACTCTCCTACAGGGCCTGTTTAATACAGCAGCATTGCCTAAGAAATGACATTTGGCTTTTGCCTTGACAGGGGTTTGACAGTATCTCACCACCTTTCCCATTATTTTCCCATTACAAATTTTATCCCTAATGAGGCTGAGAACAGGGGCTGCTTTGCTCTTCTCACAGAAATGGTTACAAATTAATTTCCCCTCAGTTTCTTGGAAGGAGCCATCAGCACCCAATTTATTGATTAGACCCTGGGAGTCTAATCAGCAAATTCCTCTGGTGCAGCAGAGAGATGTGTCTCTGCCAAGCCTTGGCTTCTGCAGGTTGAGGATCTTCTCTGCTGTTTTCATTAGCTGTGATACCCACATAATGGGTCAGGTTTTGCTCCTTATCTGTGACCTTCAGTCCTGTTTGTTAGGACACTTGTGTGATAAAGATGTGCACCTCCCGGGTTGATAACATGGTTTGCTTTCCATGAGACGTGTGTTTGCATACCAAATACACAGTATTATTTGAAAAAAATATGAAAATTAGTATCTCTCTTGTGTTTAAAACTTTCCAGGAAAACTCTGTATCAAAAAAATATTCACTAATAATTTCTGTTTCAGAAATTCTCTGTTTTCTTTTTCCATCAACAGAGTTGACCTCATCTGGGCACACAGAGGGGATGATGTCATTGTCAGGGGCTGAGGTTAACAAAAGGTTCCTAAGGCTGTCATCCTGTATGCTCATTTCTCACTGATAGAAAAACAGAAAAAATGCATTAAACCATTTTAGAAGTCAAAGTATCAAATCTAATCCCTTCAGGCCCCTCACTACAAGAAAAACATTGAAGTGCTGGAGTGAGTCCAGAGAACAGCAAAAAAGCTGGTGAAGGGTTTGGAGCACAGGTCTCATCAGGAGCAGCTGAGGGAGGTGCTCAGCCTGGAGAAAAAGAGGCTCAAGAAGAACTTTACTGTTCTCTACAAGTAACTGAAAAGAGGTTAAAGCAAGTGGGGAACCAGTGTCTTCTCCTAAGTAACAAGAAGAAACAGCCTCAAGTTGTTCCAGGGAAGGTTCGGACTGGATATTAGAAAAAAAAATCCTTCACCAAAAGGGCTGGAATGGGCCACCCAGGAAGGCCATGCAGTTGCCCTCTCTGGAAGCATTTAAATTACATGTAGATGTGGCACTTAGAGACACAGGTGGCTGGTGGCTTTGGCAGTGCTGGGTTACTGGTTGGACTCCGTGGAGCCGAAGGTCTCTGCCAACCTAAATGATTCTATGATTCTATGAAAAGTCTTCTAATTCAGAATACACCACCTACTTATTGATCATGCTACAGAGTTTATAATTTTCCATGCATTGCAAAAGGTTGTGAATAACTGATGATGTAATAAATTTTGCTTCAGTACATGCTTCCAGTTAAAGTAATATATGAAAGTGCTCACAGTTTCCATTATGGTTTAAAAAACAAATCAGGACAAAATGGCTAATGGAAAATTTCAATCACTTTGCTCAGAATTTAGCTAGGTTAAGAAGTTCCTGAAAAAATACCTTTTTCATTTACACGCATATAAATTCAGAGAGATTTCCCTTTTAATGATAGACCAGATATGTGTCATCACAGTGACAGCTAGCTGAGTCCCCTGGCTGATACAATACTGTTTGTCAAACAAATGGCAAGGAGAGCAGGTTGCAGGAGCCTCTCCGCCAACGAAATGCCTCCTGCCAGCACCGTAGGTGGCTGATGGACAGCTCCTTCCAAACAGGGACAGTTACATAATAATAACTCCACTCTGTGTCAGTGGCAATGCTAATGTATGCAAATAATGCTATAATGAATCCAATTAGATTTCTCTGTGTACAGAAATATGCCAGACTGCCTATATGTAATATCACGATGAGGAGAGAGAAGAGGACTTCAGCCTTGGAGATTTCACCCCTGTCTCTGCTCCTGGAGCTGCTCTGCACTCAGGGTCTGGGGTCCTGCAAATCTCCCAGCTCCTGCCAAGTCCTGGTGGCTGCTGCAGCTGCCTGGGAAAAGAGGCATTGCAGATGAGGGGATGCAGAGGTTGGCACTGCCCATTTTACCAGGCTGCAGTAGGTTCAGAGGTACAGCTGGTCAACAGAGTAACAGAGACCTGTGGAGCCTGATCACCTGCTTTATATTTTCAGGAGCTCATATTAATTTCTGTTATGGAATCATAGAATAGCCTATGTTGGCAGCAGCCATGAAAGATCTTCTGTTCCAGCCTCTTAGGGGGAAAGGAACCCCATCCAGCACCTTGGGACTGGCCCAATTTGAAAACCTCCTGTGAAGGGGACTCTACCATATTCTTGGGAAGGTTGTTCCACTGTAAAAAATGTCTTTATTCTATCATGGTTAGGTTATTGCCTCCTCTTGGTCTCATGACAATTCCCTTTAAGTGTTTTTCAGCATAGTGAACAGACTCTGTGTGCCAGGAGGGTGGAGGGGAAGCTACTGGCTCAGTAGTCATGAATGAGACACTTAGAGACTTCATGAAAGAAAGGCAGTTATTTATTAAGAAAATTTTTCTTTAGGGCCTCCTGTATACTTACTATGTTCTGGTTCCTGCTGATCAATGTTTCTGTTGTCTTGATTAATCGACTGATCTTGTGAAGAGTTTTAATCAGCTTCAATGTTGCCAGGAACTTGCCCCACTTCAAGTGAAGGAAACAGACTGTCAGCAGCTGACAGGACATGCAGCTGCTCACTGGGCCTGAGGCTGGATGCTTGGGATGGTATAAAGGCAGATTCTGGGAGAAGAAAAGAAGATGCTTGAAAAAGCAAGAAAAGAAAAAAAAGGACAGATAAAATCCCAGGAGGCCACTGCTGTGAGCTGTGACTCTGGACAAGGCACTGACACCATGAGCATGGCAACATGCAGGTGGCCAAAGCAGTGTCCAGTGGGAATATCTACTGCTTGGATTTTTAGGTCATGCAGTGAAAAGTGAGTAAACACTGCACAGGCTTCATTTAGCTGTATTTATACCATTGGCCCTGATCCCTAAGGGACAGATTGACTTAAAATCACAAAATTTTCTATGTAATATATTTGTATTCCATTTTTTTTTGTTTTTCAAGCTGTGGATTTACCCAAATTCATATGCTAATATTTTTCCCTTATGATGACAACGACAAGCACTGCACCAGTGAGAGTGTCCAGCTGTTCAAAATTCAGTGAACCTGTGGGTACTGCTTCAGAGAGGCAGAACATGCTGCTGCTGCTGCTGCAGTTGTCTGGGCAGGGCAGCTGGCTCAGATGAGGCAGGCAGTGAGCCCTGCTCTGCTTCACAGCTGCAGACAGGCCAAAGCACTTGTGGGGCACTCAGCTTCATGCAGCCTGTGCCCCCTTAGAAGGGCACTGCTGCAGAGGTTCGTGTCGAATTCCTGCTGCCCGCTCTCCCAACACAGACATCAGGCTCCATCCAAAAGACCTATTAGTTTCCCTGCTCAAATGGAGCACAACATAAACGGGATCAGGTTACCTCGTTCCAAGCTGCTGGAAATACTTGCTTTGATCCCTAGAGGCACGGGGTTTCTGTAGTACTTCCCAGGACTGCATGCTAAAGCAGTCCCCCTGCACTCCCACCCCCACTGGAGGTTCACCCCCCATCCAGTGGTCCTCTCCTAGCACCTGGCACTGATGCTGACCTGAGGGCTGCATTTCACAATGAGATTTGCCTTCTTGGCACTGGCAGGGCAGCTCCAACCAGGTGTCCACCAGGCTGCAGCTTTGCAAAGCACAGTCTCTCTGCCTCACACATCTCATGGCACATCTCTTCCCAGAATTTTAACTACTGGGTGGTTATGTTTGTCTTACAGTGTCGATGGATTTGTCTCCCTGGCTGCTGAGTACCAGCCAAGGAGGTGAAGTGGCTTCTTTTCACCATCTTCAGTAAAAAAAATGCCCTTTCCAGGGCTGACTCCCCTACCAGCCACCAGTGACCATGATCATTGGTTACCATTAGCACTGCTCCCCCACCCTCACGGGCAGCTGTGCTCTAGCCTGCTCTAAAGCCACATCTTTCTGGGACCAAACTCCCTCTGCCTTCCTGCCCTCAGCCTGATACCAGAGCTGCACTGCAGATTCCTTACCCTGATAAGACCAGAAAACTGACCAGCCTTGAGATGTACCCAATTATCATCCCTTCTACTATCCAGTTCCTTCCAAAACGTTATTTTATGACTTTTCTTATTCCTACAATGCATTTCTCTAATGACTTAACTATGTTATCTGTATGCTAAATATGCGCTAAATGGGATCCTATTGTTTGCAGCTGCTGATCTGTAAATATGAGCTGAAAGGAAGAAAGTCTAGGAATGCCCTCCACAGAAGTGTTGCACTCACCATTGTGGCTGGAAAAGAGCAGAAAAAGGACAAACTGCTACTGCTAAAGTGAAGAATTTCTATAAGGCTTCAGTACTAAATTTCTGATAACAGGCCCAGGAGTGAGAATTACAGCTGGAAGCTCTGAGCCCTACCTTCAAGATCACTCACTGATAGAGGCCAGTTCTCTGGCAGGGGAGAATTCATACTTGAATTTACCTGAGCTCTAAGGAAGCTCTGAAGCCATTTGCTGATAGGAATCTTCACTTGAACACGGGCTCAGATATGGGTTGATTCCTTCCTTTAATAGCTTACCTCTAATATGAAATTATCTTTCCTTTTTAAGGCCAACAGATATCACTCCTTGCAGTCCAGGTTCTTTCTGTTAATCCAGCAGATAGGATGTCATGGCTTACCACTCACATCTAACACTCTTTGCCTCTAATGCTTTCCTTTTAATTTATTTCCCATTAGCATTAATTAGAATGATCAAAGTCAGGCTGAGGCTTGTGGTATCATTCACTCACATTCTTCTACCTCTCCTACTTTAAACTGCATCTAGATTGCTTACTATGACTTAGCATACCAAGGCCCACAGTAATATTGAATATTGAAATATATTGAATAATGAATATTATCATATTGCACATCTTTTAATGCCATATGTAACAGTTCCCTGGTTTGTCTGTCCTGTTAAGTGCTCATGTACCACAGCTGTCTCACCTCAGCCCCTGTCAGTTCTTTGAGGGATCACAGACAGGCACAACACCTGATGACTTACCTGCCCCGTGCTCAAGCACACCACTGCTTCGGTGCAGTGAGTAGGAGGTACGTCAAGCTTTAGCAAATCTTGGAATTTGCCTTTTGTCATTAATGTTGGCATCTGCTCCCCAGCAGAACTGGAAAGACAGTGGCAAGAAAGGCACATTAGCCTCACAAACTGAAGTTTGGGATTTAATATGGAGTTGCCACTGCATGCTGAGAGTTTGTAATAGAAGTTTTTAATTGAGATTCATTAATTGCTGATAGATGCATTTCCAAAACTATTCCACTTACCATCAAGCTGCCAACATAAATGAGTGACAAGGTACACAGTTGGTATAAAAATCCCTCTTATATCCCTTTTATCCGGCATGGCTACACAATTCTGTCCACTTTCCACAGAAAATCAATACCAATAAATAGCTGTCACATTAGGGCCATCACAGTGTCAGTAATACAGATCCTTTGCAGGACCAAAACATTGGCTGGCCTATTTTTCCTTTCAGAGAGACCATCTAGGGATCTAGAAACACCAGAAATGAGAGAACTGTTGAAATTACTTTTGGAAGATTTCTTGAAAAGAAGTCACAGCCTTCTTTATGAGGAGCTGGCCTAATCATCCAGAGACCAGTCCAGCAGCTCAGCATTTGGTTTTGTGCAGAAATAATTTTCTATCTAGAGTCTGGCGTTTCAATTATCTTGAGTTTTTCCAATGAAATTTATTATAAAATTAAATAAATTAGTTTTTTCCTATTTTATCTATTAAATATTCACTTATGCTCCATAGTTAGACCTTCTTATAAACTAAAAACCACCAAAACAAGCCTTTCTTCTCTATGCCCAGCTGTGCTGTGTGGAAAAGCGTCCAGGTAGGAGTGTGCATCTTAAACTTTTCAGTTATTCCTGTTCCTTGGTCGGGGATTCCCTCCCTTTGGGCTGTGGAAGCACCATGGCCTGGCCCCAAGCTGTCCCAGTGGCTCCTTTCCCAGGCCCACGGGGTCTGTTCTTGGAGAAGGTTGTTGTGCAGAGGTGGTTGAACCACGAGGTGTCTGCAGCAGCCCAGCACCACCTGCCCCGCTGTCAGCAGCTGCCATTAAGGCAGGATTTGACTTTATTTTGGTGGTGCTCTGGCAGGGATCAGTGAAGGGGCTGAGCGGGAGTGACCTGGCATCGCCCCACAGGCCTGACCCAAACCTGAAAAGTGTTCTGACTCAGAGAGCTGAGACAAGGAGATAACAAAGCCAAGCAGTTGAGAAGGAAACTATTTTCTGAAAGGAGCTGTTGATGATTAAATTTGGATTTAAACATAAAATGAAAAAGTAATTACAATTGTTTTGAAAAGACCACCCCATACTGGCTTGTATCTGTGGTGACAGGAATATTTCCTAGGACTACAAGTCTGTGATATATTTTTGCATCTGCGGGTCAAGGGCAGAGGTTTCAAACTGACTCTGGCTACTGATAAAGAAGGGCTCCCAGAGACACTGCCTTCTTTTCCCCAGCAGCTTATAAGCAGAAATTACATAAACCAAAGAGATTTCCTAGGAGAATAAATGCAGGAATATCTCACTTTGCTGTTTGCCTCTCCAGCTCCTGCCCATTAATATCCTTTTAAAGGACATGGGCTCTACAGAAGAGTCGTGGCGTGTATGACTCCTGCAAGGACAACAGAACTGGAGGAGACTGATACTCCCTGGAATAGGTTATGGGGAAGTAGGACATCTGTGTGGCTGTCCCTCAGCTGCACTGCTCTTCTCCTTGTCGTGCAGATGCTACAGGATATCGGTGGTGGCCCAGTTTGTCTTGTTCCTGCCTTGTCCTTGGGAAGAAAAGAGATAAGGCCTGTTTATATGGAGCAGGAAGAAAGGATAGGATATTGTGAAGAGCTCACTGACTGCAATGTACTGAACATGAGTAACCAGAGATGGAATGTCATGACACTTTAGAGACCAGGCAGTAATTTTTAGAGCATTGAGTATCCTACAGTGCCAAGGTGTCAAGCAAATGGGTCAAGACTACAGATGAAAACAATTAGGAAGGCAAGACACCTCATTTTGATAATCTCATCTAATAACAATAACAATCTTCATTTCATCCTAAGAGCTCTGAGGCCAGTCCAGCAGTTTTATTTCTGAGCATTCTTGAGTGTGACTTTTAAAATCTCTTCGACTAATTCACTGCCTTCAACTTGGGGAAAAGCCTTGAGAGGTGCTGCTGAGGAAGACAAAGGAAAAGGAACTTGATCCCAGAGTATGAAATTTTGGTCATTAACTTGTACTTCTAGTTGGCTGATTAATATTGCTTGGATGTAGATGGGGTAATTAATGACAGGAAGCAATGCAGCAGGATATGAGTTGTGCAGAATGCACTTCAGTAAATCTACTTTTTATTATGTCTTGCCTTATTTATGTGCACTGTATTTGTTATGCCACCGCCTAATGTAGTTACCACCTTCATTTGGAATTTCCTTAACATAGGCATTTTCTTCATTCTTTTAAGCTATTTTGGGATGTTTTTGTTGATGTTTCTGTAAGTAACAATTTCCTAGTCTGTTTTTAGTAGCATGAGGATGCATTTTCATGGTCATATGGAACATTTCAGTATGTGAACATTTCTTACAATAGGAATTGCCATTGAAATGAACTATACTTCCTTCCTTCTTTACTGGACAGGCTATTGGGATTGCCAGTAAATTAATGGCCACAAATCTCCCATGTACTCTCACTCACATTATTTCTCTACCTCAGAAGGAAATGGTCTAAATCTGAATTTTTTTACATTTTTGAGGCAGGTGGAGGGTGAAAGAAGTCTTTTACAATTACATATTCTCCTGGGAAGGAAATTGTTTTATGGTTTAAGCTGAAGGATTTTAGACCTGTAAAATACCACTATGCTTTTGACTTAGCTCCTTGATTTATCAACAATATATATCACCAAAGGAAAAGATGAGCTTAGAACAGTGAATGATGTGAAATGACCCCTGGTAAGATTCTGTAAGTGTTTATACATATGAATAATTTTACATAAACTTACTGGGGTGGTAAGAGAATTTACCCCCAAAAAACTCTTGACCTTAATCTTTGTCTGAATGACTGGGTTGTTGTTATGAGTATTTTTACCCAGGTCTCTCAAAAAATACTGTGTTTTGTATGTTTGTCTGTCCACCTGTCTTTTACCACCCCAAACTTCTTTGAATCCTTTGACATAAACCTGGTACTTCCACTTGAGGTCATTCAATGAAACCCTTAAAATAATTAATAACTCATAAAAAACAAACAAACAAAACAAACAAAAAACCCCCAAACCCCCACATTATTTTATGCAAGATGCAAAGCAGAAGATGGAAGAAAGTGCCAGGACAGATTAAGAATCTGAAATTAAGCATTGTGTCAGTGGAGCTTCTATGGTCATTCAGCACATATCAGCACAGATTTTTAGGAGGCAGACAAGAGAGTTACATCTTGGGGCTACACTAAGTGCTCCTGTCTACCTCTCTGGATCGAGGGGACTGAGACTGCTTATCTGCAAGTTGAAGAGAGGAAAATGACCTCACCCGTCCTGCAAGGAAGAACATTCAGATGAGAAATTATCAGACAATAGCTGACGCTCAGGAATTTCCTCTAGTAACAATAACTTGATTGCTTGCATATTCTCACAGGCACTGAAAAGAAAGGCAGAGAGAACCAGGTACTCCATAATAGTCTCCATGATTTGACTTAGGGCACATTGAGATTAAAAAGTTGGAAGTGGTATTATAGAATTGCATTCCCACTGAAGGTGACTGTGTGGTTCGGGCTGTGTTGTTTTTAGATCACAAAAGTATCTTCCTCATGCCAGACATGCCATACTCCATCCTGCTCACTTAAAACATGGATATCTGGATGTCCATGGATGGTGAGCATCATCCCAGACATAAAACTGGGATCTTTCCTCCTGAAGACACCCAGTGTTGGCTGCAGGGTCTTTGCTATATACAGAGTGATGTACAGTTTTTAGTGTCCTGTACCTAGATATGGCATTTGCTTGTCATTTTTGGATCACTGTGCAGTGAAGGTAGTACAAAGCTGGCATTTCACCCCAGAACTGTCTGCATTCCTCACTTTTTATGAATGAAAAACAACAGGAAGAAAAATCTCTCTTTAAAATTACTTTATTTATTGGAATATGCTTGGAATAGTTCAGGTATAGGCTCAGGAAGTGATCTTTAAATGATCTTGTTCTGTAGTATGCTTCAAAGAACTAATTACACCTTTAAAGTTCATAATAAAATACCCTAAGAATAAATATTAATCCATATGGGATTATGGGATAATTTTTATGAGATAGTAACAATCTGAAGTGAAAGTTCATCTGCCTAGAAATATGTAACCTAGCCAGGAGAAAAAAAAGCTCTCACCCTCCCCAGTGAGAAAAGCAGAAAGGAAAAAGCAGGCTTCTATCATTCAGAATTTACTGAAAACATGTTGAATGTTTATTTGAAATGAGAGGAATGGCCAGCCAGCTGGCAGCCTTCTGAAAGTCTGTGTGTCTCCTCTCAGCAGATGGTGCACACAGAACCCAAACACAAAGCCTCCTCCTTTTGTCTGAGGTGCTTAAAACATGCTTCAAGGCAGAACTGTGGGCTGCTGTGCAACCACTGCTGCTGTCTGCAGGGGACTAGTGAGGCTAAGAAGCATTTTAAGATGAGTAAAAGACCATTTAGTGTGAAGCATTTTATTGTTTTCCTGTTGAAATAAGCTTAGAGTTGATATTTTTGTCCCAGGGGAAAAAACAATTAAAAATAGAAAAAAGAAAGAAAGAAAAAAAAAATTTAAAAAAAAAAAAAGGAAAAGAGACTTAATAACCCCTCTGTGTAATACTAGCAGTCAATTGCACAGACTTTATTGTCTCTTCCATTCTCTCCTACTCTCCTTCATTTCCCTAGAACACCCATCTTTGCCCTTCCTCTCAACTCCTCTGCTGTGATCTGTCCACATTCATTCTCTGTAACTCAAATTCATCCCATCTCCTTTGAAGCAGAACTTTTCTTTTACTTTTTCTTCATTTCTTCTCTAATGATTATTTATGAAGCAAATTATGCACATTACAGCTTGCATGAAAATAATAAATGTTCTTGCATAATTACTACAGCAAACTGTCTGGGTAATAAGCCCTGAAAATTGCAGGGAAAATGCCAAAACATTTCATTGTATAAGCGCCACACAACCTGAGAGCACGAAGTGCCCATGACTAATAATTGGTCTCATTAACTAATCCGGCGGCGGATGTAAAGACAATGATGAAGTCGGCGGCATTTCCGACTTTTCCGTCAGAAATGGCGAAACCATCGCTGCTAATCGGCCACTTGGAGGGGTGGGATTAGCTGGCGGCCAGCTTGCCTAGCGAGAAAACAGCTGTCCTGCAGCTGCCCCTGCCGCCCGAGCGGAGCAGGGCGCCGAGCTCCCCCTAATGTTCCTCGCACAGCGCGGCTCTGCCCGCACCGGGGGATGCTCAGCCCCGGCCCGGAGCCCTTCCCCGCCCGCCCCAGAGGTGCCGGCTGGCTCCGCTCTTAAGGA
>VWZN01012469.1:763241-776461 GCA_013396955.1 Regulus satrapa | reverse complement strand
GCGTTCCGCCCCGCTGCCGCTCGGCCGCCTTTGCGCGTTCGCGCCCCTGCGCCGCGGCCGCCTGCGCGAAGCCCATCTTCAGCCGCCTCGCCGTGCCGGCGCGACCGGCAGCACCGGGGGACATGGCTTTGCTCCGGCTCCTTCTTCTCTTGCTCCTCGCCCAGCGCGGGCCGGGGGCTGCCGGCGACCAAGGGCAGGAGGTGCGCGGCCGGGAGCGGGCGCTCGGAGGGAAGCAGCCTATTTACAACCACATCAAGAGCCGGGAGCCTCTGCCGGCCCCGCGGAGCCGCTCTACAGAGAGCACCATCTTGGCGCAGCGGCTCGCTGAGGAGGTGCCCCAGGACGTGGCCTCATTCCTCTATACGGGCGACTCCCGGGAGTTGCGGCGAGCCAACTGCTCCGGGCGGTACGAGCTGGCCAGCCTCGCCGGCAAGTCGCGCTTCACCTCGCACCCTTCCCTGCACGGCGCCCTGGGCACCCTCACTCACGCCACCAACTTACTCAACATGATCCTCCAGAGCAATAAGTCGCGGGAGCAGAACTTGCAAGAGGACCTGGAGTGGTATCGCGCCTTGATCAGGAGCCTGCTGGAGGAGGACCCCAACATCTCCAGGGCTGCTATCACTTTCAGCACGGAGCCTTTCTCCTCCACTCCCCAGGTGTTCCTCCAGGCCAGCAGGCACGAGAGCCAGGTCCTCCTGCAGGACTTGTCCTCCACGGCTCACCGCCTGGCCAACGCCTCCGTGGAAACAGAGTGGTTCCACGGCTTGAAGCGCAAGTGGAGGCCGCATCTGCACAGGAAGGTCTTAAACACGGGGCCCAAAACTTTGGAAAACAGTTGGAAGAGGCGGGAGAGCTTCACCGCTGATAAGAACCACATCAGGTGGTCTTCACCGTACCTGGAGTGTGAGAATGGGAATTACAAACCCGGCTGGCTAGTGACTCTCTCGGCGGCTTTCTATGGGCTGCGGCCAAACCTCCTGCCCGAGTTCAGGTAAGAGGCGCGTTCGGCTGCCTTTCTGTCGAGAAGGGGAGGGGAGAAGCAGGATGGGGCTTTGGTTCTGCCCCCTCCCAGGGAAGGGCATGCTGGTGACCTGATCAACCCCTGCCGCGCCGGCTGCTCGGTCGCACCCGCAGAGCAGCCTCGGGCCTTCCTGTTGAGCTGTGCCTTCGGGAGCTGTTGCTCCGTAAAAGAATCGCTCTCGTCTCCGTCTCTAAAGGCAGCGTTTGCTTTACCTGCTCCCGTTGGAGCAGGAGTGCATGTGGGTTACGTTCCTGGTGTGCAGGTGGTGGGGAGACGAGAGCAGCCGTTGCCAGTTGAATTTTACGTGTCTGCAAGAGGAAAATGCTCACTTGATGCATTATTTCTTATTGTACTGCAAAATTGAACCTACCTGGACCCCAGCTATATTTTTAACCTGCTGGGAAGTAACATTGTTGAGCTGGTAAACTGCTGTTTCTGATCTCTCGTGCACATCCACTGTGGGGTGCTCGAACCTGGTTAGCAGTCAGTAGGTAAATAAGTGTTGGTGGTTGCAGTTCTGTCATAGTTTATGTGGCTGTAACCTGAACTGGCAGTAGGAAAGCTTTTCTTTTACACCACCAGCTTTATATTTGATACCTGGTATATGTAAAGGTTTGCTCCTTTTTTATTGCTTTATATACTTTTTGTTGCTTTTACGTAGTTTGCCACTGAACTGCAACTAACAGAGAGGAGGATAGAAAAAGGCTGACACTTGTGTCTTTGTATTTTGTATACCAGAAAGAGATTTGCTCCAAGAATGAGAGCAACCTGTAGAGTGTGGGATGCCAGTTTTCCCCCTGGCCCTCCTGAGAGGGCTTCACAGGTAGCTCTGTCCCGTGGGGAATGCCCACTGCTCAGAAACAGCTGGCATTTCTCAGGATGGAAGAGGAGCATGAGATTTCATTTGTGCTTTGAATTAGTACTAAGTAAAGATTGATAAGAGCATAACAGACACAAGAGACTTTGCCGCACTTAGGTAGCAAGGCAACAGTGTCTGCGAATGCTGTTTCTCTTGGATTAGTCCGAAATCCAGGGGGATCAGAGAGATACGACTGAGGTCATAAATCCTTGAAAAAAACCTGAAATTTTTTTGAATGGGTGATGGCTGCTTATTTCTCTGTGGCATTACTTTTTGCCCTGAAATTTCCAAACTTATGGGGATGGTAGGGTTAAGGTAAAATGAGCTCATCTCTAGGCTGTTTGTTGCTGAATTTCTCTCGAGACCAAAATCCAGGAATAGGTTTTCTGTAGAGCTCTTCTGGACCCTAGAGAGTCCAGAGAAGTCAGGAAGCTTGTCAGATCATCAAAATGCAATGTTCAATGTTTGATGAACTTCAAGATGTGGATGAAAGTTAATGTAGGCTGATATTCTCTTGTTGGAGACAGAGTCTGCACAACCTGCAGAACCACCAGGCTGGAGGTGAGGTGGCAGCCACCAACTAGCTCTCTGAGAATATAAATTCTGATAAAAAGCTTAACTCAAAAAAGCTTCAATCTTGACTTAATTGAAAAAGAAGTGTTTAAAGCAAGAGAGTCTAAAGCTCCAATCACAGCTCTGTGCCAAGATTCTGTGATGCCAGGAAGCATCTCAGTGGTGTAGGTTTCTGCTGTGGTAGCTTTGGCGTGCAGAACACACCAGGTATGTTTTGGCATAACCCTGGCCAATCACGGCAACCAGTAGATGTCCCCCTGGAAGCAGTACAGAGCACTGCCTTCCCTGCCTCATCTTCCCAGCCTCTGTTTGCCATGTGGGGTTCACTTCTGTTGAAGAAATAGAATAATCTGTTATAACTCTGATACTTCAAAGGACATTCACTGAGCTCATCTAAGCTTGGAGAACCACTTGTTATTTAGAAGACCTTGAGATGGGGTATGCTGTGCAAGTTAAAATTGCTGTGTTGCTGTTATACTGAAGAGTTAGGACAAAACCAACAAAGCTTTTTTGTATCAACAGAGATGAATTTGTAAGCCTTTCTAAAAAAGGGTTATATTTTTTTCCAAACTATTAAAAAAGCAGGTGAATTAAGTAAAATTATAAATACATACACATTATGGCAAGGCTAAAGGATAGTTCCTGTGTTCCTGATTTGAGATATGCTAGATGAAAGATGGGCTTTAATATAAGATTATTACTTGAGATACTGAGAAAGTAACTTTTCAACTACACAGAAAGTAGTATACACAAAATAGGCTTCCAGGACTTGTAGTTTGTTTCAATGTTTCTGCAGTGTTTCCAATACTTACTAGGTACATAGCCTCAGTGTGAGTTTTTAAGAGGAAAAAAATGGTTTGAAGCATGAGCACATAATAGAAAAATATAAAATCTAGTGTGGTTACTGGAAAATTAGTATGAATTACTATAAGATGCCTCTTAAAGTAAGCTTTACTTCCCCTCACCATCAGTCTTGGAGTGACACAATATTTTGACTTTAAATTTATATTTGAAGCCCATATGAAAAAAGTGTTCCTTAACTGCTGTCTTTTGGGACAGCTATGTTGGTTCCTCAAAAATGTATTTTTGAGCCATCTGTTACAAACATTTTACCATGCTCCTCCCATTTAGTAGTCTGCCATAATATCATTAATAGTAATTTAGTGTATGTCTCTTTTATATCATTCTAACAGTTGGTATATTTTCTTTGCTCACATTAGGTTTAAAGCATGGCTCAACAGGGTGAGATACATTCAGGAGCATGCTATAGCCATGAAAGAGTGCAGAAAGAAAAGCCATTGCTTCTCGGTATCTCTTCTGTGGCAGTAACAGATGGGTTTGTTCGTGTGGCGTAGCAATGGAAAGAGTTTAATGAAGGCAATACTGATAACTACTGCTGGCTGTGTTCAGTGCTTGCTGCTGCTGCAGTGCTGCTGTCAATTACTTTGTTTTTAACATTGTGAATAGTTAAAGTGCTTTTGGCCTGAGGATGGGAATATTACAGGCCGGGGGCTCTTGCAAACAGCTCATCCGTCTTAAGTTTCACCTCTTCCCTTCCCAAGAGTTTACTGCCAAACTGTCCCAAGTGCCGGCCAAGGAGAGAATGTGCTTGTCTTGCCATGGCTAGCACTGTAGATGAGTACTGAGATGAAGTGGAGAAACCAAAGGCAACTTGATTGTGCTGATAAATGTACCAGAAGCTGTCCAGGCCCAGTGGGGCCACATTAGCCTAGTAAAATGCTAAGCTAGCAGTGCTGGCTGTCTGCAGCTTCTTAGCAGTGCTTGCTGGTATTTTGTTGTCTGCATTTGCTGCTCTTTCCACCCAAAGTGCAAGGGGAGGACATCATTACTACCTGCGTATAAGATGCAGTGTAGGCTCTCGTTCAGAAATCAGGATCCACAGAGACTCGAAGTAATCACTTGATGTTCACCATCCCTCCTGTCTAAACTGATGCTGTTTGCAGCTGAAATTCACCACCTAATGTGCCTAATCACTCTACTACTGTAGTGCTGCGGGGGGTAGAGCACAGTAGCATCTGTCACTGATCTCCTCTGCCCCTCCTCTGCTACTGCCTATCGCACGGTCAGAATAAACCATATTTTATGGCACGTGGCGACCCAACTGTCCTCTTTGCAGCCCTACCGAGAAAGTGGAAATGTGTGAGAAGTTCCATGTTGTAAATACAATTCCTTTTAAAAAAGTATTTTCTTGGTGCCTGGAGAAGAAATTAGAGGTCTTCATTGCTTTAGCAGTCCAGGAGACAAGTGGGAATGGTCAATTCTTCATCTAGAAGAAAGATGACTAAATAGTCATCACACAAGTGGGGAAAATAAGTCCTCCTGGGTCACTGAGTCAGTCTTCTGCTGTTACAAGCCCACTTAATGTCATCAGTTAACAAATCTCCATTTTTAAGTGGGTGGGTTTCCCCCTTGACTCTTCAGCTCACTGGCATGCTGGACCTAAGGGTTGGGTAACTTCTGGTCTTAATTTAACTTGCAGTCAGTTCTCATGCATTTATTCTGGTCCAGAGCTGTCTTCCATCTGACTTGGCACTCTTAGCTGGTGTTTGCTGCCCTGACTTACTTATAGGCGGTGGCCCCTTCTCCACCTTTGTTTACTAGATGGCACAAACTGGCTTTCTGTAGTCTCTGTCATAAGCTCTCTGTTGCCATGGTCCCTCTTCTCGAGTCCTGTTCAGTATTTCCTGAACGTGGTTAGTCAGATTCATGTGCACTGTTCCAGCCTTGTGCAATGACATCAATTATGCCCAAACTCTGATGAATGAGTTGCTGCTTTTGCAGTTCAGAATGTTCCCTTGTGTGCTGTTCTCATTTTCTTTAACGTGTTGTAGTACCTCTACATTATGGGAACTGGTCATTGGTCTTGCATGATTTCTCATTGTGGAGGTCAGATTGTATTCAGGATATGAAGCACTGGCTTTCTCTCCCCCGCCCCACCATATTCGAGCAAGCTTTTTGCCAAATCCAGCACAGAATTTGCCATACTTTTTAAAGGTTTTTAGGGAGAATCAAATTGAATGATGTCTGTTTTGGCAGAAAGGTAGTCAATCAGCAAGCTGAACAAGTTAGGGGTGTTTTGGTTTTAGTTTTGTGTGTTTGGTTTGGGGTTGCTTCCTTAATTTTTATTTTGTTTGGAATGGAGTCTTGTTCTGGATCATTTACAGGTAATTTTATTCTGAAGTTTGGCCAGATTTTGCTGCATATTAATATTTTCTGTCTTCCAGATGTTTGCTACTTCTTTCAGTTATTGGAAAGATATTCCTTGAAGCAAAGATAATCTTTACTACACAGTTAAATTGAGCTGTTTCTTCCCTAAAGGCAGTGTAATGTGGTGATTTCCACTGTACCACTAACAGTTACTTGGACCACTCCAGTGTTATACTGTGATGGGACTCTTAGTTAAGGAAACATTACTAAAGGCAGATTAAACTGTGGAGGTAGAAGTATTTATGACAAATAAGTAATTTTTTAGGGATTATATATATTATATGAATTATTATACTGCTAAGTATTTCACAGCTATTTAATTGCTCGGTTAAAAAAAACAAACAAAAAAATGTAGACATGAAAAAAGTAATTTTAAAACTGGGTAGTTTTTTTTCTTTTAGACATTTCTTCTTTAACTTCCTTTTTTTAATTTTCCCCGATGTCTCTTTAGTCTGAGTACTGAGCTAAGAGAAAATGAGTTTTAATTGTTGAAGGGGACTTTTTAATTTTTCTGTGCCACTGTGATGTGATGTTAGTTGTATAATACAGAAAATATTTTAATGTGATGAGGTTGGCATTTTTTATAACACATCCTGGCTCTTAACATGATTGAAGGTGTAGTTGGATTTAGAACAGGTTTCAAAAATGAAAAGGAATAATTTATTTCCTAGAATTTCTGAAACTCTTGGATTTGTGTTCCTGAAAAGAATTTAAAACAAAGAAACCTTTTATTGTGCTGTCTGTTTGTGGAAACCCTCAGGATATTATAACTATTCTCTAGGCAATCAATTATGTCCCTGCCAGCATTTTTCATATGTGGTCATGGATAGGGATAGAAAACTTGATGTTGGTGAAACATAGGAAAGGAGCAATAAATAAGAATTTCGCTTTTAGAGCCATGATTCAGCTTTCTTC
The DNA here is from genome assembly GCA_013396955.1 of Regulus satrapa. Taxonomy (NCBI): domain Eukaryota; kingdom Metazoa; phylum Chordata; class Aves; order Passeriformes; family Regulidae; genus Regulus; species Regulus satrapa. Next base: position 769,862 of record VWZN01012469.1, on the reverse strand, counting down.
AGTATTGGAGAACCAGAAGTGGGTCTTTGAAGAAAGAAGTTAAATATGGCCATGAGAGGATTGAAACGCATACTGCATTCGTGTCCACAATTACGTAGCACATCCTAAGTTGCAATAAAAGGAACGATTTTTTTTTTTTGTTGGTTTGTTTTGTGTCAAACTTCTGTTTCCAGCTCCTTTGTACTCCACCCCCATCCCCCTTGGGCCAGCCTTCCAGCACAGCAGGCTATCAAAGCTCTTTTGAAGGGGATGGACATGTGGCAGTCCTTACTATCTGGGATTTAGCTCCAGGACTGCCATCTATTCTATTTGTGACTGTGGGCTGAGATAGAAATGTTCCTAAAGGTAATAAAAAAATGTATTACTCTGTTAGGTCAGAGGAAAGGTTTCCATAGTCCTTGCTCCAAAAGCAGCTTCTGGCAGGTAATGAAGGAAAAATGTCAAGTTTTTCTATATTTTTGTCTTCCGCAATGTAGTTTGGCATTGTATTTCATATCTATATATTCCTTAATGTCCATCTATTATGGGTTCAATAATTTTCTGTTTTTAAATATACTTCATGAATCAAAATTCACTGGGAGATCCTAGATTGTTGGAAGAATACTTTTCAAGGCGTTTTATTTCATTGTTTCTGTGTCAGCCAGGTTTAATTGTGGATTATATTAAGCATTTTTATCACTTACAAGCTTTCTCACTGGCCACCCATTTGTGGTCATCTGCGACTGTGCCAAACAAAGGAGAGTTGTGAAGTCCAGCTTGCTAACTTTTGTGTGTGAAAGCTTTTGTTTCATTGGCTCTTTCAAGAGAGATGAAAACTAATTTTTGATCAAAAGGTGTGTTTACTCTGAGCAATTTTTGTATCTTGGTTTTGTATTGACTTAGAGAATTTACTTCAGCCTTCCATTGTCTGAGGTATTTGAAATGTTTTTAATTAGTAGAGCCTGTTGTTTTAACACGCTCTTTCTAAAAAAATCTTTGTTTTGTCTTACATTCTTATAATTTGTATGTTCCTTCTTGGCTGGTTTTTTTTTTTGTTTTGTTTTGTTTCTTTGCTTGTTTTTGAGGATGGCTTCCAGTTACTTTTGAGTTTTAAAACTACCTTGTTACCTTTAAATAAGTTTTCAAGGTCACAGGATTTGGTATAGTTAGGGTGAGACCATCCCTCCTGTGTAGGATTCTTCTATTTCAAAAGCTCGTTGTGCTCCTAACATATTTTCTCTCTTACGCTCTGTTACTTGGGACCCTTTCTGTCCACCTGCCTCTTTGACCCCATGGATGGTAATGGAAACATTAAAAAAAGTAACCTGACTTTGTCTCCAAGACCTCTTTTCATAGGGGTAATCTAATGTACATGGTGCTCTACCGTCACTGACACCTGACATTCCTATCCTAGGTAATGCTTTGTGACAGAGTTAAGATGCTAGCAGCAACTTGAGTATCCTAAAGCAAAAAAAAACCCCAAAAAACAAACAAACAAAAAAACCCCACGAAAACAAACAAGAACCAAAAAACAAACAAACAAAAAAAACTCCAAGCCAAAATCCCAAACCATCATTGCCCCTCAGAGTATCTATGGAAGTCTCTGACTAAACTGTGGGAGAATCCCCAGGGAGGCAGCACAGCATGCCATAAATCTGAAGGCAGATTTAAATTTGAAATAATTCTTCAGACAGTAGAAAATTAAGTTTTAAGTCTTCTGCCCTTGTAGTACTGTTCCAAATGGCCTAGAGGGATTTTCTTTACAGGTGAATCCTAATTTATGGTCCCGCAATGCTATACCTTACTCCTCAGTTAAATTTATTTTTAGTGAAAGCTGTTTTTCCTATGAAAAGTGTGTTGAAAAGCAGCACTTGTGCTATGGCTGAGGAATTAGGGAAGTGTCTGTCCTGTTAGTAAGGAATTGGTGGTAACTCTGTGACCAGGCCAAAATTATGTGTCAGGTCCCAGCAGCCTTTTGGGAACCTGGCTGCTTATGCATAATAACAACTTTAGCAATGTCCAAGTGATGCAGAATCCTTAATCTTAATTTTCAAAGGCAAGCTGAACCTGCAGAAGCTGCAGCGTGTGTTTGTCTCGAGGAGTGGGCATTTGCAGATTTCTGATGGCTGGAGAGAACTTGTTCTTCTTATCTCCTTGTTTTCTGGTAAAGTGTACTTATTGAAGGACAGCATGCAGGGCTGAATGAATATTACAGCAAGAATCTAAGCAGGTGTTTAGATGTGGGGGTGATGCCCACTTCAGTGTGGGGTAACCATCCCTTATACCTTAATTATGAATGCTCACAATGCTTATGGGCACAAAACTAAGTGTACAAACTTAGAAGGCAAATGGAGTGTTTAGCTGAGCTGTGATGACCTCTGTGCCAAAAAAGCTTTTGAAGATCTAGAGCACAAGGATACTGTTTATTACTATTTAAATGTTGGCAGGCTATTATTTTGTACAGTTCTGGCTTAAGGTGACTAGGAGAAAAAGAACATATTCCTCCTGTTTTTTTTTTTTTAATGATGTAACAGTAGAGGCAAAAAAAATTCTGTAGATAGGTTTTACTACATGTTGTTACAATGAAATATTATAACTACTGAAACTATCAAGATAGCTAGTAGTTTGGGAAAATAAGCTTAAATCAATTTCTGGCACAGATTTCAAGGCAAGCAGCATGCCAACAAATAGTAGTACTGGAAATACAGACAGGCATTAAAGCCTCTTAAATCAAACCTCTGACCTGACAGAAAATCCTTGATGACATCATTATTTAATGATTCTTATGTCTAATTCAACTAATTCTTTCTTAACTGCATGTTTAACGTGGACATGCAGTCCTTAGATATCTCTTTTGTGTTTGTAAGGACTGGAAAATTGTAGTGGGAAACAAATAGCTATTGTTACAAGGAGATTAACAGAATATACTTACCTGCCAGATGGTCCAGAATTACCAGTAATATTGTTAACTTATGGCTGTGGCTTGTGTTCAGCCAGGCAGCATTGTCAGGGTGGATGAATGTGTTACGCTGACAAGCTGAGTCTACTCTTACACCCTTGATATTCGTCTTGATTGCTTCCACCAAGATAGCAACACTGCAATTATTTCCAATTAGTTCGGTAAATATAACACGCAGGGAGTTGGTCCATATACATTCTAGGAGGATGTGTTCTTCCATATGTTCCATTTTCTGAATGCTGAATCAAAAATAACTGAAAATGTGGGTGGCTCAACAGGCTGTGCCAGCTACTGTATTAATCACAGATGCATTTCAGAAATATATCATGTACATATTAGTGTACTCTGTGTAAAAGCAGTGGGGTACAAGTCTGAGATGGTGTTTTGAAATGGCAAAGGATCTAAAATGAACACAGTAGAAGTCTTGTACCATCATGACACCTTTTATAAAAAGGCCACATATATGCTTAAATAAACTTTTCTTTTGAAAGCACTGTATCCTCAGGTAGTTTCAGACCATGGTATTGCATTCAGAACTGTGCTGTTACTATGAAACATGTATTACAGAGATCTGGTGAAAAAAGAATTTCATCATGTCAAAAGCTCAGGTTGTGCTATAGAGGAGCTACAGGTGGGAGAAGAGTGTAAGTAAAAAAGTTTGCATTGAGTTCATGAAGATTGAGTTTTGTGAAAGACGAATGTTGTAAGAAAATTTTTAGTCCAAGAGAAGCAAAAGGAACACTGATTTAGTTGGAAATGAAAGAATTTTATAGTGTTTCTGAAAGAAGTATTGTGAAAATCTTTTCAAGCTTGCATGACTTAGGAAGGGAGATCCTATCAAAACTTAAGCATAAATTGAAAGTGCAGGTGGAAGTGGGGCCAGGTAACATGGCAGGAATATGCAGACACTGTCTGACCACAACTGTGATCATGAGTGTCTTGTATCAGGAATAGTGTGGCTAGCAGGAACCAGGGAAGTAATAATTCCCCTCTACTTATCACTGGTGAGGTTGTACCTCAAATCCTGTGTACAGTTTTGGATCCCTCACTGCAGGAAAAAACATTAAAGGGGCTGGAGCAAGTTCAGGGAAGGGCAGTGGAACTGGTGAAGGGTCTGGAGCACAAGTGTGATGAGGAACAGCTGCGAGATCTGGGAGAGTTCAGTCTGGAGAAAAGGAGGCTCAGAGGAGACCTTATTGCTCTCTACAGCTGCCTGAAAGGAGGTTGGGATGATGTAGGGGTTGGTCTCTTCTCCCAAGTGACAGGTGATAGGACAGAGGAAATGTCCTCAAGTTATGCCAGAGGAGTTTTACATTGGATTGGAGAACTTGCTTCACTAGAAGGATTGTCATGCATCAGAAAGGCTGCCAGGGTTGGGTAACCATCCCTGGAGGTATTTAGAAGATGTGGGGACATGGCTTGGTGGCGACTTTGGCAGTGCTTGGTTTAGTGGCTGGGACTCAATGATCTTAAAGGTTGTTTTCAAGGTCTTTGCTGAATAGAAAAGTGTACTTTGTGATAAAAGATGTTGAAAAGTCCAAGGTAGTTGATGTTTTCCAAGAGCTGCAGATGGATCAGTCTCACCTCAGTCCCTGGGAAAGTGATGGAGCAAATAATTTTGAAAACCCCTTCTTGAAACACATGAAGAGGAAGAATGTGACTGGGAGTAGTCAGCTTGGATTTCTGAGGGGGAAATAGTGTTTAACCATCTCGGCAGACTTCTGTGTATCGATAACTGGTGACCAATTGGAGGTCAGTCACTTTTGATGTATTCCTGGTGGGCACCAGTTTGACATGAATCACTGGCGTGTGCCTGTGGCAAAGAAAGCCAACAGCCTCCTGGTTGGTGAGGCAAAGTTTTGCCAATGGGTTCAGGGAAGTGATCCTTTCTCTTTACCCAGCCTGGTGGGGCTCCATCAGGAGTGCTATNGTTGGTCTCTTCTCCCAAGTGACAGGTGATAGGACAGAGGAAATGTCCTCAAGTTATGCCAGAGGAGTTTTANACAGCTGCCTGAAAGGAGGTTGGGGTGATGTAGGGGTTGGTCTCGTCTCCCACGTGACAGGTGATGGGACAAAGGAAATGTCCTCGAGTTATGCCAGAGGAGTTTTGCATTGGATTGGAGAACTTGCTTCACTGGAAGGATTGTCACGCATCGGAAAGGCTGCCAGGGTTGGGTAACCATCCCTGGAGGTATTTAGAAGATGTGGGGACATGGCTTGGTGGCGACTTTGGCAGTGCTTGGTTTAGTGGCTGGGACTCAATGATCTTAAAGGTTGTTTTCAAGGTCTTTGCTGAATAGAAAAGTGTACTTTGTGATAAAAGATGTTGAAAAGTCCAAGGTAGTTGATGTTTTCCAAGAGCTGCAGACCGATCAGTCTCACCTCAGTCCATGGGAAAGTGATGGAGCAAATAATTTTGAAAACCCCTTCTTGAAACACATGAAGAGGAAGAATGTGACTGGGAGTAGTCAGCTTGGATTTCTGAGGGGGAAATAGTGTTTAACCATCTCGGCAGACTTCTGTGTATCGATAACTGGTGACCAATTGGAGGTCAGTCACTTTTGATGTATTCCTGGTGGGCACCAGTTTGACATGAATCACTGGCGTGTGCCTGTGGCAAAGAAAGCCAACAGCCTCCTGGTTGGTGAGGCAAAGTTTTGCCAATGGGTTCAGGGAAGTGATCCTTTCTCTTTACCCAGCCTGGTGGGGCTCCATCAGGAGTGCTATGTCCACTTCTGGGCTCCTCAGCACAGGAGCCATGGACGTACTGAAGCAAACCTGTGAAGGGCCAGACAGATAGTTCAAGGTTGGAGCATCCTGCACTCAAGCAGGACTGTGTGAGCTGGTACTGTTCAGCAGAGAAGGCTTCAGGGGCATTTTATGTGTAAGTGAGAAAGTGTAAAGGAGAGACAGACCTTTCTCAGCCTTACTCAGTGAAAGGACGGAAAGCCCAAGAGGCACAAACTGAAATACAAGAAATTTCATTTAAATATAATTTTTTTTTTTTGACACTGAGTTTAGTTAGTCACTAGATCTGGTTTCTCAGAGATGGTGAAGTCACCTTTATTGAGAGTATAAAAAGCCCCCACCTTAACTGAGCCTGCTTTGAGCCGATTGGATTGATTGATCACAAGAGGCTTCTTCCAATTATGGTTGCAGTATGAATCTGATTTTCACATCTATTTTTAACAAAGTAATTGTATTAGAGAGCTTTCAAAGGATATAAGTTCTTTAATCAGTTCTGATGTGAGAAGTCCAGAGGTACATTCCTTTCTTTCCATGGCTTTCCTTAGCTCTCAGTGTTAGGATGCTCTCCTACTTTGACGCTTGTCCCATTAGAACATGCCATGAATTCTCCAAATTGCAGCACTTCTGGTACAAGGCCATACTCAAATGCTTTCTCAGTATGCTTACTGACCCTAATTTCTCTAACTTGTGTGTCTTGTCTTTCTCACAAGTAACCTCTAGGTAAGTTTTCTTTTGAAAATATTTATATCCTTTTTTTACTGGCACTCTGCTTCTGCAGGGCTTGCTTGTGATACCACACAGCAAACTCCTAAAGGTATTTCTTCTCTTCTGGCAGTGACTAGCTTGTTCTTTTTTTTGCAATCTCTACTTCTCGTTGCAGAAGTGTTTGAGACGGGAAAGGTGAGTTTCCTTTCCTAACAGTTAAAAATAATATG
>VWZN01012469.1:603670-762613 GCA_013396955.1 Regulus satrapa | reverse complement strand
ACCATCCCTGGAGGTATTTAGAAGATGTGGGGACATGGCTTGGTGGCGACTTTGGCAGTGCTTGGTTTAGTGGCTGGGACTCAATGATCTTAAAGGTTGTTTTCAAGGTCTTTGCTGAATAGAAAAGTGTACTTTGTGATAAAAGATGTTGAAAAGTCCAAGGTAGTTGATGTTTTCCAAGAGCTGCAGACCGATCAGTCTCACCTCAGTCCATGGGAAAGTGATGGAGCAAATAATTTTGAAAACCCCTTCTTGAAACACATGAAGAGGAAGAATGTGACTGGGAGTAGTCAGCTTGGATTTCTGAGGGGGAAATAGTGTTTAACCATCTCGGCAGACTTCTGTGTATCGATAACTGGTGACCAATTGGAGGTCAGTCACTTTTGATGTATTCCTGGTGGGCACCAGTTTGACATGAATCACTGGCGTGTGCCTGTGGCAAAGAAAGCCAACAGCCTCCTGGTTGGTGAGGCAAAGTTTTGCCAATGGGTTCAGGGAAGTGATCCTTTCTCTTTACCCAGCCTGGTGGGGCTCCATCAGGAGTGCTATGTCCACTTCTGGGCTCCTCAGCACAGGAGCCATGGACGTACTGAAGCAAACCTGTGAAGGGCCAGACAGATAGTTCAAGGTTGGAGCATCCTGCACTCAAGCAGGACTGTGTGAGCTGGTACTGTTCAGCAGAGAAGGCTTCAGGGGCATTTTATGTGTAAGTGAGAAAGTGTAAAGGAGAGACAGACCTTTCTCAGCCTTACTCAGTGAAAGGACGGAAAGCCCAAGAGGCACAAACTGAAATACAAGAAATTTCATTTAAATATAAATTTTTTTTTTTTTTTGACACTGTGAGTTTAGTTAGTCACTAGATCAGGTTTCTCAGAGATGGTGAAGTTGCCTTTATTGAGAGTATAAAAAGCCCCCACCTTAACTGAGCCTGCTTTGAGCCGATTGGATTGATTGATCACAAGAGGCTTCTTCCAATTATGGTTGCAGTATGAATCTGATTTTCACATCTATTTTTAACAAAGTAATTGTATTAGAGAGCTTTCAAAGGATATAAGTTCTTTAATCAGTTCTGATGTGAGAAGTCCAGAGGTACATTCCTTTCTTTCCATGGCTTTCCTTAGCTCTGAGTGTTAGGATGCTCTCCTACTTTGACGCTTGTCCCATTAGAACATGCCATGAATTCTCCAAATTGCAGCACTTCTGGTACAAGGCCATACTCAAATGCTTTCTCAGTATGCTTACTGACCCTAATTTCTCTAACTTGTGTGTCTTGTCTTTCTCACAAGTAACCTCTAGGTAAGTTTTCTTTTGAAAATATTTATATCCTTTTTTTACTGGCACTCTGCTTCTGCAGGGCTTGCTTGTGATACCACACAGCAAACTCCTAAAGGTATTTCTTCTCTTCTGGCAGTGACTAGCTTGTTCTTTTTTTTGCAATCTCTACTTCTCGTTGCAGAAGTGTTTGAGACGGGAAAGGTGAGTTTCCTTTCCTAACAGTTAAAAATAATATGAACACAAGGGAAGAACTTTCCATGTAAAGGAAATAAAACCTTCCTTCAGGTGCTTCAGACCTTCCAGGTGAATGGCTCGCATTTGTATTGAATTTGGATCCTCACTGCTTTTTCCTGATGTATAAACTGATTTCTTTGGAGTAGTCGGGATGATGCTAATCCTTGATAGCTTTGCCCATATGACGGCTGTATAACATGAATTAGGAGGGCAAAGAGTAGTGTTGGTCCTGGTTCTACTGCCTGTATGCAGCCAAGGGGAGGTTATTCATTGCAGAACAGGTCCTGTCCTCAGCCCACACACTAATATTTGTATTAGCTCATAAAGGTCCAGAAAATAATAGAAATCTACTGGGTGGGATCTTCACATGACCAGATAAGTGTTACTTCTACTGCTATGGGCATCTGAATCAGGCACCTTCTTGCCTGATTAAATTTGCCAGGTTAAATTTGTAATCTGCTGATAACAACATTTTAAAGAGATTATCTGTGCAGTATGGCAGTTGTTTCCTTTTGAGGTTGTTGCTTGCCTGGAACATGGAAAAAACAGTTCCTTGGAGTAGAAACATGGTTTGAGCAGTCCCTGGTGAAACTGCTGTTCAAAACGAGTGTACAAAGGCACGAAGCTGTAAACTAAAAATATATGAGAATATTCCAGAGGTGTGGTGTATGCTATTTTAAATTTAATTTGCTACAACCAGTGCTTAAATGTTTAAAGCATTTCTAAATGTGCTCAGCGTTAAATTGTTTAGATTTTAGTCAGGAGACTGAGTGGGATGCTCCTGTAATGTCTTCACCTCTTACTGTTTGTTTTATGGAATTTTCTTATGCATTCTTCTGACCACTTACATGATTTAGTTGTTTCTCCATTTACTATGTAGCATGTCTGAAGATGAATGTCCAAATTCAGCTCTTGTGGACTCTTGTTGTACTGGGGTCAACAGTATTCTCCTGGTTTTGATCAAGCTCACTCTTATGCCTGTTCTAATTTTGTTTGTACATCTTCTCAAATATGTGGCTCTGTAGCTATCTTGTTACTATTATTGTGTTATGAGCATTAATTAAAAGAGGGAACACACTTTGAGGTGAATGAGGTGCTTCTGAGATAGAGGCTTGGCTATGCCCTTGTTAGTTCACAGCCTGGAAGAAGGGAGAGGGTGTTTGTAGCTGTGGAAATCCAGACTCTGTAAAACATCTGTCCCAAGTGGTTGAAATGATTGACTTGAAAGGAATGGTATTCTAAATTTAAGAAATTAGCACAGAGCATTCATCCACTATGAATGAGTTTGTGTAATGATTTAGCAACTAGAAGCTGCAGAGTGACATTTTTGTCAAGTCTGGACTGCAGCAAAGCAATCATAGATGACATGCTCTGACAAAATGATGCTATAAATGTCCCAGGTCATTCTGAAGAATATGTAAATCTTTGAAGGCTTTTTTTCTTTTTTAAAGATATAGAACTAACATTTTGTACCTTTTTTCTTCTGATGATTTTCAAGTTTTTTTTATAAAATAGTGTCAGCTTTGAAATTGGCTTGTTAGCTTTTCTTTCAAAAGACTTTTTGAGGTAAATTGTTGGTGGTGAAACCTAGAGACTTCTTGGTATAGGACTTAGGCAAGTCAGATGGTCCTTCAGGATGTGTGTGTAGGAATCTCTTTTTTAAATTTTTTTTGTTTGTTTGGTTTTTTGGTTTTTTTTTGTTTTGTTTTGTTTTTTTTTACTTCACAGACATTAGTGGTCTATTGCAGACTGGTGCAGCTTTCTGATACTGTATCAGGTTTTATTGTTTGTCCAGCTGGCAGGGGTGTGAGGGGAGGTTTTGAATGCCTGCTGGAGGAGGATGTTGAGCTGCAGAGAAGAGGCTGGGTTGTCTTTGGGGAGAGTACAGAAAAAGGCTTTTGCCTTTTAGGCAAATAGGATTCCCTGGAGCAAAGGGCAGAATGTAGTTTTTGCTGGATAGGGGGTGAGGTGCAGTGTCTGATACCTTGCACTCAGAACTGGCTTGGGAATGTTGCTGGCTTTAGAAGAAGTAGTGCAGATCTTTCACTGTGTTTATTTTGGGTCTTTGCTGCATGGTAAAATGTGAAGGGCATCACATTGTTTGAACATACAACTTGTTCTTAACTGCCACCCTACCCTTAATGTGTTAGATTTACTGAGATCTTGGCATAGTACATTGCAGTAAAGTCTAAAATAAGAATGTGTTTCTGTGACCATGGCTCTGGGAGCACAAAACTCCTCGGGTTTTAGACATTTTGTCAAATTCCACATTTAGAAGAAAGAGGTGGTTTGCTTTTCAGGCTGCAGCATCGTTAGAAAGTTTAACCTATTTCTGTAGCTGTGTTCAAGGCTGTTTCCTTTCTGTTTCCAGAGGTGTTGTCAAAGTCGACATCAATCTGCAGAAGGTGGACATCGACCAGTGTTCGAGCGAGGGATGGTTCTCAGGGACACACAGGTGTCATCTCAACAACTCTGAGGTACGTCTGTCCCTAAGGGACCTCACTTCAGTAACAAATCTTTACACTCAGTCGTGTTCTGTAGTATGAATGTTATGTATTTTGTGCACATAAAACGTGGTGGTTTGTAGGGCTGAAGAAACCTTTCTGTGTCAGGTGTTATGGAATGCTTGAGTTTCAGGAATTGCCTGCATTTCAGAATTATTGATGTTTAATACAGAAGCAAAGTTATTGTGAAGAGAGAACAGTTACAGGGAAAAAGATTACCAATGAAATGATTTATGAAGTTCTGCTTTGCAAGTCAAACAGTTATTTTGTGCTCAAAATCAAAATAGGATTTTAATGTCAGTGTCACTCTTGCCTGGAAGACTTTGCAAAATATAGTAGAAGCAGCTGAAATGCTAATGGTAATTATTCAGAAAAACATGGTCATTTGATAGAGTGATACAGACTAACAGGCAGAATTGGATACTGTAATTCCTTTTGAGTAGAAATGCCAACATTTTGACACAGCTGACTAAAATGTTTGTGCTCAGCTCCTTCCTGCTTCCCCTTTCTTCTGAAGGTCTGTGTCTGGCTCCATCTGTCAGCAAATCATTCAGACTGGCCAGTCATGTGTGTTCAGTGAAACTTTTCATCAAAATACATTTTGATTTTCTTTTTAATTGTGCTGTGTAAAGGTGATTTCAAAGGCACTCATTTGTTTTCTATGAGAGTAGGTACCTTGTGCACTTCTTTATTTTTGGAAAGGACAATTAAAATATTGTTGAGAGGGGAAAGTTGACATTTGTCTACCAGAAGTCAGGAAATGTTTGCCTAGTATTCTGTAAAATGCCAATTTATCAAAGCCAAGTCTAAATTTAGAAAAACAGTTGGTTTTGATGAATTCAGCTGCTAACATATTTGAGCAAGAAGAACTCAGAATTTTTGTAAACATATTTTTTTGGATATTTTTGTCTTTGATTTTTTCATACAATAAACTTGAAATACGAAATGATAAAGACTGATTTAAGACTAGATATTTCTGCAAGTGAAAAAATGTTTCTCTTTGTCAAGTAATTATTGACTTCTGAATTCAAGGGACTACTTTTTAAGTCACTCATGTTTCTTCTTAGAAGAAAATATAGTTTCCCTTGTGATCTGGTAAACCTTGTTTTTTAATATGTTCTAGTTATCCCAAATGTGATTATATACTTTGGCAAGTGCTCCTCCTTGTCCTAATGTCTTATGAGCAAAATACGTCAGCAGAGGGGTGGACTGTAAGTTGCATCTCTGCAACCAAGAATAAAAGATCCAGTCCTAGGTCTCTTGTGGTTTAGCCCCAGTTGGGAACTAAGTACCACACAATCATTTCCCCTGCCCCCACTGTCATGGGGAGGAGAATTGGGGGAAAAAGATAAAGCTGGTGGGTTGAGATGAGAACAGTTCAATAATGGAAACAAAGTGAAATATGGTAATAATCAAATATACTATTTCTAAAATGATGGGGGGGGGGGGGAAGGAAAATTAAACCTGAGAACAACCAGTGATGTACAGTATCACTTGCTGACCAATGGCTGTCCTGTTCCCCAGCAGCAAGTGACCCCTCCTGCCCAACTGATCCCAGCTTATATACTGAGCATGGTGTTCCATGGTGCGGAATATCCCTTTGGCCAGTCCGGGTCAGCTGTCCTGGCTCTGCTTGCTTCTTGTGCACCTCCTCACTGGCAGAGCATGGGAAACAGGAAAGTCCTTGACTTAATGTAAGCATTGCTTAGCACGCTGGTGTTTTGGCTGTTGCTGTCAGCATTACTCTCACAGAGAGTCCAAAACACAGCACTTTACCAGCCTCTGAGAAGAACCTATCACAGTGGAACCCAGGAGAAGGTCCTGCTTTTCATACTTGTTTTCATTGGAACTGTGTGGAATAAGGGTAACTTACATAATAGTGCATACATAAATGTTTTCTACACTATCTTGCTTACAAGTGCTAATGAAATCATATTCCCTGTACTCTCTTACATCTACCCAGGAGCAGTTAAAAAAATACCTGCTGATGGTTGGATGCTCTGCCCCCATTTACAAAGTCTGTCTCCAGCAGAGTGGGAAGAGAATGGAGATCTCTGGATTTCCAGACCCTCTTTGCTCACTTTGGTTTTGTTAGGTGACTTGGATGTTTATTGCAGCATAGCCTCTGTTCAGGCTGTTTGATAAGTCTTTGCCATAGTGAAATTCTGATTTGGTTCTGAAAGTGTTTACTGCATAGCCCATACCATGTGGCCAGGCCACCGATACCATAAAGGCATAAAGCTCAATATTTCAGAATATTTTAAAATGTCAGAAATACAACTCCCTTCTTCCCTAATGCTATGAAAACATATAATATGATTTGATGCAGGTACAAGAATGCATAAAGTATGACCAGAGTTACAGATTAATCAAAATGCTTTAATATTGGCTAAAATCTACTAGATACATGGCAGGCAAATTTTCCGTGCTGTTCTGAAGTGTTTATTTTCTAAATAAAAATCAGTTGAAATGAAGGAGATGAAGGTGCATGACAATGAATGGAAACATATGGTAAGCCAGTGGTCTGTATGTGCTAGACAGAAAAAAAGGGAAGGCATGGATGGGATCCAGCTTCTACCAGAAAATAGATACTATTGTTGAAAGTACTGTATTGACTTCACATAGGCTGGCACAGCACGTTGGGAGATGATGCTGTCTGTAGCACTGGGATTTGTGTTTGGAAGGTCATCAAGAACAACCTGATTGTGATGGAATAGTTGTAGTGCTAGTCCTTGCTTGGGAAAAAATAGTGTCAGGTTCAGTGGTTTAGAAATATTATGGCTCAAATATCCACAATTCTGAGACATACTAATCTTCCTTGAACTTCCATCTGTCCTTAGATTTAGGTGTTCCTTAGGATTGGTGGCTCTTAAATATCTTGCTTTATGTATGGTGCTCTTGAGTACAAAACAAAAACAAGAACTGAGAACTTTGGATTCCCCATTTTTAATTTGACTACTTAAATTCCTAATATGTAATGAATTTTTTTTCCTGTGTTGTTCTTTTTTTGGACAACATTGTACATACATCCCTGATTTCATAGCAGCAGTTGTAGATGAACAAGTGTGGCCTCCTTTAACCTCAGGGTAACTGGACACTGCTCAGCCTAATTAAGCAGGAAGTTAGGTGATACTTAACAGAGGAAAGCCAAATTGCAGCCATGGCTAAATTCTACTTCAGTTGTTATGCCTTTATTTTTAAAGTTTTTTTTTTAGTAATTGGATCAGCCAAAGAGAGGCTAATGGCCAGGTGTTATTTTTGCTTGAGAGAGCTACATTCTGCTTCCTGCCTTCTGCCTTGACTCCCAAATAGACAACAGCTTCCCCATAAGCTATTGGGCAAGAGATTTGGATTCTCTGGAGTACAACAAATATGACAGGTATTATCTGCAGAGTTAGAAATAATTAAGTTGGGTAAATCATAAAATGATGCAGACAAGTCTGAAATTAACAAAAAGAAACTGTTTTTACCCAATAAGAAAATATGCACTTTTACCCTGTTTGAAACCCTGGAAGACTTTTACTATATTGGATTTCTTTTCCATAAATACAGACAGCAGCTGCTGGCACTTTTAGTAATGACTTTAGAGTCCTTGTGGAGACACCAGCAATAATGTCAAGGCTGAGGAGCATCGGAAGAAATCAGCTGTATGGCCCCTTGAGCTCGGCAGATCCTTCCAGCAGCAGCATCAGTCTGTGAGCAGTGGTTGCAGACTCCACATTGCTCCCCTGGCCTTAATGAGCCTGCCAACAGCCTGCAGTGAGAGTCAGGCTCAGCTGCCATCCCTTTGGGTTTCAACAGTATTCCACAAATGACAGTGTGCAAAAATATCTAGGGGAAATGAGGGAAGCAGAGTAAACAAGAAAGCTGCATGGCTGGCTGTGTACAGTGGCTGCATATCTGTGTTTGTAGAAGGATGCATAGGCCTACTGTGTGTGTATTTATTGTGCACAAACACAAAACCAATTGAGAGGGGAAAACAAATGAGAAGTGCAACCAAATCTTTTTTCCATTGTTTAGCAAAACATTTGGGACCATCATTTTTTATTATATTGTATGCAAGGTTACAAGCAACTGAACAAGGGGGAGGCAGGGGCTGATTAAAAATAGAATTGTAATGGGGACTGAGTTGGGAGAGAGGAGGGGGAAAAAAACCAATGCTTTCCAGGTTTTTCAAGCAAATGCTTTTCAGTGCCCTTGTCAGACTGGGAAAAGGCTATTAATGTGCACAGTCTGTGGAAGGGGAGCCAAGGCAAGAGATAGGATCTCTAATAGATCTAAGATTAGATATGATCTGAAGTCATAACCCACTGGGTCATATGCAGTGTCACTGATTGCTTATTACTGATGTGTATTTTCTGTCCTATGCATTAGGAAAAGTGCAGTTAGAAGAATTTGAAAGCAAAACTGTTTGGTGATTCAGTCTGAATGAAAGGGTTTATGGACTATAGTTAGCTTCTAATTTGGAAATAATAATCATTCTTGAAGCTACAGATTGCATCCAACATAGGATAAGAGCAGAGAGCGTGTCAGGATATATTTTGTATTAAAACAACATCTTCAATGGTAGAAAACAAATACTAAGTGCTGTATTAAATCCTGGGCTGAAGGGGAATGTAAGGCAGAAAAGGCAATGGCTTATTTCAGTATGCAGGTAAAGAAAACATAGCCAGCACTTCTTGGATTCAGAAGCAGACAGGTGTATCTCTCCAACAGCTCAGGGTATCTGAAGAGCATACAGTAGACACAAAGAACATTTTGGATGCTATTTTAAAAATAACTTCCGCATCATCTGCCTTCATGGGAAAAGTCCCTATGACAGCAAAGCAGATCTAATCTGGCACTCCCCCAGACACTGTTACATAAAATAAGGTGGAGGTTTGTCAGAGTTCTCAGTGATAAACAAGGTGCTATGAAAACCAACTTTCAGTTTAAGAAAGTGCCAGGTTGCTTAGCTACAGCATCTTTGCTTTAAAGACAAAAAATTTAAATGAGTCTGTGTTTTGCAGGAGCTAATTTGGTTATCAATGTTTTCTTCAAAGAAGAAAACTTTTGCAAAAATTCCTTTCATCCTAGCTAGCAGTCTTAACTTGAATTTAAATTTGTCTGGGTCAGGTCTATTTGCTTCTGTTTTTTTTTTTTTTTCTTTTTTTTTTTTTTTTTTGTTTTTTTTTTTTTTTTTTTTTTTTTTTTTTTTTTTGTTTTCCCCCCAGAGTTAAAACATGAGAAGGGATAGAAGGTTGGCTGAATGATGCTGTCTGTCAAATTAAAATAGCTGGGAGATTTTTGGTTTATCTTGCATATGGCAGGTAATGGTAGCATTACATCAGTTTCCAGTTTTTTCAGATCTATGACTGCAATTTTTGGATCTTTCTCTGCTGAACAGAGGTGTTCAGATAATCCTGTCAGGCAATGCTGAGTAGTTGAACTGGCTTTTTCCCATTGTGTTTGGGAAGAGGTGAGGCCCAGAAGTTTAGTTGGCTGCTGGAACGTGAACAAAATATACCTGGTGGGAGCAAAGGGGAAGTTGCAGAGAGGGGAATGGGTACAGGGAAGAGCTCTTCCCAGGAGAAATTGAGAAACTGTGGCTGGGGCAAGAGAAGGAAGATCAGGGTGTATTGGGAGGCACAGAAAACTTTGCAGCAAGGAGCATGGGGACTGCAGCCAGTCTCATGGCAGACTGGCTGTGAATTGCCTTTCCCAGATGTGAAATGGCAGAAGCTGTAGTAAATCCAGGCATAAACAGAACACAACTTCATTCAGAGTTCTCATTTGTTATCACTACATTCAGAGGCCGGTACCGTGTCTGAAAAATGCCTCTAGTAGCATTAAGCACAATTAGATAAATATACAGCATTTTGGTTTCAAAGCATCTGGTCCATTCTGTGAGATTTGACAGGCTTATCTTGGAAGGTGTGTCAGTATTCCTGTATCTTGTGAGGCAATAGAAAGACTGTTACTCCCATTTTACATCTGGCCCATGGGCAAAATTATTATCTCTAAACCACTCCCATTTTTCAGCTGGCCCACAGGCAAAATTATTATCTCTAAACTGATAGACCAGAATTGAAGAGTGATCTCCAGGTGTGTGAATTGTCTTCTCCAGAGTTTTATTTCTTCAGAGAGGTGTGGCAAGCGTGTGAGCTGAGAGTCCTGGTGTGCTCCAGCTGGGGCTCAGGCTGGATCACCTTCAGAACGGGGTTTTGGTACCCATACCATGCTTCAGATACTTCCAGCAAGACTTCAGCATCCTGATGTATTTTTGAAACCTGCGTCTGATAAGATTCATAGTTTGCTTAGTGATTTTGACTTGTGATGGAATTTAGGTGAAAAATGAAGTCACACAAATTCCTTTTAGATAAACACACCGTTGCTGTCATTGCAAAGGACAGAGCATCCTATGAACTGTGCAGACTCTGTTCTTGAGTTAGCTATCAGTTTACTCAGGTGATATACTGCAGAGAGTTTCGTTGTTAAAACAGGAAAAATCTGCTCATGCATTTATACTGCAATTAATTTTTTTTCTTGGAAAAATAACTGTTTTTTTTTTTTCCCCCAAGACTTGAGAAGCAGTTAACCAATGGAAAAAAACGTACTATCTTACTTTAAAAAGGCTTTTATCAACTGTAGTAACTGTTTTTCCTGCTTTTAAAATACTTCCTCATACCTACACAAGAGGCAAATTTAATTTAACCTGGAGAAGAAAGTTAATTCTTGTTTCTGTAACAAATTAAAATTAGCTTGAAAATATATTAAAGGTCTCGTGAAGAAAAACTGGAGACAATAGCTGCTGCATCTTTATATTCAAAACAATGTACTGAATCATAGTAATAACCTTAATGGAAAAAAACTAACTTTACTTTAAAGCACAATTTTATAACACTAGACATTCAAATACAGTCATTTTTGTTGTTGACTTCTGGTAGGAGGTAAATACTTTTTTGCAAATGAAAAATGACTGCTTTGGAGTTATCTATGCTTTTGTTTAAATCTCAGTAATTCGTATAATTTTTTTCTTGTTTGCATTTGCCAGAACTCTAAACTGATGGCTATCAAGGCCTGGTCTCCTGGAAATTTTGTAGTCTTTCCTAACCTACTTAAACTCAAAATTTGTCTTTTATACTTTCTTGCCCGTTGCTCTTTGAGATCATGAATATACTAAGCAGCATTACTATTATGGGAATGCAAAACATTCAGTTTTTGATCCTCAGATTTTTGAATATTACTGCCTTTTTGTGTTTTGACTGTTTTGTAAGCTATTACTGCATTTCATTCTACTGCATTTCTTTATTGTTCATCTAAAGGATTTTATTCTTTTTTTCTGTCACTGAAAAAGTAGTGCAAGGAAATACACTTCTTCCCAACATCCTGTGTATGTAAACTTCCTAAAATAAATAAGATATTTATTGTCTTTGATTATTCTTTAATTTATAAAAGATGGTTAGGAGAAGTAGATATTGCTTAGAGGCCAGTCAGACAATATTTATTATACTGTGTTGTTTTTTTCTTGCCGCAGGATCAGAATCCCTCTGAAGTTAAATTTGGTTCCCAGATTTACCACAACTATTCTCAAGGCAACAAGTTTTCATTTGCTTGCATGAAATAGGTAGTAGGATTTGCTCGCTGAGCTCTACTCTTTTTGTCAGTATGTAATAGCTACTTTTTTCACCATCAATTCCATCTAAACATTCTAATAATTTTTCTTCTTTCAAATGGTTGGCTAGGACAAAAAAGTATTTGTAAAGTGGTATAACCATGCATTTTAATTTATGCAAAAGTGAATCCCGTATCTTTCATCTTAATCAGTTATAATCTTACTGTTACATTTTGAAATGAACTCAGTTGGCTTGGCCTGAGAAAGAAATTGAACTTTCTCTATAGCTAATAAATGGAAATATTTTCAAGCCTCAAATATTTTTGTATGTTTTTATATTAATGTGTAATTTACAGCTGACCCGTGTATGTGTGCACATGTGTGAACATCATATGAATGTGTGTCTGAACATCTCTATATGCACATACTTGGAGCTGTGATCCTTTCAGGGTGAGACAGGGCAACAGGCAGGGCTTCTGGCTGAAGGGTAAAGGGTAAAAACCCCCTTTTTTGATTACACTGTGAAGGTAGTCAGGCACCAGAGCAGGTTGTCCAAGGATGTGATGGAGTGACCACCATTGGTGGGGTTCAGAACCTGGATTTATGTGGCCCTGGGCAACCTGGTTTAGCTGAGCCCGCTCTGAGTAGGGCTTGGGACTGGATGATTTTCAGAGGTGCCTTCCGGGCTCAGCTGCTGTGTGATTCTGTGGTCAGCTGCTCTTTCATCCTTGGCATGACTCCATTTTTCCTGTCTGATTTTTTTTGTCCAGAAAACATGGCATTCCTTCTGAGCTTAGAATTTCCACTCTGCTTTATTTATAATTGTGTCAAGACTCTCTTCCACTACCTAGATGCTTTTGCTCATCACTTTTTTCTTTTAAACTTCTAATAAACGTGTGAAGAAGTGCATGTAAGTTTTTTGAGAAATCATTTGCTTTAGGCACTTTCTCTCTAACAAACTCAACACTTTTCTTCTACTGCAATAGAAGAAAGGGAATCAATATATCCAGATTGTTATTTTTTTAGCTAATAGCTGTAAACATCTCAAATTGTTTACTTTCAGTGTGTCTCTGGAAGTTGATTTAGTAGCTATAACACTAAATTTTGAATTATGCTGCCTTTCTGACTGGGAAAGGCTTGAAATATTTTTATCCCTTCATATATATTATTTAAGTATTTAATGGTTGAATCTTTGAGTGGAGGGAAGATATAAGATATGGATTTGGTGGTACATTTAATTGGACAACAAATGCTGCATTATAAATTGGGAGTTTTCCAAACAGACTACATGGTATAGAATACTGTCCTAGAGTTAGATGATTGCTAGGGCTGTTTAGTAAATTATTATAGGCTCTTTTGAAATGAAGACATTCTGATACTTGTTTTCATCCTGAAATGCAGTGAAGCAACACTAGCAATGCATTTTCCTGAAATAACATTTTTAAAAAGTGTAATTTTGAAATTAAAAAAACCCTATGTGTTTCAGGTAGCTTCTCTTGGAAATTGTATAATTTGCAGGATTGGTAAAACTTGATTAAAAGAGTGCATTAATCTTGATCCTTTCTTGTGGGGAGAAAAATTTTAAAAAGGCTTGGACAGAGTCCTGCTGTGTAATAATGGAAGATAGCTTTGTGATACCTACTGAGCATTTCTAGAAACCTGTCTACCACTTGAAGCCTCACCAAATGCATGTCTTTTTTTCCTCTTGAACAGTTTAGAAACTTTTGATACCGTTTGTCTAGTTCTATCACTAATCGTATCTGTCTCATGCTGTTGGATATTCATTGTGTTATTTTAGCTCAGCCAAAGCATCTTATCTCTCTTCCAAGAAAGGAAGTCTAAGAAAGCAGCACTCCAGAACTTGTAAACTTCTACCAGACATAAGACATCTTTAGCTTCCAATATGTACAAGACATGGCACAAATTTGTTTTAAGCATGTGAGACCAAATATTTGTTCTGTAGAGCTTAAACTCTATAATCCATGTTGTTCCACTGCCCTGCAAAGTAAATATTGCATTACAGTGGCTGAAGGAGCCATTTCTTGGTAGCTTAGTTATACAGAATTTCTATAGGGATAACTAATAGATGATGCTTGTTAGAAATAAATGTCTGAATAAAATGCTGCCTTCATGATATGAATAATCTGGAATATTTTTGTGGTAAATGGTGAGACTGATTTTTTTCTTCTTTTTCTTGGTAGTAGAATGAATTTCAATTTTAAAATTTGAATTTTCTCTGTAATAATGATTGCTTTCTAAAGGACCATTTATTGCTACATAGACTGTGAATTATAAAAAGCAATTGTCAGGAAGTGTTATTCAGTAAGCTACTTAGGAAATAAATATTTTTGCATGTTTAATGCACATTTCAGTTATGTTTTTTTTCATAGGTGATTAAGAGTTGCTTTTAATTATGCATAAGTGGTTTTTTCCAACTGCCTTCTAACAATGTTTTTAGAAAGGTACATTATAGAAGTAATTTTTGTCACAAAAATTTTTCTTTTGTGATTACATGATTGTATAGAGACTGTATGATTGTATAGAGAACCATTTTGCATCTTTGTTGTTGCACTGCAGCAAGTTTGTTTCCCCTATTTGTGTATCTCTGTGTAACGCTGCTAAATGGCGAATATGTTGAAATACCTGGAGTAATTGACATGTTCAACTTTGAACTCCTTACTTCTGTGTTTACCATAAGCTTTACAATAATTGTTTGAATTTGTATGTGTGTAGTAACACACATGGAATATGACAGAGAAATGACTGCCATGGGCCACAGATGTGGGAAAGAAAGGGAAGTTGGTGTGGGTGGGAGGCATATTCTATGTCCCTGGGGCCACAACCTTCAAAGTCATCTCCAGGGAAGAGTGATGGAAAAAGGGGAGAGCTTGAAAAGCATGAATTTTGTACATCACCTGTACATTTACCTATTTAGTAATAGTTACATGAAAGAATAACATTGTTGCCATTGACTTTTTAAAAGGAAATAACACCTCACTTGTCCATTGAAAACATCAAACATTTGACTGTGCCCTTGCTCCACTCCATTTGTTTTCTCCAAAGATACAAACACTATTACAAAGAACAATCTTCATATTTTGTGAAGTTCCCCCCCCCCCACCCCCCATTATTTCTTGCCTTGATTACGTCCCGAATAGTTTTGGGTTGCAAGTGTGAGAATGTTTGTAATTAATCCATTCAGTTCATCTATAGCTGTATTACTTTAAATCAATAGCTTTACATTAGGAATTGGTCTCTGTCTGTAGCATGCTGACAGTTGTCACTAATATAATTTGAATCCTTGCTGGTCCTGAGGAACAGAGGCAATAATCTGTGATCTTGGCAGACAGGAGTGGAGTTGCTGACCTGTTGTGTGGGCCCTCAGAACTCCAGTTACATTTGGTCTTGACTAGCATTTGTGAGTGCATCCTCTGTAGAGATACATTTTAGCTCCTGGAGGGAGAATGAAGGCAGGTGGGATATGTTCTTCCCTTTGTAGCAAAGGCTAATCAGCTCACCATGCAGGGGATCATTCTCTCTTTCACCTTTCCAGGTACTATTGATCTTTATGTTCAATTTAACCATCAGTACAAGCAACATGCTCTTAGTAAATACAGTTCTGTGGACATGATCCAAATTGTTAAGATCAGTCTGGTTTCTGGCAGGCTTTCATTCTGACTTCTGGAGTACCTTTGTGCAGGTTAAAGGGAGTCTTTTTCTGTTTCCTGTTTTTTAAAAGGATGTTACCAATAATTATTTTTGCCTTTTGATTGAGTGCCACAATTGGGACAATCATACCCTTTTCTTTCTACCTTCTCCCCCTACCAAATCCCACACCACATGTTGCCTTTTAGGAAAAAACAACCCCAAACAACTGTATAGATTATTGTTGACTCTGCAGTCTTATTTTAAATTAGAGTCTCTATTTAGTTTAGCCTTGGGTTTAGATTGTGTTCCTTGTTTTGGGAAGTATGCAGATCTAAATGCTTCTACCTGTGTGCAACCCTGCTTTAAATCTGGTTTTGCTTTTCTCCTCGCTGGATTGACTACCCACTGAAAGGTTTTGGAGTTGCAGTTTTTCCAAGATTATTTATGTTGACCTGATGACTCTGAGTGCAAATAAGTGGCAATGCTGGGGATACTGGCATTGTTAACCAGGAAAATAAACTACAAATATGGCCCAACTTCTCTCTCTGGTGTTTGAATGCAGACCAGATACCTTCCTGGAAAATCCTAATTAGCCATTCCCATGCCATTGGAATCCAGACAGAGATATTTTATTTGAATTTGTGTGGCCTGTTATTGTAGGTGGTTGTATTACAGGGTCTAACACTTGCTTTTGTCTTAAAATATGCAATGAAGTCTCAGAAGTGATGAATCATTTCATCATAGGTATCTTTGGTCCTGTGTTCCTCCTGGGGAGCACCACTGGACTGGTCATATGTCTTCCTGAAAATAGTCTGTAAGAAGAAAAACAAGTAGATGTTGGATGCCTGCCTGAGGCTGACAGTTTGGCTTTTACAGAGGAAATGTTACAGACACAAACTGAGTGAATCTTCTTCAGAATAGATAAAAGAAAAATCCCAGCTTTTTAAAAGTGGCTTGTACAGTTTGCTCATTTACCTCAAATCACTGTGGCCATCTGTAAGGACGAAGAACAGTGAGCATTAGACTAAATTTTTTTTACTATTTTTCCTCTGCTTGTAGGAAGTAGGTTCTATCTTAAACTACTGTTAGCACTGATCTTTTGAGCGTTGACTCAAGAAACTCTGCTCTGACTGACAGGAAAAGGTTACCTATTTGAAGGTTGGTGAATTGTCAAAACACCTAAAGATATTTAAGTTGTTTCCAAAGTGACTGCCAAATACAACCTCAGTTTTTGATTACTGTCCTTATACAAGAATTAAGTTAATGGCATACCTTTCAGGGACAGAGGCTGACAGGGTAGTTCAACTACTGTTAGCTGTATTCATAAATCTTTTCACTGAAGTAATGAGAAAAAGCAGTTACTTCCCAAGCTTCTTACCCCTTTTCCTCAGCTGGAGTGCAGTATACTTGGTTACCTTTTCTAGCCTGATTTACAATTGCTTTTAGGAACACGGTTGCTTTTGTGACAATGAATGTGTCTGTATTTCTGATGTCAGTGATGTAAAGCAAATCACGCTTTTTCCCAGTAAAAGTGAGCTTTTTAGGCAATTGTTCCTAATGTTTGTTTCCATAGCTTCATAGAACTGGAACAAGTCTGGCACACTACAAAATATTATATATTTTGTATATTCTCATTATAATTTCTCCTGAAGGAACAGTGCCAGGGTTTTTTTCTATGAAGATTAGATTTTGCCTCAGCATTCAGGGCCAACAGAACTGAAGTCTCAGTTAATGGCATTCTGACAGAGACAAACAATTCTTTGGGAGAAAGGGGAATAGATAAAATCACTATTTTGAATATGTACTGGAAAAAAAACCCCATTTTTTGAATGTACACTGAAAGACCTGATGCCCGGTTTGTCAATACACCCAAGCAATTCTGATAGAGAAGCCATGTACAACACAGCTCAGCATCTTCTAGGCCACAATAAGAAGATCCCTTCTTGAAGGAAAAAGCCCCCTAGAACTTGAAATTCACAATAGTAAGTAAAAGGTGCTTTCATATATAAGAAGTAATGAGGGAAAGAGATTAGCTAAAAAAATAGTATAATGGAAGATAAATAACAGGAGCCTCTTACTTCTAGATATAATTATTTGAGAGAACATAGTGATGTTATCAACTAAATAAATCAGATGGGATAAAAAACCATTTTATTAAGTTTCAAATCTGTAAACTGAGAGAAATGCACTCCTATTAATGTAATTTTTTTTTGTTAAGACAAGTGAACAATTTTTTTCAGTAGAGCACTCTGTAGAAAGTTGTTACATACAATTTAGAACTACCTTATATTTATGATTCTAAATTTAGACTCTTATATAAATCTGTATCAGGCATTATTTTTTTGTTGGTATGTCCCTGGGTTTAATATTAATTTTAGATTAGCTTGAATGAAGGTAGTGCTCAAATTTTTCTGTAAAAACCTTTTTTTTACCAAATAAATATAGTTCTGCCATTACAGGAGACAAGGATTCCTCAGCAATTTTCAGATAAAGGAGAAATGCCATGCTGATAAGCACCATATTGTTAGTTTGTGCACACATGGTCTCAGGGTTTTCAACTATGCCGTGTTCCTGGACCCTAAAATCCTTCATGAGAGTCACTGTAGCAGTCTGGGCAGGCCAGGCAGCCCAGCTCAGCTGCTGGACCAAACCTTCTGAGATCTGGTGTCCTGAATTAAGGCACTATTTGTTGGACCACAGAAATTTGGCAACTGGTAAGTTATGTTTTGGGATTGAATGAGGGGAAAAAATATGCTATGGTTGAAGAGTTATGTCTTGGTTTACCTCTTTGTCACTGATGTTTGGCTGTGATCTTTGATGAGAGTGGAGTACCTTCAGTTGAGAAGCAGAAAATTCCTTCCCTACTGCAGAATGTCCTAGCAGCAAATTAGCCCAGAGGAGTCACAGAAGTGTTTCTTTTGGTTTTTGAGATGAATGTCATCCTTTCAAAGGTAGTTTAAAATATTAAAAAAAGGGGAAAAAAATGTGGGCAGTACCATGTGTACCTGCACAGGCAAGGCTACTATGTGTAAAGTCAACAGAGGCTGGTCTGGTCAGGTGTTTAACTTTTCCTCGTTGGAAAGTTCTGCCCTTGACTTCAGTTTTGGACTGAACCTTTCACTACAGAACTTTACTGTCCAAGTGGTTGAACATTATCAAACAGCCTTTGCATTAATAAAGTAGTGAAAAAGACATCTGAAAGCATTTTCCAGAACTTTCTAAAATGCTTATTTGGAGAGAAATTACTGTATACAAAGTTCACAAAAGTATGTGTTTATGGGTAAAAAGACCCTAACCTGTTAAAATAACCCTTTTGAAATACATTTGTTCTTCTTTCCCCTGTGCAAATTTTCTCTGCAATCTGAGCACAAATGGACAATTGTCTGGCACCTCGTGCATGAGTGCTTGAACTTCACTCATTAAATCAGGCAGAGGTGCCCAGTGATTAGTGATTGGTATCTTCCCAGGGGGCAGAGTGCCTGTGCTATTTTACAGGTGTACCTACAACAGCTGGAAGTTCATTAGTATTCTATAGCGTCCTGTGGCCTTTCAAAGGACAGGAGTTTCTGAGGATTTTTTGGAAGAAGGTGGGAAAACCATTATGTTTTGGTTTTGCTCTGCCTGAGAAGTCAAAGTAGATCAAATAACTCTATTATACAAACAAGTAATGGATGCATTATTCATCTCTCTTGCTCCCATTTCATGCATTTTGTATATGATCTATTTCCTTCCATTTAACGAAGAAGATAAAACCCCCTTGGTCCTGCGCTAAGTAGCTCTTTTTTTTTTCTTCTTTTTTTTTTTTCCCCTTCCTTTTTTATTTTTAAAATGTTCTTGCCAGTGCTGTCTGGTAAGAAGTCAAATCAGGGTCAGGGTGTCCAGTTTACCCGAAGTGAAAAGGCTGGACCTACTTTTAATTCAGAACTCCAGCAGTGGACAGGATAGTTGAGATTTGTTTTACTGCTACAGTCGGTAATGGATATATAATTGCATGCCTGGATAGAATGGAGAAACACTTGATTTGAGAATTAGGCATTCTGAGAAAGAACCCAACTAAAAGACTGTGTGGCAGCCAGCATATTTTGCAGCTTGTTTGGATTCCTCCTTGATGGGAGGAATTACAGAATTCTTGAAGATTCATACTGATAGGCTGATGAAGGGTTACGTTTTCCCCTTGCTTACACGGGGTTTGCTTGAGTCTGATGCACAGAGTACAAGGAACTGCTTCTGAGTTAGAGTGTGAGTTCAGCACCAAGTCTTGTGTTTTTGAGCAATTTCAACCTGAGGCATTGCTTTAGCAACTGGCATGTGCAAGGTGTTTAGTTCCCCCAAAAGCTTCAAAATAGAACTCAGAGGTTTTAGAAATCATTACTACTTCCCTTCTTTGCTGTTTTATATTTCTGCCTACTACCTAACTTCTGGGTTCATGATTTTTTGCATGTTTTCTTCACTCGAACCTCTTCCCCTGCCAAACTCAAAACCTCAAAATTAATTTGTGCTCTGGCATCTTTATATGAGGTAAAACCAGGTTCAGCCATATTAGTGTATTGTATAGATACCAAGGACTGAATTCAGAAATAAGAATGAAATTCATTTATCCACCTGAAACTAAGTTACTTTGTCTTTAAGGAACTTGAGGAGCATCTTTTTCTGAGGTTGTGTGTGTTTTACTGCTAAAATTAGGGGAAAATATTTCCTGAACTTTCTTTGTATCCAGGTCTATTGCATGACCAAACTTCGGAGTAATTTGCACAATTCAGTACTGTTTAACACTGAGTATTAACTGCAGGTATGTATCTTAACAGTTTCCATTCCAATGTTTTAGTGTTCCATATGTTGTTTTGAACTTGTTTTTCCCAAGTATTTTTATGCACTTTGCCTACAGCACTTGTCAATTAATCACCAGGTAACAATACCAGTAAAGAAAGGTAAGCAAAGTAATATGTGCATGGAGTCTGTGAAGAGGCCACCGGGGCTTACCCTGTATGCTTGACTGTACCAAGATGGAATTTTGTCTATGAGCCATTACTATAATTAAATTCCTTTTTTTTTTTTAAAGTTAGCATATGCCCACCAGAAAATGGCAAAAGGAGGTCAAAACCCATGACTATAAATACACAAACTATTTTTGGAAGCAGAGCTCAGCTCTTTATGACAGATAGGTGCTGAGCAGTCTAAATATTCTTTTTCTATGAGTGTACTGAAAAATTAATGAACATATTTTCTTAGGGATTTAATTAAAATTATCTGTGCTGTCTTTAGTGGCTGTAGGATAGACCCTAATGATCTTATTTTAAAAAATCCCACCATGTTAGGAAGCAGGGCCTGAAAGCCTGGTTTCAGTATAACAGGGCAAGCAACAATACAAGAACAAGTAATAAAGGAGCCAACAATGAGGTTGACTTTCACCCTCAAATGAAGACTCTGACCTTGAATCTTTTCTCAGGTTGGTTCAAGGTCCTAGGTCAGACCTCTTCTGCCCAGAGAAGTTGTGGATGCCCCATTCCCATGGAAATGTTGGATGGGGCTCTGAGCAGCCTGGTCTCATGGAAGCTGTCCTTGCCTGTGGCAGCAGGGTTGGAACAAGATGATCTTTAGGCTTCCTTCCAGCCCAAAGCTGTTCTATGATTCCATGATCAGGAACACATTAGGAACAGGATGGAAGGACTTAAACCTTGATGGTATTGAAATGCCACCTCAATTTTCAGCACAAGCTTAAGTGCATTCCTGATATGAAGTCTAGCTTGGGAGTGACTGAAGAAATGAGGTCAGCACACTGTAAATCTCATTTTCAATCAGAAAAGTATTCAAGAGCATCTCTTTGGATTTGTGGGCTACCCATCTTTGTTGTGAATTTTTTATATGCCTCCAGGAGGAGACTTGTAATACTGAAAAGGTTTGTTTGATAGGAAAAGATATTTTCACAGTTTAGTACGGATAAAAGTGACAAAAGTTCGTCCATAAGAACTTTCATCTGCCTAGACTAGTTAGCAGCAGTAGTGAAGGAGGACAGGTAACACAGAGTTTGGGGCACTTTACACCAACTCACACAGGTCTTTATGCTGCCTGGTTAGGTATAAGCAGATAAGTTGTTCCTGGTCATGCTGAAGATGTGATTTCCTGAGTGTTGCATCAATACGTACAGGACACCACACCTTGTAAGTAATGTCCAAAAAGTATGAACAATATCAAGAGGAAAAAAACCTGAGGAAAATACCACAATGGACAGCATAGCCTTGTCTGTGGTAATAAAATGGATTTGTCAGCATTTTTCTCAGTAACTGAGCAATAAGTAGTTTAATTATGTTTGACAGACACAAAGCAAGCCATTTTTAATTGAAGACTGATAAAGGCATACAAAGAGTGCTGAGAGTGCTTATATGTCATCTAGTGAGGTTGGTGAGACTCCTCAGGAAAGGAAAACCATGTTTAGAGTTTGTTTCATGGTGGAGAGGTTTGAGGAAATCAGGGATTGGTTGAGCCCTGTGGCTCTCCTTTGTTATCTACTGAGAATCTGTTCAGTCTCTCTTCTCTGGCAAAAATGATATCTTCTATACTGAGTAAAAGTCACATTTTTTGACTTGTCAGCATTGTCACAGTAGTAGAACTGATTATTAGTTTTAATACACCAGAAAGAAATACTAGAATTTTCTTACTGATGTGGACCACTGTCTCTACCATTACTTGGTAGAAATATGGAAAGCTTCTTATGTCCTCAAAATGATGTATGAATTGTATCACAGCTTTGCTGTTAGAAACATGATGAATATGAATTTAATGAAATACAGGACAATTTCCATTGCATTTTCTGAGAAAGATGCTTATTGCCCTTCTCTACGTTAGTTACACTTCAATTCACAGGCTAATGGGTATAGTGAGGTGATATTAGAAAAAAGTGCTTTTAATATAAGATTTGCAAAACTTAGGAATCCTGATTTCTTTGTTACACAAGATAGAGTATATTTTAAAACATCAATTTTTATTTAATGAGAAATTATTGAAAGCTATTTTAAAACTTTTTCTTTTATCCTTCCACCTTCAGTCTCACATCTTGGCAGTCTTCAGGTTCCTTAAAATATAGAAGCATTTCAGGCTGAACAGTACTTTTTGCAAGGTCTGGTATTAGCTGATTCCAAGGGATTCCATGTTGAAAAAGGAAAGAAGAACATTCACTGGGTAGTTAACACAGATGAGATCTATTACCCTCTGTGTCCACAGCTTGTTCTCATTAAGATAATTTGTTTTGCCATTGGATAAAGATTCATTTTTCATTAAGGCTTCATAAGGGCAAGAAAAATATCTAGTTTTATGTGTGTCTTTTTGACTTCTGATTTTTTTTTTAATGAATAGTGATGCTGATTTATTTCTTAGGAGGAATTATTCTAATTGTCACTGTAGTCACATGTAGCCTTACCTGCCATGAATATTAAAAAACCTATTATATTTTACAGTCAAAAACCCTAAGGGATTCTGCTTTCCATTTTTACAGAAGCAATAGCCATATTCCATCAGTCTGCTGTTAATTTTATTTCAGATTGTTTTTCTCTTGCTCTCAGGAAATGTTCATGGTTGTGTTTGCTGTACTATTCTAATAGACGAGCTGCTCTTTCATAGTCTCCTACCTTTGCAGGACACAAAGACTATAAGTATTTCAAGGTGAAGCAAATAGAAATCAAAGGCACCAGCTGAATTACTGAGAGAATTAAAAATCCTGGAGTGGTAGCAGGTGTAGGGACTGAACAAGAAGCCTTCTCTTGTTATTATTGAAGGATAGTACCCCAGGCTTTTTTGTTACACCTCTTGTGAAAGAGTTCTGTGCCATAATTTCCTAAGAAAAGAAGCCAAAACCTAAACCCCACTTCTGCAGCACAGGTTCACAGAATCGCAGAATATGCTGAGTTGGAAGGAACCCACAAGGATCATTGAGTCCAACTTTTCCAGCAAGGAATCCCTTGGAATCAGCTAATAGCAGGCCTTTCAAAAAGTACTATTCAGCCTAAAATGTTTCTCTATTTTAAGAAACCTGAAGATGTGAAACTGAAGGTAGAAGGATAGAAGAAGAAAAAAAAAAGTTTGAAAATAGCTTTCAATAATTTCTCATTAAATAAAAGGACCCAAGAGTTTTACCATGTTCCTGAAAGGAAGATCTCCTTTTGGTTTTAGATTTCAAATGAAAAATGAACTGTTTGGTGGCATTGTAGGTTTTTCAGCAAAATAAGTCTCGTACTCTATCTCCTTTACTGTTGGCTAACTTGTGCTACAGATACTTGGTAATCAAATGAAGTTTGCCTTCTTTGTGGAAAGGTGTTTCAATCGAAACTATTCAGCCTTTTTTTATCATGAAGTAAGTCTTCTTGGAAAGCCCATTTTCTGATGTTCAGCTCATTTTTATGGGTCTTTTTCTGGATTCACTCGAGTGTACCACTGATCTGTCACAACACGTAAACACCAAGAATGGGCACACATCCCAGAATGTGCTTCACCATGGCTGAATTCAGAGATCATGTGATGTCACTACTTCACTGTTTGTTTTTTTGGGGTTTTTTGTGGCATTATAGACAAAGATTATGTTCTCTATTAGTTTAAAAAAACCAACAAAACCCTTTTGGGTTTTTTACATATTTTGACTTCTAAGTGGATTAAAATTTATGGAAAAAAAAAAAAATTAAAAACTGCTTGGTACCCTTGAATGGAGCATTTAGTGAAATAGGTAGTGGTTTTCTTAAGTTCTCTATGCATTGATATTTTAACTCAGATTTTTCTACTGTTGAGAAATTAGAATGCGATGAATTATGTGCAGGTATTTTGTTTGTATATCTGTAACTAATATGAAAAAGTAAAATAAATGGAAATTTGAAGTGCACTGCACTTTCAGATCCATAGTGCTCAATATTTAGCTAGGATGCTTCCCTAAGAAGGTGGAACCTGCTTGAACCAACTGTGATTATTTTATTTTTGATTGGCCTGTCACTGGTCTTCCAGCACTTAAAAAGTGAACTAGCAGGTGGCATAAGACCAAATTACTTTACTTAAGATCCTTCTCAGGCAATAGTCAACAATCTAACTTGCCTAAGTATCACTTCTCCTTAAAACTTTCCAAATGTATTTACTTCAGATTGAACTGGCTGTTGTCAGCCGTGATGTGTTACTCAGAGTTACTGTGCCAGTCCTTCATGTCAGGTGTACTGAAGTGAATCTTGGATAAATTACCTGAAATCAATGAAGTTGCCCTGATGCACTGAATTTTGAAGCTTAGGAATGAGAGGGAACCACTGTTTTTGTATCACTTCAGTTAAAGTTTCATTTGTCTCTATGGCGTGCTTGTAATTACTCATTCAGTTTCCATAAGATTTCTATAAAGGTATTTGGTCATGCTTGAATTTCTTACAGTCATCTTTTAACAACCACTGGAGACAATGGGTTATTTCAAGTTTTTAACTGACAAAGTAATAAAATTATGTACATTTTGAGCTTATGTAACTTCAATTTCCAATATTTTAAATGACTCGGGACATTTTTTTTATTTTTAATAAAGGCAATCAGTATTAGAAGTCTGTCAGGAAAGCATTTTGGAAAATAATTGAGTATTACTTTATTTGAAATAAATTAGATTATCATTATCTCCCAACTTTTAACTCATTCCTGTAGCAGTTTTTGACTTCTTTGTTTTGTTTGTCCTTATCTTTTCTGATATTTGGATGCTAAGACAAGATGCTTTTAATTATGGCTTCATGAATGCCACAATATGATATTAATGTTGTCTCTTCACTCTTGCAGTTTTCCCATCTTGATATATGTCAGGATTAACTCTGCTGTCATAGCAGTCAAAAGTAATTGGTGATGAATTTTGATCACTGATTTCTAAAAAACTTAAAAGTCCTTCTGAGTTTTCTTTTGCTGATTTCAAGTTCTGGGGTTAGAAGATTCCTGTGAATTTTCTGAATATCTGAACTTCAGTCATGTTCTGTGTAACTGCTTTCTCTGACACTCTTTCATCTGTTTTAGCTCCTTGCTCATTTAGGTGTGAAATTCAGATTGCATGCTCTGTGAACCTCCTTAACTGGCTATGAAATTCCTATTTTTCCTACAAAGTTTTGGTAACACTTTTTCTTGATTATGCCTTCCTTTTAAACAGTGGTTTTCCAAGTTTGACTCTACATTTCCTAGAACATCGGGAGGAGTTTCCCATATGTTCCTCTTTTGTGAAAGTTCTTTTATATTAACTGCTTATGTGTTTGCTGCTAGGGGAAGAAGGTGACTGAATTTATTAATTCAAATTATATGTCCTTGGTATATAGCTGAGTTACCTGTCCAAGCCCAGTTTTCACTTTAATATCAGAAGACTTGAGTAATGCTACCCAAGACTGCTGGCCCTTGGATTTCTTGGTGTTAATGCTTGCTGTTCTTCAGAACTGATTAATTTTGAATCATAATTTTGGGTAGAATTTTGTCCTGCATATGAAGGTGGGAAGTGCTTGCAGGTGTTTCTGTAGCACAAGGGCAGTGTAGCCTATTGGGCATACACTTTTCTTTTGTAGTTTCACCAGTATCCTGGCAGTACCAGCAACCAGGGCACAGATGAAGCTTTATGTCTGTAGTAGCTACATGACAGGTCTAGACATCCCTGTCTGGCTATGACAGTTCTGAAAACAGAATGTCCTGGCATCCTAATGGAAATTGTCAGGATGGTTTTGTGCTGTTTCTCAGGACATGAGATTTTCTTCCTACAAACTACTCTCCCCCCACCTCCCCTCCCTCCAGCTGCAGCTGTAGGAATTAAGTGGTTTCTGGGGCTTGAATGTGAAATGTAATCACTGCACCGGGTTATGGAACCTGACACAGAACAGGTCCCTGTCACATCTACTAAGTGGCCATAAGGAATATGGGGAAAAAATTTTCAAAAATTGCAAACAGGAAAAGAAAAAGCACATGCATTTTTAGTAAGTGAAGAAATGACTTTGTATTGCTAAGGTTGTTCATTGAATGCTTGAATTGCCTTTAAATATTAGCCGTTGCTGTTCATTATAAATCTTTCTTGATAAAACTGGTTAGTGCATGTTCTGTGGCCTTGTAAAATTGACAGCATTTAATTTTGAAGACCTACAAATTAATAAGGTCCAGCCAAATGAATGAGTCATTAAAGAGATGCAGCATCCCGTTCCTGTCTGCGTTGTAGTCATATCATCACCCTTTCCTTCTGGTTAGAGACAACCATAGGCTTCTTTTCTTTGGTCAGTAATTTGGAGCATAGAGATCACAGTTGCTGAAGCTCCCATCATCTTGAACAATTTAAGATCAACAGTGGGGACAATTTTCAGGCTGGTTAGGATTAAATATTTTCTAATTACTTTTCTAGATATCTTGGTCCACACTCCAAACAGAGTAGTTGGATCTTCATTATCCTGAAGATGCTGACCTGCTTCTGCCTTGGGCTACTCTTGTCATCCAAATGCTTCACTTTCTCTCCTCTGTGATACAGTTAAATATTTCCAAAAGGCTAACCTGGTGGATCAAAATAAATCTTGTCATAAACATAAATTGAAAGCTATATGAAAAATGGTGAATCCTTTAACTCTGTAGAGTTAGGACAGTTCTTATCCCAATGCAACTGTTGGCCTGGGAGAAGCAGGTCTGCCTTGTGGGTACAGAAAGGGTTAGATTGATGATCTTCAAAAGTATTCTCAGCTTTTTCAACCAAGTTCTGAGAGTTTAATCTGTTCATGTATAGTGTGCTTTTAATTAGTGACCATTGCCTATGTAGAACCAGCATTTGCTGAAAAATTGGTGTTTTCTATGACTGAATATTTTGGTTATATCTGAAAACTCGCTCATTGATGTTTTTAGCCTTTTCTTGTCTCTGCACACTTCTAATTTTTCCTCTATTTTCTTGCCTGTGTCTGCACAGTGTTGTTATTTTCTGCTGGCTAATGGCTTCTAGTAAGAATGGCTGCTGCTGTAGTAATGGGTTTTGATAGGCACATTCCAAAACTTCAGGAAAGCAAATATGATCTACTTAGGCTGTCTCTAAGATAACAGAAGAAAGATAATTCTGTGGAACAAACTGAAAGGCTTTTGGTCTTATGAAATTTGGTTTCTTCTCTTCTGAAGATGTTTTCCTAGAACTGATCCTCTGCTATGCTGAGAATAGAAAAAACACTGACATTATTTATTAATATTAATGTTTGTGATTTCTCTGTTAAAACTGACACACACAAAATCCTTCAAGGCTGATCAGAGTTTAGTGGTGACTTGACTGGGGTAAAAAGTCTCAGTTCCTCACCCCTGCTAGGTGCAGTACATCTTGTGGGGAAAAAGTATTTTTCTTCTGCCTCCAAATATATTTTAAAAACTTGTGAGTTGTCCCTCCCTGTTCAGTTGCTTGGTGTCTGTCATTTTGAAAACATCAGTAATGCCTCTAGTGAAGCAGGACTTTGTCAAGCTGGAGAGTCAGTGAAAACACGACTTGGAATGCATGTCTGCTATAGTAAACACCAGCAGAACCCACTGGATAATGTTTGAAAAGCAGAATGCACAATTTGTCATCAAGCATCATTCCTAAATTGAATCAGCTACTAAAAAAGTAAACAGACAGTAATTGAAACTAAGTCAAATGGGAGTAAAATCAGAATGAAAAATTAGAAGTTGTTCTTGTTACAAATGTCTGGTTATTTTTACTATTTAAGCATTAAATTGAATTTCATGTTGATGAAACACACAGTGTGAGATGTTCATGAAATGAACAGCCAAGTGACATGGTGAGTAAATAGGAGAGGGAAGAGATCTTGGATTCCCTCATAAACGTATCTCTGTTCTTGTTTTGTATTAGTGAAAACAGCACAGGATAGAGTGTTGAAAATTGTCTTGGAAATGTGCCTGATTTTGACTGAGGGCCGTCTTTAAAACGGTGAATGTGAAAAGGCATGGCTCTGTGTGTGTGTGACCTTAACATAGCTGTTGAAAATTTGCATTTTATTTTGGAGAAACAGTTGTTTAAGGAAGGGTTAACAGGAAAGGATATTTATTCCTTTCTCCAAATAACAAAACAGACAAATGCAAAAACATCAAAATTTAAAACATGATATGCAGCAAAATCAAAGTGGAGCTTTGTTTTTAAAATAGGTGAGTATCTCTTAAGAGATTTTTTAAAAAAACAGTTCTGTACAATATGGACCAGGTGTCTACAGCAGATTTTGTGTATGGTGTGTAAGAAGTGCGGGGCTGTTCTCCTTGTTGGAATGGGGGGGAATGCTTGTGGTAGCTGACATCTGTCTCCAAGCCTGTTCCCAATGTGTGCCATCAGATAGACTGTGCCCTTCCTGGGCTCTCAGGTACAGGTCAGCTCTGCTCCCCCTGCGTTCATAGCAGTGGTTACTTTTAAGCAGAATCAACTGTCTGTCCTCCAGGATGATATGACATTAGTGGATGTCTGTGGTGACAGGTGCCTGCAATTTTTCTTGATTTTGTAGGCTGGTTATTTTCTTATTACTTGCAGCTCCCCTTCTTGGGATTAGCTCTATATTAGTTAAATTTTCTTAGTTCATGCTTATTGACCCTCACATATTCATTTAATTTTCTGCCATATTCACCTGAGAAATGCAGTTGGAAGGAGTTTTCTTGTCAAAATATGTTGAGCATTTCTGTTTCTCCTAGGAATATCCTTTCAGCATTTATGTAAAATTCTTGTTAAGTGGCTGGAATATAAATACACACTAGAGCATGCACATAACTTCTTTGAATGTGAGTAAATTTACTGATTAGTCTATTAAGTGTACATTATATTGCCTCCCATCACTCCCAAAGAGGCTGAGAGACCCAGAAACAATTCAGGTTCCTCTCTGGCTCTGACACTTAGTGGCCATGATTTGAATTTCTTACAAGAGCCCAGACAGGCAGAGCCTGCAATCTCTGCTACTGACTACAGTCAAAGCCACCAGCTTTAATTGTTTGCTGTAGCCTTTTGAATACAGCTCTGTCCCAGGGAAGAGAGGTCCATTTTTTCAGGTTTTTCAGAGAACACCATCCTTCGTTGTCCTTCCCTTCTAACACTGGTTTATCATTGTATACAATAAGATCTGTCTTATTTTTTTCAGCCCTTCCCCCACAAGTGGAGAATAAGTACCAGAGATAGTTTCTCTTTCCATAATAGTGACAGTCTGAGAAGAAAGATACCAAAGGCATCAAGCAGGTGTCAAGAAGAGAGCATTCCTTTGTTTGTTGAATAGTTCTGCACTGGAATTCTTTGAGAGGGAGTGCTCTGGAGGCCAGAAGTTCACATATGTTCAAAAACTGTCTGGACACATGAAGGGAAGCAAAATCAAACTGGGCTTAAATCAAGTGGGGATTATGGAATTCAGCAATACTGCTTCTTCCCCTGAGCTGGAAGTTGGGGGAGTGTTGTAGAGGAGTATTACTGTTTATCATTCCAGTCCATATGGGCCTTTCCTACATTTCCTCCTAGCTATGGTACCAGACTGGATACTAAGCACCTCCAGGAGCCCACACAGGTTCAGCTTTGCTATCCAGCATCTTGGGTTATAGCTCTTTTCTTACCCAGTATACCTCCCAATGTGTCATATCAAGCAATTGTTACTTTTCATGCTCCATGTGCATATTTGAGCCCAGTGCAAAAATATAGGGAAATTTACTCCTTTTATTCCTTCATGTTTTGCGTACACCTAAAGTCTGTAGCTGTTTGAAATTATTATGGTATTAAAAAAAAATCACATAATTCCAGATCTAGTTATTTTCATTTAAAGCAACAAGTACAGCAATTTAATTGAAAGTATTGTATTTTTTGTTAGCTTTGCTGGATCTACCTGCTTACTCAACCCTGTCTGTACTACTGGGATCATCATTATTATTTAAATTCATCTATGGGTTTGTGCGATTAGCATAACTTCTCCTCAGTGTAAAGCAGTTTTGCCTGCTGACCATGTGCATTATGTTATTGCAATGTATGAAATATCAAGCTGTTTTAGACATTGCTGAGCTGTCATAACACAGCCAAAAATCCCACTGCCTGATACCCATATGCTCAGGTGGCAACATCCCTCAATCACTTGAAGTGGTTTCTTTGGATGAAAATGGTCAAGAGATCATAAGACTTTTGATGATCCTTACAGTAATGCTGAAGTGGTGACAAATCACTGGTATTGAGAGAATCTCTTGGTTCTCCTATAATCTTGGGTTTGCATGGTGTTTGAAAGGAGACTTGGACATAGTTTCCCACAGAAGCTTGGATTGGACAGTAAGACTACAAAATTCAGAATATCATTCTGCACTGCCATTGGAACAAAGTAAAATTGTTAAGATCTAAGTATAAAAATATTATTTTTTTTAAATCTCTGTGTAAGTACTGAAAAAATAGAGACTTCAAATTTCATGTGTAGTGGGATCACTGGAAGATTGCTACAACTTCTGTATTGTTTCTATAGATTTTTAAAAGAGATTCTAATCTTTTTTTTTTTTTCCAATTTTGAGACTTCTTTAGAGTGAGACAGAAAGTAGGACAATTCTATTAACTCCACAGATTTAAATTTCCTCTAGATTAGGCCTGAATAGAGCCTTATATTTATCCCATTTTGCTGCCACTGGAGTGTGATATCACAGAAGGACTGAGTGTGGTCCCTGTCTACTTGCCTTGGTCAAATTTAACCTTAATGATATTTTTTTCATTACAGTGGTTACTGCAGTGTAAAAAGCAATGAGACAAGGAGTATATTGCAGTTGGTTACAAAGTGCTTTATGGTGCTGCAACAGAAAGAGCTTTTAGGGTATACTAGGAAATTCTTATGTAACCTTGTATCATTTTTGCCTTTGCCAGAATATTTGTTTACTGTGAATTCTGAGATTTGACCCTTTGATATCTACTAATCTTGCCTCCTCCTAGTTCAAATAAAATTTAAGGATCCAGTATATAACAGTTTTTCTAAAAAATTAAAGAAGAAGGTTAATGCTTCATAGCCTTTGAAATGTTTTTAAGCTATTCTTGGCTGGTACAAGGATCAGATTTCTATTTCTGGCTGCACTTGAATTATTGGTTGCTAATATTGCATCCAAATTGAAATAAGGGGAAAGTAAAAATGTTAGAAAAATGAAGTTATGTGATTTTAATGTCTGCTATTGTGCCACTTGCTAGGAATACATTAAAATGCTTTCTACCATTTGAGAAATTGAGAATTCTCTAATTGAGAATTGCTGTGTTCCATTAGCACAGCCAGTGTTCTGCTGCTGCTGGCCCATGAGATATTAACTTTCTCAGCCTTGAACGATTTTCTGTGGGGAGCTGTGGAAATTTGAGTTCACTGAATCTTGCAGTGTAACATTTAATCTTTGAGTTCTTCAAAGACATAAAAGTAGTGTGCTAAAGATTACAAAATAATTTAGTACTCTGTCTCAAAATAGTTGCAGGTTAATAGTTATAAAAATGAATGTATTAATGTTATTAAAATAAAATATTGGTGGGTTTTGTTTTCATTCCCCCATACAATCTAAATCTAAATTAATTTGATTTAGGGTTATGGCTTGTGCATACATGAGATGCTTCCTAATTTTGGACTTGGATTAAACCAAAACTGAGAAACATGTTCCCATCCAAGAATACTGCGAGTTGAAATCAGTCAGGAGCTGGTAACTTGATGAAGTGTGCCACCTTACAATTGTTCTTGATGGAGACTAGTCTGTAAAGTGAAATATTAATTTGGAAAGTCTAGGCCACATCAAATCACATATTGTGGCCTCAGCTGTGGTTCACCAATTTCAAGGCCTCAAAGAGGGAATACAACTAACTGCTCTGATCACCTCTATAATCAAAGCACAAAATGTCACTCACTAATTCCCATTGTGGAGAAAATTCATCTATTCTAAGATGTAAGTAAAAGCTGTCAAGTCTGATAAATTGTAACTGAACTTGGTATCTTTGAGAGTAACCTACTATCTGAAATTAAAGACTAGTCATGGAGAAATTCCTTCATTCCTTTGCCAATCACTTTGTTACTCAAGGCTGTGACTAGCTCATACTCTGCTGTTGGGCTGAAGGAAGGATTTATTTGAGTGGATTATACGTATTAATAATGCTGTCCTCTCTCCATTTCTCCTAGTGCAGTTTTTTCAAACCGTAATTCTCAACTTGGTGAAAAATGTGCACAGTCATGTGGAATGGCTAAATTATAGTAAACTGAAGACTAGCAGGAAATAAAATTACCAGAGAACAGACAATGAAAGGAGAGAATATCAACCATGGAAAGCACCTCATCTTGCAATATAGTGAATATTGCAACTTCTTTGCCTATGGACAAAAGTAGAGAACTGAGATAATTACATAAATGATGTGAAATCACCAAAGTTGTTTAAGTTTGACTGAGAACATAATTTGGCCACTTACAATCCATTTTTAGCATATTACTCATATAAAAACACAAAGATGGGTTTAGTTTTCCGAACAGATGTCCTTAATGTTTATTTGAGCAGTCCCATCCAAATGTTCTGGAACTTCTGCTTGTCATGCAGGGTATTTCTTGAAGCTCTAATTGCAACACTCTTGGATAGGGAGAAGGATTTTAGGTCTTGCAATGCAAGTGTGAATATAAGATTGCACAACCAACCTGTATTTGGAACTGGGAATTGTGAACAAGGTGATAGGAAGTTATCTCGCTTATCTCTTTATTGATTCAGGAAGGCTTAGCAAGCCAGGATTTTGAAAGACACATCTCTGACTTTTGAATTTAGCAGGACTCTTCCTTGTCTGCTGTGCTTATTTATTTTTACTTTTTCACTAATTCTCACCTGACCTTTGGGTAACTCTTCTGTTAACAAACTGTTAATTTCTGGATACTGAACTCCAGAATGTTTTGCAATAGGAAATACTTGGGGAGGGGTTGTTTTTCCTAATGTCACCCATCTCTCTTACACTTCTCTCTCTCTGAAAATCTGATTACAAATGAATGATCGTGCTGTAATTCCAGACTGCAATATGGTGACACCGTTTTCGGTACAGCCAACTACTTTGTCAGAATTAATAAACTAAATTGAGTAAAGTGAATTTATAGAGAACTTCTGAATATGACATGCTGCAGGTTTCCATAGATTCTTCCAGTTGCAGTGCAGCCCAGCATCTAGGATGTTGAAAGATATATTCAAATATGCTCCTTTTTCCACATAACTTCACATTAAGTTTTAGCTGGTTGTGTAAACAAGGAAACTCACAATATAATCTAATTCTGCGTATTTTTGCAGTAAGGAACATTTTATAAAAAGTATAGCTTTTAATTTTCTTAGAAAATGTGTACAAGTATCTGTGTATTATGTATACAACTGCTGTACAAACTGTTGTATTCTGAGCTGTGTTCTTAAGCAGTGAAAACCATTTGCAGTTTCCTTTCATTTCCAATTTTGCAAGACACTGGTTAAGTACCTTAAGGTATAGACAGATGTCTCTAGTAGTATTTATTTATATTTAAACATAATGTCGACAGTTGTGAATTTAGTTTTGTCAGCGATGTTGTTTTGGAGAATTTAGATGGGTTATCCTGGTCCCTGAATGCAAGGGGGATCTTTAGCATCCATGTGCTCAGCAGCCAGGGATAGGCAGAAGGGACTTAGTTTTATCCTCTTATCAAGGCTATAAATAGCTTTATAATTAAAACATACAGCCTTTGCGAGTTGAGGTTCTGAAGTAATTTCAATGTTGAATAGTACTGATGATGCCTTATCATTAGACACACGGTCTGCTAATTATGTCTGATGTGGGCTGTGCCTGGAGTCTCCTCTAAGTCAGGACCATGAATTTGGGCCTAGGTTTCATGGAGGTTGTGTATTAATAGAGGCATTACCACTGCTATGCAGAGCTCCCGTTTCTGTTGTTGATGTAACTCAGGATCTTATCAATTGCCTGCAGAAGCAGCTTGGAAAGGTGGGGGTGTGATGCAGGGGAAAATACATTCACTCAGCATCTTTGAGTGAGTTTCTGCAGAGGGAATGACAAGAGCTAAGGAAAGAACAAAGTTTCTTGCACTGGGAGACCAGAGGGCTCACAGATTGCGCCAAGAGTATGGACAAGCCTGAGCTTAATCCAGATTTTATCTCCTGGAGGTGCTGAAGTTCTGTTTATGGGTTTTCCTTAAGAATATCTGTGTACTTGCGAGGTGTAAGTGTGTTTTCTAAAATACAGTGACTCCATTGTTCTCCATCCCTACCGTACTTTGCAGTAGCTCCTGAAGTCTTATTTAAGTTATTCTGGCTAGTATAGGGAGAAATAATAGGGGGACATGCAGTGATACTGAAGGTGATTAAATATAAAGGAGTACCCAAATAAGGGAAGAGCCACTCAGGCTCAGGAAACCTGTGCTTTCTTGGAGCAGCCTGGAATTCAGTCCAGGCTGTGCTGCCAAACAGCTCTGCAGAGAGCACAGGCAGGTGGCTCTGCCTCTGCTACTGCCTGAGCCTTTTCCACATGGTTTGCACACTGGGGAAACAATGGGGTGCAAACAGCACCACTGCAACCTGCTTCAGTGTGTCCCCATCACCCTGACTGACTTCAGCACTACACTCAGAGAATCAGGGATTAATGAAAAAAAGTTTCTGAAAGTCTTTAGAAGTTAGTGTGTAAACCTGAGTGGATGTGCTGGTCCAGACTGGTGCTCTGCACTGCTGTGGCACCACGGTTTGCCAGCATGCCAGCCAGCCTGTTCAAAGATGGTATCTCTGTGCTGCACTGTGTCCTGCAGCATCAACACACCCACTGTCTCCTGCTGTTCGATTCCTCCTGTGCTCAGGGGAATGGGACTTTTGAAAATATAAACACACTTGTGTCTGAGGATTTTTGGATCTCTAATTAATTGTTTCTCTTTAACTAGTGGCTTAAATAGTGGAAAGTAAAAATCAGTGGCTTTCTGTCAAGCCACTGATTCTAGTAATGTATATCAGAAAAAGTAGCAGTATCATGCAGTCACGTATATATACACATAGATTAGCAAGTCACTTTGGCTTGTTTTGTACTTCTGTTTTTATGCTTTTTCTTCTAAGCTGCCTTTACTTGCTGCTTCAAGATAACTGCTCTGTGGTGTGACCTCAAGCTTGTTTCTAACCAAAAAATACCAAAAACTGAGAGTGCTGAAGTGCAGTATGTCTGTGTCAACTGAAGTAGAAAATCTGCAAGAAGGTGGTCTAAAAATTTCTATTAGTGAGTCGAAATTTTGCTGATTCACACCTGCCACAGATTTCCTAATGAAGAAGAGT
Organism: Regulus satrapa; assembly: GCA_013396955.1. Taxonomy (NCBI): domain Eukaryota; kingdom Metazoa; phylum Chordata; class Aves; order Passeriformes; family Regulidae; genus Regulus; species Regulus satrapa. Next base: position 727,123 of record VWZN01012469.1, on the reverse strand, counting down.
CAGGGAGACAGATTGAATGTTTTAGCTGTGCAGAAGGACCAGGGGCTCGGCTTCCTTCACATGACCTGCTTCTGGAGAGAGCTGGCACTTGGTGTGTTTGTTAATAGAGCCTTTACAAGTGTATGGAGCTGAGGCACCCTGGAATCAGAACACAAACAAGAGCAGACTACTGTAGATTATGTTAGCAAGGTCTACAAACACCTTTGAGGTAGCAGTAGAAATGTCAGAGGGGAGCATTACTTCACTTGCATCCACAGGACGACAAAAAATTACCTGAATTTAAGTCCAGGGAATTGGCAGATGTTTCCTAGCTAACCTATGTATGGTAGACTGAAGCACTGCTACCTCCAGCCTTCTGAATGTCCCTACTGTCAGAGACTTACACTCCTGCCACAGGAGTGCTGCCAAGAGATTGTGGGCAGGTACATCACCTGCATCAATTTTCCATCCTGCGCTTTGAAGCAAACCCACCTTTACCAGCTGATGATAAGCTCATCAGTAATACATCTGTGTGTGAGGCAGAATAAACACCCAGGGCAGCAGTGTCCTCAGCAGTGGCAGCTGGAGCCAGCCCTGCTGACTGTCAGGCTAAATATTCAAGATAATTAAAAACAGGTAGGTTCTCCAGGGAACATCTGCAAAACCTGTCTGTTTGGCATGTTTGTGTCTCCTTTCCTTGTAAAATATCTGAACACTGCCAGCCTTTTGCACAGTGCTCTGTGTGACCTCCCAGGTATTTAGGCATGTGAAGTTAGCTGTGCCTTCAAATGTTGATGTGGTCTCAGAGAAATGTCAAAATTATGCTGTGGTAAAAGACTGCTGCTTTTTATTTGAGACACTTTGCCTATCAATCTGAGAGACTCCCAGAGTGATTCAGAGTGGAAGGACTTCAGGTGTTCATTTAGATATTCCTAGTTTTCCTGAGTAAAACATATGGACTTTAACCTTTTTGCTGAGGTTTTAAGTGAAGCTGCATTGCTTCACAAGTCAAATATGGGGAATTGAAACATAAAAAGAAATTTAGGGTAATGGGAAGTATGTTGGAAGGAAGGTATTTAGAGACAGTCATTGATTAGTCCATGAGACAGTGTGCCTAAAGGACATTGCCAGAACAGCTGTGGTGGCTAAGATGGTCAGTTTGAAGGAGGAAGAGTCAGATTTCTAGTGCTGAATCTGGCAGGGCTGAATCTTGAAGAATAGAGTGATTCTAACACTGAAAGCACTCAAAGGGTAGTTTAATCAACAGCAGTGCAGACCTTGTGGGCAGCAGTAAAAAAAGAATGAGACCATCTTCACATTGCTTAGATAAGGAAACTGTCGCACATTGTGGTTCATGTAGTCTGGACCACATATGTTCCACAGATGGGAATTAGCAGGACTTCAGCCATCACATTTGGGTTGTGACTTTAGATCTTTGCAGTTTCTGATAAGCAGACTAATAATTTCTATTTTATATATAAATTATAAGCAGATTTATAAGTTCATGCTGTTTCAGATTATCCTTTTACTTTTACTATGATTGTGTGAAGCACAGTGAATAAATGCCTCACCATTTTTGCATCTAAAAACATTGGAATTCCTAATTCAATGTGTCATATTTATCTACTTCTTCTGACAGCTTTCATGAACTGTGGGTCTTAGAAGTTTTATTTTCCCCATGGTCTCTCATGAAATCATTATTGAAGGGCCAATGGAGTCAGACAACCAAGCACTTTAAAGGAAAACCTAACTCCATTTAATTTCCCATAACAAGAAAAGGAGGAAGCTATGTATTAAATGGGAGATCTAATAAATACGACAAGTCACTATGTAACTGGTGGATTTCTTTTCTTTCAATATTATACATGTTGTCTATTTACTGTTTGGTGATATAATTCCACATCACTTCTTGCTCCTCCCTTCTCCCTGATTCTGTCTACCCCTATGAGAAGCTCCTCTCTAAGTCATATATTTGGCAAAGTAGGACAATTTCAATTCTTCCTCCCAGAAAGGTGGCTTCTTCTCAGGCTTCTGAGTCATCATGGCTGTGACTCACATGGCTTTCTTTCATGAAGATGAGTCACTCCAAATTTTCTGGCATTAAAACTGTCCTACTCTCTATCAGTGTGTTATCTGCTGTACAATGGAAATGTTCTGAAGCACAGAGTTTTTTAGTAAGCAATAGGGAGGGGTAACAAATGAGAGGGAAAATCTTTAGGTGATAGTTTGATTTATCTTCTTGGGGGAGACAGGAAGTAGAAAAAGATGATGGTGATAAAGTATATATTATTTTGGTGACATTAGCTGATATTCTTCCTTGGACTGCCAAGTTCTGTGGAGAACAGTTCAGGAGACTGTTAAAGAGAAATTCTTTGCAAGCTAACTGTGAGAAAGAGAAAAATCTTTATGAGGCTGAAATAGCTAATGTCTGAAAATAAGAAGCCTTTCTACCTTCAGGTAGCTGTAGGAAGCATGACACCAGGTGCAGCAAAAGCCAAAGTGGGATAATGATAATGTGCTGTATAAACTACAAAATTTATTATTATTTACATTTCTAGTGAGATGGTATTTCTTCTCTTCAAAAGACCCAGAGAAGAGTGGTAACAGCAAAAATGGGTGTTGCTTTCATCATGTCACCACAGACTTGCACTCTGAAAAGGCTCCCCAGAGGCTGGGCAAGTTGTCTCTTTGAATCTTCCCCCCCTTTACTTTTTCTCTCATCTGTCCTTTTCTTGCATGTGCTGAAGGGCTTCAGGAGCCTGCAAGGCAAACTGAAGTAAAGCTGAGGAATCTTGGGTGGCTGAGCTGTACTTCAGCACTGGAAGTTGGGAGGTCAGAAGGAAGTGCACTGGGCTAGCAGGCAGATTTAGACTTAGTTCCCCATTCTATGACTTCTGGCAAGTCACTGAAGGCAGCAAAGAGGTTTCTTTCTGTCATGATGAGGCCCCCCTGCATTATGGGCAGCCTTATTTATATTTTTCCATGGAACCTCACCATGCCCTACTCTTTAAATTTAAAACACAGCTGGAAGAACAGTTCCAGCTAGTATCCTTGTGCTGCAATAGCCCAGAGATTAAAGCTTTCACACAGGAAGGAGACCAGATTCCAATATTATTCTTTCTGAGTTTATATAAACCCACTAGATCTTCTTGTTAACTTGTGTAACCAAGGAACCAATATGAATCAGATGGGAGAAAAGAGTTGTGGGAAGTTCTGTCCTGAAGCCAGAGACCTCACTAGATCTGGGGAAAACTTGTCCTTTTACTCCTGCATATGTAACTTGTGGGTCTTATATAGTGAATCTTCAATTGTGTTTAATAACACTTCACCTACATGGCTAAGGAGCACTCTTACCTCCTCCTGGCCTTCATCTCCTGTCACATGTGCAGAGTCTGGTGATTCATGCTTTTTCTTGGGATTTACATGGTGAGGCTTGAACCATGTTCAGACAGGACACACCTACATCTATGTCTTTCTGTGTCCTGTGCAACTGGTCTATTCCAAAACCAGCTGGAAAACATAGTGGAGGGTGGCAGGATGCTCTATTAGGCAAGTGCAGCAGCTGCCTTGGGCAGGGACCTGTCAGCACCAACGTGCCTGCCAGGTACAGCTGCAGTAAGGTCAGGAGTATTTGAGTTCTGCACCTTCCTCAGGTGTCAGCATTGGTTGAAAGAGTGTAAAACCTGGTGAGCTCTTGTTAAGGGATACTGTCAACAGACCAAGGGCCTTCAGTACTCTACGACCCAAGTCCTGACTTTTTTTGCAGGGAATGGGTGGGTGGCTCATTAAGGTTAGTAATGGAGTGAGTGCTAAGGCTGAAGTCCACCTGCCATTTTGGGGTGTCATCCTGAGTGGCCTGAGGTAATGGATGCCCAGAGCTGAAGGTTGGGGAAGGTTATGTCACTGAGACCAAAAAGTTTTCAGACTTAGCCAAGATGCTTGAGCTTCCCTGCAGTATTATTTTTCTTTAGAGCAATCTCTTCAGAAGATAGCAACAATGGAGCAAAGAAAGCTCTTTGCTTGGGACTATTTGCGCAAAAATAGCAAGATATTTAAAATAATTTTAAAATTACGTAATTTTGATTATGTAAGAGTTTGCGTAGTTCTTTTTGCTATGTACTTATTTTGTCATGGCCATGTTTTGGAAGGGGCTTCACAGCTTTATGGAAGATCATTTGAAGGAATTCAATTTACTCTGAATTAAAGGTTGTCATTTGTTGCAACATGCATTTTTGTAGTTATTAGACTTAATATCCAACACTTCCAAACCCATGCTGAATTTGAGACAAACCATTCAAATTGATAGCATCTCTTTAAATTTATTGCAGTGCTTTCATCAAGCTAACTAGCACAATAGTCAGTGCCTTGAAGAAGCATAAAACATGCATATTTTATGAGTATTTCAGAGAACTACCACACAAAAAGAGAAGTAGGCTATGTCTACAGTACTATCACTTCACCTATTGCAACCTTCTCAAGGTTTTTTTTAGATAAAAGGAAAACTGCAATGTATGATCACTGCAGAGCAGGGTCAGAGATTGTAAGAAGTGGGAGGAAAACAATGACTTGTGTCTGAGGTCACTTGCTTCTTGTCACCTTGGTGCATGCCATCTGATTATCAAACTGTTCAGAGCTTTATTCAAAGGTTATCGTTGGAGTCATTAAGAACATATTAACACCCAACACTTGTTTCTAGGTTTTGGGGTTGTTTTTTTCCTAAATGGTTGGAAATGTTGGCTGGGTGTTTCCTGGTTTTTGTTAACTTTGAAGGCCTGTGACAGCTGGGAACCACACAGGATTCATAAGATATATATAGCATCCTTTACTCAGTTTCTATGAATCCCTGTGAAAATAGCTTTTCCCTTTAATGAGAATGAAGCGAAAGGCTTGCTACAATGAAATGCAGTAGTTGCCTGTTTAAAAATAAACCAGCACAGTGTGCATCCTAGAATATTTACAGGTTAATTCAACTATAAAGCACCATTGGGAATAGTAGCTTAGATCTAGCATTACACAAGTACAACCAAGTGTGTAGCACACCTTGTGTTTGCTAGGCCATGCAGAAATATGTGGAGCGATAGTATTGTGTACAAATACACAGGAAAAATTGCAGCTGTTTTTATCCATTGGCAAAGGCAGCAGCCAGGGGCAGGGGTGACCTCCACACAAAATGTAGCTGGTGTGTGCAGAGTGCTTTGGGACTGTGTGGCTGTGCAGGGAAGCCAGCAGACCTTGTTCCTGCTGCTGGGGCTGAGTGGTGTCAGAGTCTGTGCGACTGGGAGGGGGCATGAGCACCTGGTGAGTCCATGAGGATGGTGCTCCATGTGCAGGGTGCTCCTAGTCTGTGAAAAGCTGCAGGCTGCTGAGCACTCTTGCCTAATACTTCAGATTGTGCATGAGTTTGAATACTTACCTTTGAAGGAGTATTTACACAGAAGTTTTAGAGGCACTATTAAGATTCTCTTGGAATTATAATCTCCTTGGAATTATTTTCCATTTTTTTATTCATCGGCTTTGTTTGTATGCCATCGTTTCTTGTTCATGCTCCTGTCTGGCTGATCATACCACGTGTGATTATCAGACTGCTTCAGCTGGCTTCCCTCAGAGCAGCAAAAATGTGTGATTCCAATGGCATCTGTTGGGCACTTGTTTCTTTCTTCTGATCTCTGCTGCTTGGTTTAACCAAAATTCATTGTGCCCAGGCTTTAGCAGATCTCTGCCTCTTGAGAGACTCTTATTTTCCACATCTCGATAGGATAGCTGTCAGGAGGACTCAGGAGGAGTGCCCTGAGCTGTGTACCTTCCTTGCAGCAGCTGTTAACACAGGGCATGAGCTATCCCTGACTATGATGGGGTTCAACCAAACATACCTCAGTAGGAGAAGTCATGTTCTCAGTACTTCACTATCCTGACTTCATACGCCTTACATGCTCCAAGAGCCAGACTTCCTGCACAGGGCATGTAAGCCTGGGCTTTGTGCTCTGGATGTGCAGAGTCTTGGGACAGCTCCCTGCCAGGGTGAGCTCAAGTCTGCCAGATCAGCTGCAGTACCCTTTGCAGCATGGGCCAGAGCCGGAGCTTGTTCTTCATAGTTATCTGAATCATGAAATAATCCTGCAAACCCTCTAATGTTTGCCTCATTTTCAGTGTCCTGCTCGACTACAGCAACAAGTGAAGCAAAGGTTACTCAGGAAGCAGGCACTGTCAGCGCTGAGATTTGTCCCAAATCCTGGTCTAGCCTGTGTCCTGGATGAAGAAGAGGGAACAGCCTGGGCTGTGTACAATTACAGACACTATTGTGGGATTCTTTTGCTTGTCTCTGTTTGCTGGGCCATCCTAAATTTCTCTTCTTGCTTCTGCTGTGAGATAAAGCAGTCCTATAAGGATCGCAGAAATATGAATTTCAGGACCGTGGGGCTGGAAGTAGAAGATGTGATCAGACAAGCCATCCTAGAAAGTCTATTGCTATGGGAAAAATAAATTAAAAGAAGTCTAGATAATTTAGTTGGAAATGGAAACAGGATACCGCTGGATGTGATTTGTAATGGAACAATTAGTCATGGAATTCAGAGCAAGTAGATGTGTAATATTTATGGTATATAACTTGAGAAAATGGTAGGAGAAGGAGCCAGTACAGGGCATTCAGAAGTGCAGCTAATGGCAGGGCTGTGGAAGCACAATCCAGGGAGTCTGTGATGGAAACCAAGGCTGGCATGTCCCCAGGAGTGTCACAAGATGGTCATCAGGAAGGGTCCTCACCTGCTGGCATGTGGACATCTTGATGAGCTCTGTTGGAAAAATCGGAAAACAAAGGGAATCACAAGAGGGAAATGAGGCTGCAGTTTGCTCTCCCCAGCTTTCCCAGGAGCATCCTTTCTGACCCATGTCCCCCATAGGGAGGAACTGTGAGTGAGCAGGGGGAGCTCCTGGCATCCATACGTTCCAGACCAGGGCTGGGACTAAAAACACGTAGTGGGGAATTGCTCCTTCCCATCTGTCAGAAGCCACAGCAGAGCTGGTCAGAACTGGGGGCAAACTGCTCACAGTTCACACTGTAGTCCCTTGAAGTGTCAGGTATATGCTGTGCTTGAGACAGATTTGTGCCTTCTGCAAGTAAAGCATTTTAAGTATGGGAAGATGATTATTTTAGTCTTGCATTGACAGCAGAGAGACCAATGATCTCTCATGTTTCCATGGCCTGGATTCCATACTCCAGCATCACTAGTTTATAGACATAAAGCTACTCCTGCCACTTAAAATACTGTTGGTAAAGTGATGTGTAATATGTTTATGAGTGAGATGACTTGCTTTGCATCATTTAAATGAGCAGAGTTTCTCTGAAAAATTTCTAAGCTGATGGTCTTGTTGCTGCCACAAATTGCTCAAATGACAGGAGACAAACCCCAGCATAACTGTGAAGCATTGAATAGGTAATACTGGATTTCACTTTTATGGTGAATAACAGGATGGGTAACAGCTTCTAATGGGAATGAGTAGCCAATAATGACAGAAATGATCCTGGGGCAGGTTGAAATTATTCCCATATGGTCTGGGAAAGATTTGTGGTATCTATAAATATGCAATTAATCTTGTGAGGGAAGGAGAAAAGAAAAATAAAAGGAGACTACCACTGCTTGAGTAATCTTAGTCAAGCAGTCTAAAGGAGTGATGAAACGGGAAAGGAGTAAACAACAAACAGCAAAGATGTGCAACCAATTCTCAAGAAGAAAACAAAATGCTATGAACTATTTTTCTGCAGAAATCTGTAGAATCTTCATGTTGATATTGGTTTAAAGCTTGTTTCAAATGCTGTAATAAGGCAAGAGGGGTTTTGCTGTTAACTTCAGCTGTATTTCACTTAAATTCTTATTGCACAATTTTTTTTTGTTTGTTTTTATTTATTTAATTTCATGCATACTATTAGAACTAAAAAAACCTTGAAAAAATATACAATGTACTTTATTTTAGAAATTGACTTTATAGATAGGTTTTTTCTTGGTTTTCTCCACAGTGTAGTATTCCAAATTTAAGTAATATCTGTTGTTTTTCTTGGAACATATTTATCTCATATGCTCTGTACTCTTCTTTATCTTACAAATATCCAGCTATTAGATATTTGTCATTTGGTTTTCATTGTTTGTACCATTATTTATTTTGGTAAACTGTTTAGCTGTTTATATGTGGGAGTTTAAATAATAGAAGATTCATTGAAACTTTTAATAATTTCACAATATTATGTGGAAAATATTATGAAAATATATCAAATCTCCATTTAGTGATTTTTAAGCATTCTTATGAATGATAATATATATTTGGAATGATAGGAATTTATATTGGTAGAGAGATAAAGAAAGCATGAGAGCAATACAACAGTCCTAATATAAGCACTTTATTCTAAATAAGTGCTTTTTTTGAACTGCACAACCAAAAATAAAGAAGGTATATAAAATGTAAATCCTGTTAAAGATAGTGACTTCTAGAGAAGTATCAGCATTATATGCTTTCAGTCCACATCTACTGAGAAATTAAATGAAAAATCATGTCATTCCCAGACAAAAAAAGCCCCTTAATTTAGCTGAAAGTGTAAATACGTATCTGCTAATTAGAAATCTTATTAGAGTGTTATTAGAATTTCCCAATACACCAAAAAGCAAATCTTAAGTTCAAACAAAAAGCTAAGCACAAATGCAAGTGCATTACCTGTATCTTCACTGGAAGGAGTAGCAGCACAAATCAAAGACATTTTTATCTGTCAGTAAGGATAATGGCAAAACCCAATAGTGATTTAGCCAACCTTGAACTTCATTTTATTTTTTTGAATTATGAAATTACCTTAGTGAATTGACACTTCAATTCCTATGTTTTCTTGCTATTCATGTGTTCCTGTTCTGACATTGAAAGTCTTCCTTAGTGAAGGCATCTAATAATTATTAAAACCCTGGAGACTTACTAAGAGGAATAAGAAAATAGATGTTGCTGTGTCCTAGACTCTGACTTCTATTTCTCCTAGAAATCTTTTGACACCATTGTTACAGTGCTTAGGGAACAGCAAAGCAATGTTCTTCGTATGTGGGAGAAAGAATATAGGTTCCTTGCTGTGTGCTTGCTTTTAAATGTAGCAAACCACAATATCTTGCATTAAGTCCATCAGGGAAATGAGACTAAAATACTTTTTTTTTTGTTCATAAGCGTTTCTCTGTAGTCCATTCTGGTATTGCATCTGTAAAGTTGCATCTGCAGCCTTGGTAAGATTGAGGACAGTCTGAATAACAATGTCTGTCTCAACAAGGTGCAGCAGTCCCCCAGCTGTAAGGAAATTTCCAGCGATTCTCAGATTTCCAGTAATTCTCAAATTGGTATGATGCAGGTACAAGGTGCTCAGCTTGCTGTCAAGGCTGCAAAGGTGACAGATGATGGATCAAATGCTAATGTGATTTTTGGCTGGGAGTAGGGCAGTGGTACTTACCAAACTGTTTAGGCTGCTTTGTATTATCTCTGGGCACTTGGATTTTAGGACAGATTCTTTTATACTGCAGATGAGTGACCTCCCTGGTTGGGAAGGGTTCATGAGGAAACAATTATGGCAATTATTTATGTTTTTGTTTTTTTTTTTTCCCCTTTTTAATGGGGGAAGGATAGAGTATATGATGATGAGGCTGTTGGATAAATTTTTCTTGGAAGCTGGTTTCTGCTGCTGATAATCAAATTAATTAATGATCATTTCACAGTTTGGATTGTATAATGATCCTTGCTTCGTTGCTGCTTTGAAGTGGTTGGAAATTATATTATAATCCCCTTGCTCAGAAAGCAAGTTTTGGGCAGTTCTCTGTCCTTCAAAGTTTTGTCTTTTCAAGATACCATCAATCAGTAGGTGCCCATCTTTTTGTTGTTGTGTACTTGCAGCAGGTATTAGTGTGTAATGTAATGACTTTTATCTGACGTCCTTCACTCAGATGGTGGTGCTGGACACAAGAGACATGCTCCTGATTAGCTGTAGTGAGATGACCCAATCTGCAGCCAGGGCAGTGCTTCTACAAAATGTGAAAACTATGGTAGAGATAATTCTAAGAAAAAAAAAAAAAGAGTTTTTTTCCTGATGATTTATTCTAACTGATAAAATGTCAAACATATAGGGAACTTCCATATTTCTACAGTCCATTTTCTATCCAGGTCACACAGTTGAAGTTGTGATTGTGGGAATCTACAAACTCAGCAGTAAAGAAGTGCTGAAATAGAGCCCTCTTTTCTAATAGTGTTCCGTGCAGCCCTGGGATAAAGCATATCAGACCTTGTCAAATTTGTCAACACATTCCAATATCACAGTTTTACTAAACTGGAAGTCCCCGTTGGAAGTGTTTCAGAGGTCAGCCATCCAGGTTGAGTTGGGACAGTCTCTTAGTACAGTGGGTAGTAAACACAGCAACCTAGTGAGTGACAGGAACAGGGAGAGACTGTGTTACTGTTGGATGTATTTCTATTGTAATTTTAGCCTGTATTCCCATGGAAAAGATGTATTCACCAGCCACGTTGTGTGACTATCATGTCGTCACACAGAAAATTCTGAGCCATTTGCCAATGAGACAGTGAAGTCACAAATATGTTCTGGCCCTGTCTATTTTATGAAGAGAAGGGAGTGGAGGAAAGGGGAAGCTCTCCCTGAGTGGAGAGACATGGGGTGACTTGATGTGTTTCAGGCAGGAGCCATGCAAGATGATTGAAGTAGAGCTCACAGTGAAAGATGAGGTACATCTGTTAAGAAACCAGACTTCCTTCATTGTACTGACTATAGAGTTTTTTGGGTTTTTTTTGGTTTTTTTTTTTTAATATGGTAACAATGGCATCCAGAGTAGCAGGAGAGATGTTAAGTCCTATTGCCAAGCAGCCTTTATATAGTGTAAGGTCTAAAAGCAGCGACTTCGTATTCTGTCAATGCTATAAAGCATTGCACAGCCTAGACAGGCATTTTCCAGAAAACGAATTCCTAACAAAATTCAAGGGACAAAGCTTTGTGCCAGCCCGTGAGCTTGCTGAATTCTTGCCTACTAACCACAAAGGGTACCTCTGCAGAGTGCTTTGATGGAGCTCTGTTCCTCTGTGGCCTTTTGACAATTTGCTATTCCTGTAACACACAAATGGGTAGTAAAGTGTTACACAAAGCAGCATTTCACTTGTCAGCTGCACCCCTGCTGTTGATGCTTCCCTCCAGGGAGCCATTGAGTTAAATGCTGCACAGTCAGCTGGATGTATTTTTCTTCTCTCCTATGCAATGACTTCACCTCATTACCTCCCAGGTGAAACTGGATCTGTCTGCATCAGCAACCTGCTTCTGATTTCAAAGAATGAGTTAGAATTTATATCTGTTGACTGTGTGAGGCAGGGGCATGGGAGCACTAGCCTATTTAAAATATATTAGACCACCTTTTTGTTGCAATCACTACTTCTGGAATTAATTGTTGGGCTGTCTTGGTCAGTAAAAAGTTAAAAACCATAGGAAAGGAGGGCAACCCTACAGAAAAAAATTTAAACTCTTCCCTATGACTCCTGAGAAATGGCACAGTAGTCTTAGATGTAATGTTCAAATAGCTCTTGCAGATCTCATTTATCAGTTTTAAAAAGGTAATGCTAAAAATTGAAGTATGCAGAACAAAAATGCATTAGGAAAAGAAGAGGGAATCATACTGGTTTGTTTGCTTCTCTGCTCTAACAGCTTAGGTAACACAGGCTGAATGCTTTAAATTGTTTTTATAAGATATGTTTGAAAATTATAGATAATTTATTTGAAAAATATGTAAATCCTTTAATTTCTATGGAGATGAGCACTAATAAATAATTACAAGTGTAAGCTAGGATCCAGTGTATCTGCAAAAAAGCCTATGGTCTCCCTGGGTGTCTGGATTTCCAGAGTGCCTGAATCCAGGCTGCCCGGTGTGAGATTCCTTGGCATTCATCTCCTAGTAGGCTAATCCTACACTGACAGCTTTTAAGAAGAAACCTTTTTTGTTCATTCTCCCCTCAGCATTCAACATAACCTATTTAATGCAGAGGCAATGACTAAAATAAAAAATAGCACAGCTGGTTCCATTACTCTAAAACCCAGTGTAGAAGCGGAAGAAGTTGGATCACATGGAGGAATTTCACGTGTATTTACGGCAGCTGCGAGCAAAGAGTGAGCGGACTGAAGAAAAACATTCTCAAATTCTGTCCCCAGGTGTTGTTTCATGCTTCTGCATGTGGTGCTATTTACAGCACTGTTTCTTACAGAGCCCCGCTGGGAGAAGAACATCCCACAGAGCCCTTGGGAGCGCTTAGTGTGGTGGTGCCCTACCAGCCTGCATGCCTTATTTCTCTTTCCCTTGGAGCTTACCAGCTCTCCATTAGCAGCTGCTTTGGTGACACAAAAGTGCTGTCAGTGTGATACAGATCTCTGGAGACAAAGTGCCTGGGGAAGTGGACAGAAGTTGTTTGGGATTGTAGGGAGCCGGTTCATTCTGTCTAAGGATGCCCAACTTCTCCAGCCAACATAAAGATGCCTTCTGACTTTTTAGATTGTGTAGTTTCTTTGCAAAACGGTTCACACAAACCTGTGCTTGATGACTTCTTAACTCTTAAGCAATTCATGTGACCTGTGTTTTTGGGAAGAACAGTGTGTTTGAGTTTGTCCTTCATTCATTAATCAAAAGTGGTAATCATATCAAACTGATCTAACAGTAGAATTGAAAAGAAGGGAAAAGTCAGAAGGAGAAAAAGATTCTGAAGGAAATTAGAAAATGGAAAAAACATCAGCAGAGTAATTTCTGCAGATGCAGCTCGGGACTGTGAAGATGCCTCTTTCTGAAAGGTAAGTGCCTCTAGAAGGCAGACAGGAGAGGTTGCAGCACTAAGTGAATTCCCAGGCAAAAGCCTGGGAAGGGCATATCCCAGAGCTCAAAAATTCTGACACTGACTGCTTCTGCTATCCTGCTGCCTTGTCCCTGCCTGCTTCTCCAGGCTGTGAGTTCCTTGGGCAGGGATCATGTGTCTCTGCCATCCAGTGTTCTCATGAGTGCTATAAAATATTTCAGTGCTCTGGTGAAATGTGAAAACTGAGAGGGCACCTTGAAGAGGGAAGTATGTGATAAAAAATGTAGCAGGGTTTCTTGGTGTGAGGAAATGGGATGCTTCAACTATACCCTACTAAGTGTCACTTAATAAATTACTTAGAGTGCTGCCACAGAGCATGGAAGCACCAAGGAAGTGTGAATGGATTAGCTGCCTGGTATCTAAAGGGTGCATTTGAGAGATGAGATGCTATTTCTAAGGCAGATTCAGACACTTGAATTAAAATGCCCAGAGATCATTATTCGACATTGTTCTATTGAATCTGAGACAAAGTGCTTCCAAAATAATTCTGAGTGCTGGTGCAGTCTCTGGGAGTGGAAGATGCAAGTTTGGGTCCTTCAACACAAGAGAAGGATCTGCACCTGTGATGCCTACAGTTCAGTGGTATGTATAGGTGTAGGTTCTCCTGGTTTTTCCGTGCCCAGTTGGAAATGACTGGTTCTGCAGCCATTATTGAATCTGTGTTTTAATCATACAAAATTTAAGCTCTCCCTCTCCTCAGCAGTATTTTTTCACTGGAGTAGATTCAGACAGTTAAATAATTTAAATATGACCCAGACAATTCTTATTTTACAAATAATAGTTGAAAAGTATTTGCTCAGCCCTGAGCTAAGATAGTGCTAGAGCTTTCCTTCAGCCTATAGCAAAATAGAAATGGCCCCCATTTTTCAATGGAGGCCCTAGTTCTACTCTCCTCAGTTGGTAGAATTCAAGTATTTGTGATACATGCCTCACATGACATGGGTTTGTTAGGGAGAAAGTGGTGTCACAGCTGCATTGCCATCAGCACTCGCAGGCAGATCTGGTGCACATCCATGGGATGGGACATGAAGCAGCTGATCATGACAGGAGGTGTTGGAAGGGTCTTCAGTTTGATCTGCTGATTAGGATGACTGCAGGAAGTGTTTGTGGATAGCTGGAGAGATGGTCCTTTCCTCCTGGAGAAGGAAGGCTGTGGTCAGCAGGGACCCTGAAAAGGCAGCGGGTGTGAGGGCAGGCGCCCAAACCTCTGTCAGGCAGGAAGGGAAGGGGAGCACAAGGCAGGTCAGGAACATCTGTACTATTGGCTCCCCATGTACAGGCTTAACTTCTCTTTGGGATGGAACATTTTCCTCTTGCTCTTGTTGAAATAAATAATACATCTCCCAGGCATGCTTTTTAGGCAGGAGTCTGTCTGGTTAAATTGGGGAGGACCATGGGCCACAGCCTTTGCCACTGGGTGAGACTGATGCTTTCAGACCACTTACTACCTCCTTGTGATCCACATTAAATAGGGCAGAAAGTAATATAGTGCTATGCTAGGTATTTTTTGGGCAGAAAAATTGTGATTCGCTGATGGCCTTTCCCCAGTTAAATGCTGTTCAACTACATTCTGGTAATTAATATTTAATCAGACACTAATAGTACTTTATGCAGAATTCAGTTGTGCTGGTGAGACCTTGCTGCATCTTGGAGCTGTCCTGCTTAGAGAACAGTTGTCTGTATTTTAAAATGGTACATTGACAGATAGCTCTGCTTGCATCTCTGCAGTCAATGTAGAGGAAATGTATTGTAACCTAGGTAAACATGACTGCAGTTTGCTTTGCTCTGTGAAATTTGAGAACACTGACAGAAAGATAAGAGCTTTGGGGGCTACAGTTCCTTCAGAAGACTGTACAGTACATTTAAAAAATATAATGATTATTGGAGTGGAACCAGCATTTACTATTTAGTTTACTGTTTTGTTTACTGTTCTGAAAATTCTACCTACAAAATTGAAGGTTAATAAAAATTACAGTAAGTTTTCCTTTCTTTCCTTTCTGTTCTGACCATCAAATCTGTGCTTTCAGGCAATGTGGCTTGATCTCTTGGTTTCATGAGAATAAAACTTCAGACTGCACTGCAAAACAGAAAACCTCAAAGTCAAGCTATGATTAAAACAGTCAGTGAAATCAAACTGAAAGCTACATGTGTACAATTAAGAATGATAATGGGGAAAATCAATCTTTCCGGTGAAGTGAGTGTTGACATAGTAGATACTGCCTTTCAGGTTTGAATGAGACTGCTTATAATGTTTTTCTTCAGTTGTCATTCAACGCAATGTTAATTACACTGTGGGGTTTCCCCAATGACATGTTTGTTGAGCTCTATGTAAGTGACAAGATGATTATGTCTAAATGATTGGTAAATGTTTTGCCTTTGAGGGCCTAAATATTTGTATGAATGATTCCTCCAAAATCTGAGAAATGCTTGAGATCTTCACAGGATAACAGCTTTGTTATGCACCTTATTTTAGGGCTGTATTTTATTTGTCTTGCTCATTTTGGTGTTTTCTTACACCAGCAAGGCAAGCATGACAATCCAAGGGGTTGTTCCAGCATAAGAAGCAAATCAAGATAGGGAAGGAATTTCTGTTGTAGCCATAAGACATATGCAGCCATGGCACCTACTTGTCTTAGAGCAAATGAGGAGAAAATCTGTCTGAAGTTAGTGTCTTCAATGCAGAGTGCTTCTTACCTCTGTGAAAAGGTTTGATAGAATTCTGAAAAGTTATTTTAAAGGATGAAATTTTGGAATCCTGAATTAAATCTGAAATATGGTCCTGATAGGAAGAATATTCTAATGATTTTTATTTCTAAGGAGCTGCTCATACATCCACTTAAGGACATATGTATGGAATAGGAATTCCAGGGTGGTTGCCTAAAAATGTTTAGTGGCTTTCCACCAGTTTTTGTATAAATTAAGAAGCATGTCTTGGACTGAATTGAAAAGTGGATTAAGTAACTATGTGAATTGGGAAGGAGAAAGAGAGTTTTAACTGGCACAGTTTCAGGTTGTGTGGATAGGGAAACCTCCCAGGGCAGCAAACGGGCTGCAGACAGGAGGGGGAGAGGGCAAACCCAACCTTTGCTTTGAGGCAGATAACATTTCCAGTCCAGCAGGCAGCTCTCATGAGAAATGAGTTAGGGCATGAAGAGCACAGTGGATTTACACAGTAAAGGGAGAAGATGCTGTCTGTAGAGAGATTTGGGTGATGACTGAAATGGGAAATTCTCACATCTTAGGTGAGTGTTACTGCTGTGTAAAAACCAGCTAATCTACTGACTGGGAAAAGGTGCCTCTGGGCTGTCAGCTCTGCCTTTGGTCTTTTTCAGACCAAGGATTTTGCAACTTAATAGCTATATTGGTTGTCTAATGAAATGAGAGTCAGGCATAGCACAAAAGGCAACAACCCGAAACTGATCATGGTGAAAGTTCCACCCAGATGTGAGAACTTCTTTGCTGTGTGCTGAGTGTGCACTGGAACGGGCCGCCCGGAGCGGGTGTGGAGTCTCCCTTAGTGGAGCTATTCAGGAACCATCTGGTCACAGCCCCAGTTAATGTGCTCTAGGGGAACCTGCTTAAGCAGGGACGTTGGACCAGAGACTGCCAGTGGCCCTTTCCGACCTTAATCATTCTGTGACTGCATTCTGGGCCAGTTTTTACTATAATCTCAAGTGACGCTATAAATAAATATTCCAGAGGATCTTTGGTTTTCATGCAAAGCACTCACAGAATTGTATAACTCTCTTCCTTCCTCAAAGATCCCACCATTGAGTTCAAGAGTAGCTCAGGGATTTTTTTTCCCCACCTGCTAACACTGAAATGCAGTTGCTGGAATGATAAAATTTGGCAATTGGTTGACGCCTCCAGGCGAGTTTGCAGTTTAGAGCAAGGAGAGGGATGCTCAAGGTGTGGATTGAAAAAGGAAGATTTTGGTATTCAACAGTTTGAGGAGAGTATTCATTGATAAAGCTGGAATTTGGTGGGGACCTGGGAAGTCATGTGGCTTAATGAGTGTTATTTGCTAATTGGCAATAGTAGCAGCACTGCCCTACTTTCTCATCCCTCTGGGGTCTGCTGGAAGCTGTTGTCAAAGGTAGCCCTTAATGCTGAGGTGATCTTCATTCTTTAGGTTTTATAGCTTCTTAACAGTTTCAACAAATGAATTTATATGAAGAAATTGAGTATAAATTAAAATATAAAAGCAGAAGAAGACAAAGTGGGTTTGATTCAAGCATCATTAGCCAGTAATTTCAGTGAGGTGACTGGAAATGCTGGAGTCACTGGATTTTTTTTTTTTTTTAATAAGGGCTAATGAGAATATAATTGCATCCTTCTCATTTTGTCTTTCAAGTGTCTGTTACAATAAACTTCATGTGACATAGACTGTGTGTGTCTTTTGTTCTGGGCAGCTCTATGCATATTATTGTGATTCTAAAAATAGGCAGTAATTATTTCCTGAAGAATTGTCCTTTTTGATGAGCTGCTGTTTATTTTCAGCTGCTTTTGATATGCCACTAAAAGCTGGTTTGCCTTTCAAATATGTTTCCTCAGTTCTAGTTTGGAGTTCATTCAGTAACACAGGATAAATGGCTTTGTCTGGAAGATTTAAAGATTACAGAAAGTATGAGGGGGGAAAATACTGCATAAGGTCCTTTTTAAAAATGAACTTTATATAGTTGATAATCATGTGGATTTATGTAATTTATATTTATTATTTTAAATTAACAATAGTATTTTACTTTTATTGCTAAGAGATTAGTACAAGATGAGATTTTTTTTTTCCACTCTGTGTATTTATTTTGGAATTTTATAATAGGAGTTAGGAGATGTGGCTGAGGAGCATATTTCTAGGGAGAAAGTTTTAACAATACTAACAGTTTGTATGGATACCAGGGTAAAATTATGTCAAGTGCTAAAGAGTGCAGGGGAAGGTAGTTTCTGTGTTAAGTCACCTG
Organism: Regulus satrapa; assembly: GCA_013396955.1. Classification (NCBI taxonomy): domain Eukaryota; kingdom Metazoa; phylum Chordata; class Aves; order Passeriformes; family Regulidae; genus Regulus; species Regulus satrapa. Next base: position 709,286 of record VWZN01012469.1, on the reverse strand, counting down.
TCTTGTAGCTGTGGTAAAAACCTGATGGGTGCAGGATATCCAGGCCCACTTTTCTCCTGTCTCTCGTGTGACAGTGGAGGCTGATGAAGGGGCACTGGCACTCTGGCTGCTGCTGGAGGGGTGTGTTCTCTAGTTGGGGTTGTTTAATTGCCCACTCACTTCTTTCCATTTGGGCCTTGCACAGGAAGCTTGGTGTTCACAAAACTCATTACTCTACCACAACCCTATAAAAACGGTGGATTGTAGTCTGAAAAGTAGCCAAATGCTGAGTGCATCCCAGTATGTTTCCCAAATTTGCCTTAGTTTGAGAATAATTAATTTTTGTGTCTATTACTTGCTCTCTCAGTGCCAGCATCACTACCGACATTACCTGTTTGGGGTTTTGTTTTTACAAGTCAGAGTAATTACAAGCAACATAACAGTCTCAAAAGATAGCAAAACCCAAGTACAATTTAGCTTGTCAGGTGACTTTCTGTATAGGAATACTTGAAAAATATTTACATTACAGTGATCAAATTACTGCTTTTTAGTGCAAGAAACGTTTCTTTTTTTTTTTTTCCTTTTTTTTTCCCCCCCTCTATTTCCCTATGGATATGATGCTGACTAAACAGCCTGGTATGTATACTATTTCACCAAAACATTTCTCTTGATACAAAGCTATATGAAATCCCTAATTTTGAGATGTCTTGAGAATTTGAAACTAGGATCAAAAAAGAAAGTTCTCTGCTCCAGTGAAGTCCATATATAAGGAAAAGATGTATCATCTACAAGACAAGTGAGAAAGAAGCCTGCAAATAAGCAAAGGAAACATTTTCCTGGTGGGAGATAAGTAAGCATTGTTAGTAGGTAGGTCACATTGACAGTCTGTGGAACCATTTGTCCTGGAGTGACCATGCCTGTGAACTTCTAAACATTTTGAGCCTTACCAAGAGCCTCTGAACTTGACCTGGAAGCTTGCAGGCTCTGCAGGTCTGCAGGGCTCTCATGCTGCCAATAGAGAATGCTTTGCTTTTTCCTCTGATGTTTCTGAGTTTTTTGAGCTTTCAAAACATTGCCTCTGCGTTTTAGGGTTTTCATTACATATTTTGCAGCTGACTCACTGAAAGGTTGATGTGAGAGAGAGTAGGATTTCACCATAAGCTTCTGCCATGGTCCATTCATGGAGTTTTGTAATTCTATAATACAGTGAATGCAACCCCATAATAAGATAACAAAGATTGAACTTTCGGATGTAGTTATATTATGGGATTGTATTCACCGTGTTATAGAATTACAACCCTAGAATTCAGAAACTTCCTGGAATATGTGAAGCAATAACAGTACTTTTTGAGAGTTTGCTCAGCCTCAGGAAAATTCCACAGAAACTCTTGTCTACAAATTTTGCTGGTTTCAAATTTGCTTACCAGGCAGAGAAACATGTCAATACAATTTAAATGGTGGTTTGTGTTTGTTGGTTTGGATAAAGTGAATGGTTGAGATGGAATTTTTCAAGTCTCAGGATATAAACCTGCAAGATTGGGAAAAATACTGGTCAATGTATTTGAACTGGAAGGGGCCTTCAGACTAAATGGGCTGGTTCCTGGACTTGCCTTGCTTTGTAAGTGTTTGAAATATGAGTTTGTTGGAGTGAGGCAAATGGAGAGTCTGTGCTGTTCCTGGGGATGAGGTGGGAAGCTTTTCTGGGGAAGTGGGTCACAAGTCCCATGTCCTCAGTGATGTGTTGTGTTTTGCAGAATGAGAGATGAAAGGAAAGAGGGGGGAAAGAAGTAACAGAAAACATAGTAGTAAGGTAATTTTACAAGCCTTTGTGCCATAATATTGTTGTTCTAGAATTGTTAACCCAGGAAACTGTGAGAGTTATTTATTTATAAATATGAAACGAAATCTGATGCCTTTAAAGTGCAGGTTAATGAAGCTACTAACCGACAATTTCCTGTCTTAACCTGTAAGTTGTTTTCTCTTCCACTATGACCTGTATAACATCTACATGTTACCAACTAAAATCTATGGATGTGGGAAAGGGCTTGGTTCTGCTTTGATTTGTCTGGGCTGTAGCTTCACTGGTCTCCAGGACTTTGCTACTAGATATATGTGGTAGCTGTTGCCACATCTTTGGGTTATTTAAAAATGAGAGTTAAAAAGTAATGATAGACAGCAGAATGGACAAATGTGTGCACACGCCCCTGTCACATTAAGGATGGCAGTCTTTGGTGCTATTTCTGTAGTGGCTTCCAATAAAAATGGGTTTGCTTTGTCAGATGGAAAGTAAACTTGACATTTTGTTCAGTCTGAGGCAAACTCTTCCAAGCATCCTATTGTCTGATGAGGTTTATATGTTTACAGTGTACTGCTACCAGATGCTGTTTCACCATTTCAGAGAGCTCTGACAACAAGAGGGACATTTCTATAATTAATAATAGAAAACAATTTAACTTTTAATTTTAATGATGTCAGGAAAGATCCAGTCCATCATGCTTTGTGAATCAGCTCCTGGCAGCTGCTGAATAATAGAGAGAAAACTCCAGCTTGCTTTCTCTTCAGATAATGTACCATGTTACTTGTTATTCATTAAGCCTTGTTTTCATGCAAGTTCATTAAACAGAATTAGTGAGTGATAGGTACTGTACTGCCTGATGGCCACTTTGATTCCCAAATTTTAGTGTTGCTCTTCTGCCACTGTATACCTGCCACTGCTTGAGGAAGAAATAATTACAGTGCAAGTAAACTTGCTGAATGTTGTGACATTCTTAATGATTCTTTGGAAATTTGCTTCCAAATTTGCAGTCACATGTGTTTCAGATAGTGTTATCAGTAGTTACCCTGCCAAGAGAAGGAATACAAAGTTCCAGAGTTTTGGTTGCAGAGATTGTTTGATGCTTTGCTTTAGCTTCGTGCTGCAAGCCGGAACATCATCATGTATCTCTGTGGTGTGGCCATCTGCTGTTTGGGTTAGCAGGGAACTCATTTTGGAATTGGGCAATCTGTCCCAAGGTTTGGGACCTTGGCTCAAAAGCAGGGCATTGCTGAACTAAGGGAAAGCAGTGTATGAACAAATTGGGAAAAAATAAAAAGAAGTATATTTAATCCTTCCAGCCTACATTTGAACTTAACCATTGTTTTGTAATGTGTAGTGTTATACATCTCAGATGACTGATTAAATGTGGCTGCACCTCTCTGGTAAAGATTAGTTATACTATAGATTCATACAAGAAGAAAGCTGTCCTGCTTAAAGATCTCATAACAGAGGAGGGCTGCTTCCAAGATTTTAAGCTATGTTGGCACACTTACGAATCTGGTCTGTTCCATGTATTTCCTGGCATAACGCTGTCCCAAAGCCCCTGCCGGGCTCTGGGGCCAGGTAAGCTGTGGGTGATGAGCTCCAGCAGACATTCACTTAGAATTCCTGTGGGTGTGAGAGGACTCTGACACAGGGATTTCTTGTTGGACGCAGGACAAGGGAATATTTCCATTTCTGTAGATATCTGGACATAACCCTTATTCTTAGTCTGAGTGCTCTTTACAGAACTGTATCAAAGCTTATGTGACACTGTGACCTTCAGAGAACAGCTTTATAGTGTGTTGCTTTCGTAATGCTAAATGGAGGAAGGTTGTAGCCTTGGATGAAGGAGAAGCTCAGCTTGGGCAGGAAATGGCAGTTGAGCAGAACAGGGAAAAGTGTCTTTTAATCACCAGGGCACAGGAACAGCCATGTTGGAATAAGTGCAAACCTGAAGGAAAAACAGTGATGGGCAGAGAGTAGCATCATTAAATATCAAAACCAGTAATTTAAAATGAAACTCCTAAGGAATTTACATTCATGGCCAATCCCTCCAGCTCCAGAAGGCAATGGAGGAGTGAGATATGAGTCATCAAGGCTATATTGGCTTTGGAAAAAAGTAAAAATCTAGATTTGAAATCAGTGAAGCAGAAGAATAAAGGAAATATTTTCAAGGTGTTTGTCTAGAATATGATGGCTTCATATATGGGGCTTGATCACCAACCTTCTGGCTAGCCTTGGACGTAGAAGTGAGGAGTTGCCTATGGAACAGTTAATACTCAAAATTAGGACATTTTTCATCAAATCCGATAAAGGTTGCGGGGAAAAAAAGCAGGTGTTCCGAGCAAAAAGCAGGATTTCATTTTCCTGGCTGATCTCTGAGGTGTCCTGGATGAGAAGCAGTAAGCAACTGGAGAGGTTTTAATTTATCAAGTGTATTGCTGTTTCACAGCAGGTTGTTATCACATTTTGTTTCTGATTTGTTGCCCAAAAGTTTAACTGTCTTGCCCAAAGCATTTTTTAAAACTCTTGTGCTTGCCTAGTGCTGAAGAAGAGGTGGAATGAGCGATCAAATAGCTGGCAAATAGTGGGTGCTCTGTTTTTGTGGTGCTAGTGGGACATGCAGCACCTTTGTGGGACTTGTGCCTCGTAATGAGTGAGTGTGCAGCTCTGAGCTGTAGAGATCAGTGTGAAGCTGGTGCTGTCAACTAGTGGGATTTGGATAGGATCTTTTTTCTGACAGCAACAATATGGTGCTTCTTCTCACTCACTGCGAGATTGAAAATAATCAAGAAGAATCTGTAAGTTAACTGAGTTCAGATTGTGGTTAAACCCAGAAACTGAACTTCAGTTCTGAGGGACGTTCCAACCCTGAGAATAGGAGACTTGTGGCTGAACATGGAAATATTCTTGACAAGTAGAAAAACCCATATTCTGATAGTATCTTGTAAGTAAGATTAACTTTCCTGATGAGTTGGTGCACTGTCAAACTGTAGAGGCTGCAGAATGACACAAAATTAATGAAAAGGTATTGATCAAGTTGTGGAGAGCACTCTGCTGCAGGATTTGGCTGTCTTCTCAAATCAAAGAAATAGGCTTTTAAAATGCATGTTGCTGATGGACAGAACATAGTGGGGAGTTTAGTTTTACCAATGACCAGCAAATAGACAGAAAGACTCATGCAGTTAACTATGTCAGACTGTGTTTTGTAGTAGAAGATGCTGTGCCTTCATGCAAGTATCAGTGAGGTGGGTATTTTCCTTCAATTTCTCTTTAATGTGCCACCAGTATAAAAGGGAAGGAATGCTGTAAAATTAACCAAATTTGTTAAAATTTGAGCCTTTATATAGCTGTCTTCTCAACCAAGTTTCACACAAAATCCTCAAGTAGAATTTCAGTAAGAATTAATTTTGTAACTAGGAACATAACTTATACAACTTTGCCCAGTTGGACTCAATTCAAGACTCCTGGCAGTCTCAAGTAATCAAAACCCCTGCAAAAATAGGCTGAGTCCTAAAGATGGGCTGAATACCAAGGAACAGGAACATCAGATTATTATGGCCCAGTTTCCTAATATGTTTTCTTATTACAGATCACAGAGTAGGTCAGGTTGGAAGGGACCACAGTGAGTTATCTGGTCCAAGCTTCCTGCTCAAGCCAGGTTATTCTAGGGCACATTGCGCAGGATTGTTTCCAGATGATTCTTGAGGAGTTGCCCTTGTTGAATTTCAGATAGTTCCATCTCTCCAACCTGTCAGGGTGCCTCTGAAGGGCTGCACAGCCCCTGGGGTATGGGCCACTCCTCCCAGCTTTGTGTTGACACTGAACTTGCTGAGGACTCCTCTGCCCCTTCATGCAAGCCTTGATGAAAGGGTTACACAATACTGGGCCTGATATTGAACCCTGGGGGACCCCACTAGTGACAGCTACACCCTGTGCCACTGATTATCACCCTCTGGGACCTGGCTTTCAGCCAGCTCTCAATCCACCTCTCTGTCCACATTTCCTGAGTTTGTCAATGAGGATGTTGTGCACTGATATTTAAGACAGCACCAATGCCAGCTAAAGCTTTCCTTGTGACTGTGGCATGCTCAGCTTGCATTCTGTAATTATTAGCATTGTCTAATAAAAGGTATGTCCTCGTGATGTAGTCTCCCCCTCAGCAGGGACACTCAGAGGGTAGCTTTTCTCTAGCAGGATGTTATTTTCATGAAGCTTGTGGGAATTTAGCAAGTTTCTGACCTCTGCTACACTGTCTGGAACTAGGCAGTAAATCCAGAGAGTGACTGTGGGCTGGGAAAACAGTCAAAAATTGTTGCAGATCTTTTCAATGTATGTGTGCTAGTGTGGAATCAGCCTAAAAATCATGTCTTGAAAATAAAGAAATAATTACAAGAATGATTGCTAGAAAATGCAATAGAAATGGCAGATACATCTGCTGGCTAGAAAATGTTTGTTTAGCGATGTTGTCCATGTTAACTTATTGAGATATCATGCACTGTTTTCCTCCATTTTAATCCCCTCTTTGAATTATATATCTAATTTACCTACTGAATATAGCAGCTTTTGGACAAACCATAGGAAATTTTTTCCCTTTCCTGCTCGCAGGGCCAGAAGGCTGTCCATGCTGCAAGCACTTCAACAGTCAAACTCTTTCCAAAGAATGGTGCAGTCTTCTGGATGTTAGGCTGTGCCCTTCTGTGAGATGAGTTGTGCACCTCCATCACCTGTTACTCTTTGCTATTCTGAATATGTTTTCTGGGCTTAAGCACCAAAATTGTCTTGATGAGTTACTGGGTTGGATTGGCTATTCTAGTATTTTCTATTGGCTGTTAGAAGTAAATGTGAAAGTCTGTTTATAGTACTGTAAATAAATATTTTTAATAATGTTTATAAATGTGCAGAATGGATTTCAGAATGGAACCAGTTTGCATTGTCAAAGGGCCACTAATTTTATTTATTGGCAGAGATGGGCCAGCTGAAAATTTGGTTAAAAAATTGACATCAATAAGTAATAGAGAGTTAGGGGGGTTCTGCATTTCTTAAAACCCTGTATCTTTTGTAGGGATCAAGAATAGATACAGCTTTCCTCTCCGCCCTCCTCCCTAAATGATTCCAGAAATGACTCACATTCTTGTGGATTTTGGCAAGATTTCTTAATCCCCTGTCTCACTGTATGGCTCATCTTCCAGGCAAACTTTGCAACAGTTGCTGCCAAGCTACAGATGAACGCAGAAGTAGCTGGTAGAGCCAGACATCCAGAGGTAAAGGACCTCTGTGTGTTTTGGCATATTACTTGACAGCCTTCTGGAAGGACTTCTGCAGATAATGTTTGCTATTTCCAGTATTGCCCATGTGTAGGGCCTGCGATTACCCCAGTGATAGGAAGAAAGGGTTAGAAGGACAGTATGAAGAGAATTCTCTATTAGTTAAGACACTGAGGAAGTGAACTGAACTTTGCTCTAAATGAAGTTTAACCTGTGCTAATGGTGAAAAATGTTTTAACTCATCTTCAAAGCCAAGGATATCTGGCCCTGAGAAAGTGCCTTTGAATTAATTACACTGCATTATTTAATGGCTATAAAATTCTCAGTCCCTTTGGTGTCTGTTAACAGGTTCCCCTGTCTGTAATTGCAGTGCAGTTTTCTAGGAGAGGAGACATTTTAATTTTATTGATTAGTATGTTAACCAGAAGTGAAGTTTGATGTATTCTGAAATGATATTCAGGTTATCAATGTCAATTCCAGGCTATCAAATAAAGAGATTTTTATTTTTTAAAGTAGTCTGATGGTAGATTGAATAGGTATTTTCAGCAGTAATGAAAGAATCTTTCTTAAAAAATATCATTGCTGAGAACCTAGGAGTGTCCAAGCTACCCATTATCTGAAAATTGCTGTAACTTTTATACTTTGGTCTGTCTGTGAAGGATCCTGACTGTGGGAAGCTGACTTTATAAGCTGACCATGGGTTCTCCATGTGCATGACAACAGCTGCTGATGAGTTTTCTGCTCCTCAGCCCCACCTTGGCCCCTAGTAACCTGCTTTCAACCACTGTTCAATTAAACTTATTTCACCATCTTCCAAGAAGGTACTATGATTTGTACATATTTCTGATCTCCTCTCTTCATTCCTTTCCAAAGTGCTCCACTTCCACCATTATATTTTTTTCACTAACGATTGCATATTTGTAGTGTTTGTCTGCCAGTGGGCTGATAACATCATCATCGTTGAAGTGAAGGAGATCCAGAAGAGACTCAATCCTATGTGTCCTCAAACATGCAGCCTGGTCACAAACTGATGTTTTTGTGATGAATGATGAACTCATTTCAAAAGAGGTTAATTAGATGTTAAACTCTGCAATCCCTTATATTTAGTGAGTGACATGCTCATGGTTTGTCAGTCACGTGTCATTTATCATTATTTGTGTGAATGAGCTGAAGCTCCTTTCCATCACTATTTATTCTTGTCCTCTGCTTAACAAAATCAGCATAATGAAAAATCAGATTAAAAAGCACTGAAGAATTTTTAGCAAAGCATCAAACTATAAAGACAAATATTGTCCTGACAACTACCTTTGCTCTAAGCTGAATCAGATCAGCTGTTGCTGTATTTTGACTGACTCAGATTTAAACAACTTGATGTTATTCTAAGTCTGTTGTTGTCAGAAAACACATTTTAAACTGAATATAAAAAGTAATTAAATCCCCCATAACTCCACCAATGCATTCAGAAAGGAGAAGAGCTGCAGGGGCCTAAGTAACCCTGCAGTATAAGTATAGAGTGGCCAACCCTGTCCTGTCTCTTTGAACCAAAATGTTATGTTTGAAAAGAAGAGTTAATGAGTAGTGTGGTTGGCAAGCTGGTTGCCTCCCAAGCTCTGTGGAGGAAAGCAGGGCCTTCCCGGTGATGCACAAAATTCTTGGATGTGTGGATGTGCTCACTGCTTGCTTGTGAGACTGCAAACACTGTAACAGAACACTCTGGTCTTGAAGGGTAAATGAAAAAAATTAGAAAAGACAATGGGTAAAGCCTTTTCAATTACAGGCCTGTCACTTACTTTGGCAAAGAGACTTTGGCTTTTATATTTTAAAAAAATATATATTTTTTGTTGTTGGGAAAGGGTTTTTCTTTGTTTTGGTGCAGCTTTGTTTGTTTTTTATGAGTGAGCGTGCTGGACTTGACTGGTAAATAGTATCAGAAAAATCCTCCCGGGGTTTTGCAGAGCCCCAACCTGCTCCTGCTGCTATTGCGTGTCAGGTACAAAATTACTCTATATATTGCATTTTCTAGAAATCCCTTACATGCTGCCCCTAACCAGAGCAAAGAAACATGGGCATACTTGTATTGTCTTTGTTAAGCTTTATGTATCATGACATTGCTCTTACTACGTCCTTTGAACAAGGAGTTGACTTAAGAAAAGGGAGACATTCCCATTGCTGTAGCCATGTAGAAATACAGATTTTGAAAGCTGCCCTTCGAAAAACTTGAAGCACCCAACTCGGGACTTGCTGTATTTTTAGTCTTTGTTTTTTCTATTTTGTTTTCTTTTTTTTTTTCTTAAATTGCAAAACTACTGTTTTTTTCTGAAGCATTCTGCTTCAGAATGCCTCAATACAGATTAGTCCTTTATCTGAGTTTCTAAGTCTCTATATGTAAGACATGATGCCACATGTTTTCTCTTGAACTACTTGTTTGCTTTTGCCCCATTCTCCCCTTCTGGGTGTCTCACCTGCTCTGAGTGTCTGCTGAATACTTTGTCACTTGGTTTCTGGCTAATCACATCTGATGAAGGGCTTTGTCTCTCTTGTGCTAGAAGATTTGGCTCAGACTTCCAAAGTAATTGCACAGGTTATTTGAAGGGTTTCTTTTCCTTCCAACAGAGATAATCTTTATCGCATTAGATTTTACCAACTTTGTCCTTTACAACAAGCAGCATAAAATTAAACCAATACAAACTTTTAAAAAACTGGTTTAGATGTTGGGTTTAAGTGTTTTAGAATCTTGTGTTGATTGAAGAGCTATTCATTTATAAATGATATTAAGATAAATATTAATGGAATATCTAAGCTTTTTTGGAGCAGAATGTATGATTTAAAGCTTACTGTAAAAAGATTAGGAGTCATTACATTATACTAATACTGTAAAGCTGAAAACACAGTACCAGGGAACAGACAGGTGGAATAAATGCGCTCTGTGAATTCTACAGACAGCTATTACTCTGTCTTTAGCAAACATGATGATAAAGCTGATCTTAATTGTAACCAAGCCATCAATAAGAACTGGAAGTTAAAGCGATACAAATTCCATTTAGGAGTGTGGTGTCCTGAAGGGCATCTCGGTGAAGGATCACTTAATAGCCACCTGCATCTTTCACTGTTTGCCTCAACACTGGCTGCTGGAACACAGGAGGTGTGATACCAGCCTAAATGGAGCTTCTGATCCAACCTAAGGTAGTTGCTTTTATGAATTGATTAAAGTATGATTTTTTTAAAAGCTGATGACTACTGATGAGGCAAAAATAATCAGGAATATGGTGAGTTTATTCCCAGAGCTGTGCTTTCACGATTATGATTTGAAACCAGGTCAGTTTTATGCTGCCTTTTTTTTGCTTATGTGGAAGCAGATATTTTTCACACATCTGCTTTTATTCAATGCTAAGATCTATAGGGGTCAAATCTTAAGTAATTTAGCAGCAGATTAATATTTTACTGGTTGTTTCTACAGAGCCTGTTGTGTGTCATTGAGTTCCTGTGCTCCAGAGGGTCTGAAACCCATGGCCAATTCTGTGGGCTGAGCTAGCACAGCTTTGCAAGGCTTGGGCTCAGAGTCTGCCACTGGGGCCACTGGAACCAGGTGCCACTTGTCAGGGCAAGGACAAAAGCTGCTTGCTTGTGCCTGCTATGTGTCATGTAGATTAACCTACAGACAGCCAGGAAAAGCTGTCAGTATCTGTAAATAAACATAATAAACAGATCTGGACTTTGTTTGCTAAACTCCTTTTGTACAGGAGAAAACAGTTTATTTATTACCTTTTTCACCATAGTATTTGTCACCATTGGTTAGTAAAATATTATCTGTTAAATCTTTTGTTAAAAGAGTGATTTTTTTTTCTTTCCAGAGAAAGTATTTTTCCCATGTTTGGCCTCATAGTATTTAGTGTTTTTTCCTGCCTACATGCTGCAATTAAAAAAAAAAAAAGTCAGGCTGCAAACAGTTCTGTTTCCATGCAATGTAATTGCACAGTGCAATATCAGAGTTTGAAATTGCATTCAGAGGGATCTGGGCTTCTTTCTCTCCTTCTCTCCATCCCACCTGTCAACATGATATTCTGATCCCTATTAAACCTTTGCATGTGGACTGCAAGAAGCAACTTGATGGATGTTTTTTAGCTGTATTACAGCTGCCAAATTCTGGAAAAAAAGGATAGTGTCCTAGACCAATGAAAGATAACATTTGAAGTATTTGAAGTATTTATATATATATATATATATATATAGCATTTGAAGTATTCTGCCAATTTTCAAGTTCTAGATTGGTCAGTGACAATAAAATAAAGTTACAGGTTCTTATTTGGTGTGAATATTGGGTGTCTGTGAAAGATTCATCAGTAAAGCATTTGTTTTAATGCAGAACAGATTCATGAGCCTGGAGCATTGTTGATATGAGCAATTCTGTGATTCTATAAATTTGTTCAGTGGCAAAGGATTATGAATATAGTACTTGGGGTGCTGCAGTATTCATGTAATACAGTAAGAGCTACTTCTTCATTATTTTCAAAAAGAAAATGCATTTCCTACAGCAGCATGTACCTTCATCCTACAAAGCAAGAAGCCAGAACGCAGAAGAGAATTTTTATCTGGAAAAGTCCTTTTTACTACTTTAACTACCTTTCTGTACTTGGTTAAAGAGGTTTGGCTGTCATTGGACTTGCACACATACTCATCCCACTTCAATTTGTCCTGTCCTCCACCCTGTTAACAGTCACATTTCTGCAGGGTGAAGATAAAGTGTGAAACAAAATAAAAGCTTTGGGCCTTCTCTTTCCTCTTTTTTTTTTTTTTTCTTCTTTCATGCTTATACAAAGGCAGAATGAATTTTCAGTGTTCTTGCATACCACTTTCCTACTTACTGGTTGTTTTCCAATGGCACCTGCAGGCCTGCACTCTGCACTGTCATCAGATTGGCAAAGGGTGCGGGAAGAGATGATGCTGTCTGGGGACAGCAAAGAAAAGCAAAGTGACTTCCCTAATATCAGGCAGAATTATGTCACAAAGCTGAAATTTGAGATAATAAAAAGCTCTTCTTTTTTTTTTTTTTTCCCCTAAGTTTTCTAGAGTGTCCATAGTGCAGACTGTCCTTTCTTGGTGTACATTTGACTGTTTTATATTCAGGTATTTTTTACTGAATCCTGTCCTCTGCATCTTCCTCCCAGTTACAGGCAGTTAGATATTGAAGCAGATCCTAAAGTCACAGACAGTCATAAACAAGTGAAAAATATGGAGGTGAGAGGAAGAGGCTGTTTTAGTCAAGTCATTCAGTTGGTCACTGAGGAACTGCTAGTGTCTAGTTCATATTCAGGGTACACCTACACTATAGGTACACTGTACTCATGGGAAAGGCGTCTAGTCTGGTAGTCTACTTTCATCTGATGAAGGGAAATAAACTGTACTGGGAATCATCATTTCACAAGTGTTTCTACCTTTGTGTTGCTGGACTGTTTCTTCCCTCTGTACTAGGCAAAGTCCATTTGATGTACAGAAGTAGTTTGTCATGGTAATAAGCCTGCTGCTCTTGACCTGATGTCAAAACTAAGCAAGAGTGAAGCTGAGTTTAAAGAAAACTTGATTCACATATTGCTACCTTGAAAAAATTGTCAGATATTTTAGAAGTATAGGGCTCCTGTTGGCATGCTTTTTTTTCTTTCAGCTGGGTCAGATTTATGTCTGCAGCCATTTTCTCTAAAAATTGTTAAAAGGTTGTTATTCTTCTTAGCTGGTCTAGCTCCACTTCACTGTGGCTGTGGGGGCCACGGGTATGTGCTGCCAGCAGAAGGTTGGGGCTAGGCCACAGGTGTCCATGTTCTTCCTCACGCAGTGTGAGCTCCAGCTGTCTGGAACCCACCTGCTGTGCTGGGGAAAGTTGGAAACCCTTCAGGAAAAAAACACAGCTGTCTGATGTCCTTCCTAGATCAGATGTTCAAGTCAGGTTTGTCACTTGGTCAGTTTATCAGTGAGACAGGCTTGATTATAGCTGTCTTTGCAGTTTGTTGGAGATGAACAACATGGCAAAAAAACTGGAGTGATAGATGACTATGGGAAGAGCTGCTGAGAAAATACTGTCGGTCTGGAAGGAGTGCCTATTTGTTTTTAGAAGTCTGTTCAGAGTATCTTGTAATGTTTTTTATGCTTGAATGTACATCTGAGTATACAGCTATGTGATCATCTGCATGACTTTTCTTTTTTTTTTTTCCTTTCTCACAGTGCATGCCAATTAAAGGCCTTGGATTTGTGCTTGGAGCCTACAAATGTATTTGCAAGGCTGGATTCTATCATCCCAACATCTTCTCAGTGAACAGCTTTCAGAGTAAGTGCCTTTGCTTGAGTTAAAAAAAAAAAAGAAAACAGAACTAGCATTAATAATGCAGAGCTGTTTTTTATCCTCGTCAGGGTTATACAGTAAAATCCCAGTGGTTTGCAACTCTTGGATTATATAATCATTTAAGGAGTTCTAGCCCTTTGGTTTGTCATTCACGATACTCTTGAGGATCCTGTAAAACATACCCACTTGAAGAATATTTGATTTGTAAATAAATTAAAAAACATGAAAAGAAGCCTTGCTAAGGGGAAATAAAGATTTCTGGCATCTGTGCTCATGCACAAGTATTCTCAAAATTAATCTACTCATTTTCTGTTTAGCCAGAGGAAATGAGAATGCCCTAGCCTCTGACTTTGTGTGGGCTTTAATTGTTTTCATTTTACTTCATTTGTAAAGGAGAATTCAAAGTAGCATCCAAACTCTTTGTGCTGATGAGGTAATAGAGGTGGTTTAAGCCTGGGAGTCTGTTTGGCTGGATGTATGGATAACATACATCCTACCCATGGCCAGGACACACAATGTGTGGTTCTTAGGCTGAATTGCCCACAACAGGAGAAACAGAACTTGGCTGATACTTCTTGTAAAGTGTTTCAGAAGGCAACCTTGAGATAGTGCTGTTTCTCTGGGCTGTGTGAATCTGTTGCTAGAGTAAGGAGGACATTTGGTCCTTCCTGGAGTGCAGTGACTGGAGAACTCCACTTCTGGTGGAGTTAGGATTTAATTCCTTGAGAGAGCATATAAAGGAAACTTCATACCAAACGCCGTAGAATACACACAAAGAATGGGACTAGAGATCACAACACTGAACATTAGGGATGAGATTAACTTTATTTCATAACAGTTGAGCAAAATACATATACTTGGTATGTATTAGTTACATAGGTTTCAATTGCAGTCAGCATCAAAAGCATGGCTCCCCTGGAGGGTGATTTGTCTTTAGATGGAAAAACCAATACCTCTATCTTTTCTCCATTTGCTATAGAATAAAGAGCCTTAAAATTACTATTTAGATCATAATAAAGTGAAATTTGTCTCTAAGAAGTTTGTAAATGCTGCTATTGTGGGATGTAGGGGGCCAGTTTGATTCAAGTCTTTGTTGCTGTGAGTTTTGAAACAGTAATGAAGAACTTTTTAAATTCACCCAGCTGCAGCTCCATCTCCCAAATTGTATAGATTATTTCAAAAGGTGAACACTGAGACTAGAAATGACTAAAGTAATGAGAAAAGCCTGTTGTTCAAAGGAAACTTGGCCCTGTTACACAGCTGCATTCTGTAAAAAGAAAAGAGAAAAAATTACATGGCTAAAATTACTGTAGTATCTATTTGGTGGTTCAAAATTATGTCAACATAGGAATTCTAGACACAGATTCTGCAAGCAGTTTTGACAGAAGCTGTCTGACCTGGAGATCTCTTTGTGGAGCTAGGTAGGTGAAATTTGATGATAAAAGAGATGAAACTGAGTAGGAATGTTAATCATTTGGAAAGTATTCCTAGTGGAAGAAAATAAAGAGGCAGAAAAGATTTGCAGGTCTCAAGATATCAAGAAGGAGATAGAAAAAAGAAAAAGACCAGCTTTGTACTTCACTCAGTTAAAAAATTAGATTTTGTGTCTTGAAATGGGAGAATTTCTCAGTGATGCCAGGATTCTGCACCACAGCAAAATATGGATAACTGCAGTTGCACATTGTGTCTGAAGTGTCCAGCTTTGGAGTGTGAAAAAGGTTCTGCTTTTGGCCCAGATTAATGTTTTGGTTTGAGTCTGAAGGATAACTGTAGAGATGTTGAACACTCTGCACAGTTTAGCGGTAGGTTCTCTGGGAAACTGCAACGTGACATAAACAGTGTCCTGTGTAGGAAAGATTCTGAAAATCAGCTGCTTTTCTGTCTAAAAGCAGCATGGTGTTGCTGCTCCCAGGGAGGCTGCACATATATTGCAGGTTCCCAAAGAATGTGTGGGACAGGGACACAGCTGGAACTCAGGCTGTTCTCTAACTGAATGAGAAACCAGGTAGGAGGGCATTTCCCTCCCAAGTCTGCGTTTGTTCTTCAGAACTGATGGTGTCAAAATATGTAGAACTTTTCTGTCTTTTCTTTTTTCATGTGTTAATGAAGGCCTTGGGTATTAGAAGGGGAAAACGTTATTACCATACTTTCAGGGTGTCTTTTGAGATTGGAAATTGATTTTAGAAAAAAACCCCACATTTCATGTACACAGGTTGTATTAATCTGTATGTGCTTGAGGACATGGTTATGCACTTTCTTGTAATGGTTCATTTTTAGGTAGCACTATTAGTATAGGTAGAATAGACTAGCTGATGATTACTTATATTTAACATTCCTGTAACACCCTTCTCCAAAGCACTTCTGTTCTCTGCCTCATAGGGTAATCAGGTTTGTGTTGAAAAATGGTTAGCAGAACAACAGTGCTTTGTTCAGCCTTGAAGTTTGCTCTTTAGCAAGAGTGTGCATCATCCATATACTGCAGAAATTCTCAGCTCCTACTGTTTGGATGTGGAACCTGCTCTGCTTGCACTAGAAGTGGCTCTTTTGTCTGAATATGGGACTTGGCTGTCTCTAATGCTGCCATGATCACATAAAAAATTCCAAGAGGGGTTTCCACTTCCACAGGCATTTTCATTTTTGACACCTGCCCTTTGGGTTTGGCTCTTCAACAGAACCCACGTGTGCAAATCTTTGCACATATGGAGCTTGTCACAGACTTCAGTGATCCCTTTCTGGGATGAGGCTTATGACCATGGCTGATGACCAAGTTTTGGTGCCAAGAGGTCCAGTTACATTCTCACCAAGTTACTGCAACATCACTGATGCAACTGGAGTGTTCCTAATTTACTCTATTGTAGAACAGGAGCAGAATCAGTCTTCTGTTCTGTTCAGTGCTCAGCATGCACTGTGCTCTCTCTGTGTTCATGTGCTGAGTTCTGACTGGAGTGTGGGATGATTTGGTTTGGGACAAAGCAGTCCCTGCCCTGGCTCTCAGCAGTCTGTGGTGCAATTCTTACTTTGCATGAAGATCTCAGCTGGCAATGCCGCAGCTGCTGAGGCATCCTTTGCGTGGCAAAGTGTCCTTAAGAGAACCAAAGCTGATGAAGAGTTACCCTCAGGAGAACATTTCAGAAACAGATGGGCCAATCAGACAGAAAAATAAGACTGGGATAGAAGAGAGAAGAGCTAGGGAAAAAATATGGTAGAGTGGAAATAACGGAAACATTTAAGCTTTTTTATTTATTTTATTATACTTCATGTTAGCTTGTGTCCCTATTCCTACTCTCCACCTACTTTGCTTTGTTCTTTTCTCCTTCCTTTTTATCTTTTTTTTTTTTTTTTGGTTACTACATGTTATTTCTGTTCTTCTTTTCTTTTTTACACCTTCCTTATTTTCAGTTTTAACTTCTGCAGCACAGTTTACTTCCATCTCACTTGTGACGGTACTGAAACTGCTACTCCCTTACACAGAGCAGAAATCACTTCTTGTTCATCTACCTTGCCAGTGCCTAGAATCTTTTGTCATCTTTTGAGGAGAAAAAACAATTTTTATTCACTGCAGGAGACATGTAATCCCAAAGAACTACTGAGATAGGACAATCCACTCTAGCAGTTCTGTTAGAAGCAGTCCAGGCTTGCAATGGACTGTTTGTGTCTTGAACTGANAAATATATATATATATATATAAAATGAATCGTTCTTCCCCAAGAATTTATTTTAGAGGGTCTTAAAGTTCTTTCTTTCTGTCAAAGGGAAGAAAAGAAAGAAAGAAAAAAAGACATTGTTAATTTTTCCTCATTGCGCTGTGGAAAATTTCACGTGGATCCAATTTTTTGATCTTTCTTTTATTGACTCTAAGGAGGAATTGCACAGAATGACAGAATCCAAGTAGGCTGGAAAAAACCTCTAAGATCCCCAAGTCCAACCTGCAAGCAACACCCACCTTGTTAACCAGACCAGAGCACTGAGTGCCACATCCAGTTGTTCCTCAGATGCCTCCACCTTCATTTCATAGTCAAAAGATATTCATAGAAAAATCAGTCCTGGCTAGCAGTGCAGGCAGTGCAGAAGATATGCATCAGCGGTCTTCCTTTGTATACAACAGACAGTAGCACAGAAATAATAGATTGGAAAAGACCTCTGAGATCATTGAGCTCAGCCTTGTGACCAAACACTGCCATAGACTAGACCATGGCTCTGAGTGCCACATCCAGTCTTTCCTTAAATTCCTCCAGAGATGGGGACTCCACCTTCTCCATGTGCAGCCCATCCCAGTCTCTAAACATGACACCAGACATATCTAAACAAAAGTTCCACTGTTGTGTTATGAAATCATATCTGTGGGATATTTACTTCAGCATGCAACTGTTTATTTAGCTGCTATCCCTGTAGTATGTGATGAGCATCCACATGAAGACACTTCTACATATGATTCAGATAAGAAACTGCTTGATAAAATGGCATATAGCGTATTTGCAATGACTTTCAAGGTTGAACATTTCAGAAATAAAGTGCATCAAGTTTATGATCATGCTAAATTATCAAGTCACATTCATATCATATTTGTGACAAGTAGTCTCATAACTGTGGGTCTTAAATTATGTTTTTTTTCTGTGTGTAAGTTTTTATACTGCAAATAATTTACTTAGTTGACAATATAAAAATATATTAACCAATTACTTATGGGGCTCAGAAATATGAGGTTTTAAAGAGATGGGCTAATTGAGGGGCAACTACAGTAATAAAGGAATAGATATATGGTAGAAAAGCAGTTTGTCGTAAGCTTAAATGTTGAAGAAAGGGAATGGAAAACTTGGACAGTAGGGATTGCATTCTTGGTTTGGAGATGGGAGGTGAGAGTCTGTAACTTCTGTCTCTGGCAGAGATCAGTATGGGTCTGTTGCTCTAGCTGCAATTTAGAAAGCAAGAATCTGATGTTAGATTTGGAGAAGGCGTTTTCTGTTGAAGCTCTTGGAATGCTAATGGGCTGAGGTCCATGGATGTGTGCTCCGAAGAGAAGTTATAGCCCTAGAATATGTTCAACATTAGTGTTCCTCAGAGGTTCTCCATCTGCTTGGCATGCCCAAGCATGGTTATTTTCCAAGATTTCTACTCCTGCCTCACACAGTCTGGGTAAAAAAAAGCTCAAGATCTCTTCTTGCTGACTCCTTGTATCTCGAACTTTAACTTCCAACATGAGTCAGCACTACTCTGCTATATTCAAGTTTCCAACATCTTAGAATAAAGCTCCAAGGGGAAATTCACAATCTGCATGAGAAGTACCATCTTCTTCTCTACTTCTTCTGGGGTGTGGAAGCAAAGCATCCTACTGAGGACAAGGAGCATGGCCTCTGTCCCTTTCCCAGGCTTTGCCTGGCAGCAGATGTGTGCTCATGTGCATTCAAACATAGATTTGAGAAAGCAAGAGGTAATTACCCTTGCAGATAACCTTCTGCTTCAATTGTTTCAAGCTAAAAGTCTGAAGAAAGTTGCATAAGCTTACATATATGTGCAGCATAGGTGGAATAGGTTCTCTCTTGAAGGACTCAGCAGTGCATGATGTACTGCTTCCACTGACAGAGAAGGAGACTTTTGAGCAGAGAAATTTAAGCAATTCTCTAGAATTGTGAAAAGTGAGAGGAGTTATCACACATTATAACACACCATTGATTTGGCTTCAGTCACATTCTGTTGTTTCTGTGAGCTCCTAAGGCTGTCTTGCCTATAAAAAACATTTTTGAAAAATAAATTTTTTCCTTTTATTTAACAATATTCTTTTTTTTGGCCCCCTTCTCTTTTATCTATTAACTCTATTCATGGCTTGTAGAGTAGGCAGCCTTACCGGGGTTTAATCGGCAAATGTCATGGATCAGAAAAATTAGGAATCCTTCTGTGTGTGCTCTTGGTGGGTTCACGTTGATGGATGAGATGTCAGTTCAAGAGTAATTGATTTTCCTAGACAAACTATTGACTTTCCAATAGTTTTTTTTCCTGGTGTGCTTGTGTGAACAGTGGAAAACTATACTTAGTATAAGTGCACTGGTTTTGATTTGGGGAAAGAGTAGTGCAATCATGCAACAGGCTGTTGAACAAATGTTAATTAAGAGGGGTTTCATCTAATTTGAAGCTCATTAATTTGCTAGATAGTGTTTTTATAAAATTGAGGCACAATCTGAAATAGGATCAGAGCTTGTACTATGAACATTAGGTAGTTAATGGATATGCCCTTCATGTGTAAAATCCTTATTCGCAAATATTTAATGTAATTTTTTCCCCATTCGAAATTCTTCATAGAATTTCCCGTGCAGATTTAGCCCACTTTAAATATAACAGGAAAACATTTGATGTTTAATAAGCTCACTTTCCCTCATTGGTTTGAATGCTACAAAGGATGGTTTAGTGAGGAAAGCAGCACTGGCTGAAATATTTTGTAACCTATTGGGGAAAAACGGGAGGGAAAGGAAGCCCAGAAGAGGCCAGGTGGTGAACTCTCCATCCTGTACAATAAAGTGTCTTTTCTCACTCCTCTGATCCTTCCAGGAAAGGATGCAGAAAATCGTTTTTCTGGTGGCGAACTCTCAGAGGAAGTCTACACCTGCCTGCCCTGCAGAGAAGGATGTTCTTTCTGCACAGATGACACTCCCTGCTATGCACAGGAGGACAAGTATTTACGGCTGGCTATCATCTCCTTCCAAACGCTCTGCATGCTGCTGGATTTCATAAGCATGCTGGTGGTCTACCATTTCCGCAAGGCAAAGGTGAGCCCACGTCTTTTCCTGGGATCTTCCTCCTCACTGTGTGGTACACGCTCCTTTTTTGGGTGAATAGCTTCCCGTTTGGAGAGTCAGTTTCTCAGGCAAGGAGTGCAGTTCAAGGGGAAGAGTGGGATTTCCAAACTGGAATGTTTTCCTAAATTGTTTATATGGTTTTGGGGAAGAAAAAAAGGCAAAAAAAAAAAAGAAAGCTGAGCAATTTGTATCTTCCAATTAAATATGCTTGCATTTCTAGATGTTCAGCAAAAATCAAGGAAACTGTTAAATAATTTTGGAAAATCAGGCCAATTAATTATGCACATTTCTAAGGGGACATGGGCTTTTTAGAAACTTGGGATCTTGAAAGTCTCTGCATTGCCACTGCTGGGAATGATGTTTGGTTTCAACATATTTGAGAGAGTAGCTGGAAAATAATTATGCCAAAGAGAAATTTTCTGAATAATTCTAGTTCCTAGAGAGTTTAAATGTGATTCTATGGTTAAAGATTATTGTTTTTTTCACTAAAGGATGAATATACTAAAGAGTGTCTGTAAATTGCTGATGCAGCATTTATGTACCAAGGTAATGAACTTTCTGCTTTTACCTCACTGAAAATCTGGTAATATCTCTTGGAATCTCACTGTTGCCTCAGTAAATGCAGAATATTCTCTGAAACTTCAAACTTACAAAAAATAAATTAACTGAAGCTGGCATATATTCACTACCTACATTTTGGAAAGGTAGGTATGCACACAGTATGCTACATTATTGAAATTAATAGCTTCATCCACTTTCAATAACTAGATAAGTATTTCCATTTGGGATTTTGGAACACTTGATCCCACAGTCTTCCTGATCCTGCAGTGTCTGTGTTACAAATGAGTGGCTGATTTTGAAAGACTTTAATATCCTGCCAGGAAATCACAGAATGAGCAATAACATTCTTTATTTTTTTTTCTCTTCTGTTTCTGACAGTGTCTTTGTATTTAATGATATATTAAATGATTCAAATTACAGACTTAATTGATTCATAAAGTTTTTTGTTATGAAAAGTTTTTTGTAGGCATCTGTTTAGTTGCTTGACATTAACTTAGCAGAGGAACTTAATTCCAATTTTGTGAGGTTTTATTCTGGTAATGCTACTTTTAATGTCATAGACAACATCATAACAAGCATTTCTTGTGAGTGAAAACTATTTCTTGATTTAAAATGTGATATGCAGGTGTTGCAAGCTGGGCTTGTCTTCTTTTTTACACACTGAAATATTGATTGTTTTATAGGAAATTTGTTTTCTCACAAATAGGTTGAGAAATAGTTTTCACTCTTGCACTTGTACACTTGCGTATGTTCTGATACAGATATCTGCTAGAGTAAAGAGATATATCTTTATTAGACATAACACAGAAATCTTGTTTTTCACAAAACCTGCTAGTCATGAAAAACATATTTTTACATTTGTGATGCTTAGTACTTTCTCCAAAGGAGTCTATGAGTAAGGAAACATGTGGAATCTGAATCTTTAATACCAAAGCAATACTAAAGAGGCATATACACATCTTTCACTGTTTCTTTTCAGTTATTAGGAAAAAAGTTTCTGCTTTTTTTTTTTCTTCCAGATTCCTTCTTGCCATTAGAAATCATGGCATAAGATGAATAAGTGAGAATCAGTCATAAAACAAAGCATTCTTTTGCCCTGAAAGAAAAATGATGCTTTTGAGATATTGCAATTCATTCAGTTGACCAGAGATGGATTCAATTACAATTTTGGTACCTTATAGGAAAGTTGACTTTTCTCTAAATGTGTCTCTCACAAGGAGATGGGAGGGAAAAATAAGACAAAAGGAATAATATGATGATAAACAAACCCTTCCATTATGATTGATGTTTTCAAGGAATAGAAACTGATAGATTTTTTCGTTGCTTTTCATATCATTCAGTTGATTTTTTTTCTTGGATATTCCTTTAGTGTTCTTTATCCTATTGGTACAGCATGAAAAAGATCTTGTACATTTACCGTGAAATGAGAAGTTGTATGAAGGGCAAACTTGCTGAGAGCAATGAGTATTTATATAAGAAAACTGCTGGTTACATTGGGAAATGACAGAAATTTGGAGTGGAGGAAGAAAACTAGTAGCTTACTATGTACTCTCTGCCAAGGAGGTAAAATCATGAAAGTGAAAGAACACATATTGAAGTATATTCAAAATATCTGCCTTTTTTGAGAATTTCCAACTGTTAGTGAAGCAAACCACAATTAGGTTAGTATATATGTCTGTGATTAAAGTTGCTGTATTAAACTGCTCATTTCCACTGTGCTGTGTGGGACTCAGAGAAGAGCATTTCTTTGGATTCTCTCCCACATATAGCACTAGAATATTAAAATGGTTGCAAAAAAATAGTTTTTAATGCAGCATTTTAAGAGAAAGAACAGTGTACTGCTAGTATATCAAGAAGCAAACTTCAGAGTGTTCAAGGGAGCAAAAGATGTGAGTTGAAAATAAAAGATGTTAAACTGAGGCCCTTTCAGTGCTTTAAGGAATGAAGACTAGATATGTGGCATTTTGATATGGCTGTTGATCAGTAAAATTAGAAGGCAAATGGGATTAGGTTACCTCTTTAGTAAAAGTGACTGCAGAAGACTTCTCAATGCTTGAACTACATGGGGGCTCCTGGTAGCTACTCCCTTCAGAACTACAAGGTCCTGAAAAGTTAAGATCTGCCAACAGAAAGCACTTGGGAAGAAACACCCCAGGCACCTTGGCAGTGATATTCTGAGTATAATAATTCACAAAAGAATGATAAAAGTCCATAAACATCCTTTAGCTTATGACAGAAGTGACAAGACATTTTTTTTTGTCTTAAGGATGATAACGTATCAGTAAGAGCAGATGGAGATCATAAGTATTTTAGGGAAGTGAAGAAATACCTCATCTATTCAGATCACACAGGTTGCACTTCTTATGATCAAGCAGCCATTTGGCCTAGTTTTGTCTTTGTTTGGTAAAAGATGGAGTGCTGCACTGCCACAGAGCACAGCCATGAGAACAGAAACCTTTTGGACAATCACTGCTGAAGTGCTACTGACAAAATGTGAGGATGCAACTTCCATTTTGACATGATCGTTATTACTCACCTAGGCCATAATAATAAGACTCCAGAGAGAACCTGGTAGACACCAGCTTGTGAGGTCCCACTGAAATCTTGACAAAATGAATGGTAATAAATAGGCAAAGCCTATAGCAAGCCAGGCTTGTCTTTACAGGGACTTCTACAAGTCTCTGAAGTTTTAAGTCTGTTCTGCTAGAACTTCTTAAGGTTCCTCTAAAGAATCCTCTTCAGACATCTGTCTAGAAAACTGCCAAACTATTTATTGTGTAATAAGTTTGCATTAATAGCAGTAGAGGAGCAATGAAAGATAGGAAACATGACATTTGTATTTATAAAGGCTCCTTATAATAGTGACAAGAACTAAGAAACAGTAGATCCAACTTACACACTTGCAAATTCAGAGTAATGGTAATAAATAATTGAACCACTAGGTTCATGGGCAAGTGTGGGAAGTGGGCTTTTGTGATGCCCTAAAATTGTATTTGTAGCTTTGTGAACGGGGATTATGAGCACGTGGATATAAAAGTACTTCTTCCAAGGTCTGCCGGCAAAAGCCCTGAAAATTTTGGTCTCAAGGGACTAGGTGAGCTGCACTATTTGTAGGTAACCAAGGGATGCCAGAGGAAAAGACAGGGCAGGAAATATGGTAAAAAATCATGTACAGCAGCGAGATGTTTATGTGTGAACATAGATATGTATTCATGGTTCCTCTTAGGGTATAGGGATTCTGTTCTGTCACTAGAGGGATTAAGGATCAAGGGATCTCTCAAATGTTCAAGCAATCTCTCAAATGTTTTGGAAACTTGGAGGATAGATCAGGAAGGATCACTCTCTGCTTCTCTAATAACATAGCATAGGGCATGAAGTGAGGTAGGACACTAGAGTCTAAATTAGGATATCCTTTGTTCTCTTGGCAAAGAGTCATTAAGTTAGATTTCATGTCTCTTCTTGAAAACCTTGAAGTTACTTGTGAAGACTTGCACATTTGATAGGTGACAAAGCAAAATTCAGCTTGTTCATCCAAAACATAGTTGATCCAAACTACTGGTACCACTGACCCATCTGACCATTGCCAAGCTGCAAATGTAACTGCAAAGTAGTGACTTCAAGCAGTCATTGGAATTGGCCAAAGGAACAAAATGGAGTGGCAAAAATTTTCTGTGACAAAGCTCCGATCAATGCTGTGGAATTCATTTGAGTCTTTGTCAAACAGGTGAAAGTGACTCAGCAGCCCTGAGATCAGCTCAGCAGTAATGTTATTAAACTGCAAGAGTCATAACTGGAAAAAGTCACAGGCAGGAAAGGTGGCCTATTGCCAAGAGAAGAAAGAACGCCAAAATGATAAGAGCAAACATAATTTGGAAGAAGGCACAGAAGGAGTAGCAGAAGGTAAACCACTAGTGAAAAGCTTTTTAGGGGAAGAGAGAAAAAGATGAAAAATATAACAGATAAAGAGGAGATGCTACAGCTATAATGGGAAAAGACAAAGCATTTAAGCAGGAGAGTAAATGGGGGAAATGTGCCAAACAAAGAGAAAAGAGGAAAATTTATCAATAGCTAATACAGAAGGGAAATCAGATGTGTAGATCACTTCAAAGAAATCTTTGCTGTGGATAGACCTCATGCCAATCAGCAGTGAAAGCTGGAAGCCATGAACCTGGTACTGATACAAGGTGCAAGAGGCTCAAAAACTCAAGGGAGATGAAAATTTTTAAAATCCCATCAGAAAAGCTGACAGCACCTGACAGCACCAGTTTAATGCCACTGAGGGAATTGTGTGATGAAGCCTGGGAAAAAGAGATCTTTCCTCAATAGTGAAAATGTTGGAATTCTATTTTGACTGCTCTGACAGAGTGCTTTTCCTGAATCTGATGTGGGAAGATGGTGAGGCTTCTGCAGTGTCAAAGAAGTAAAGGGACTCAGGATGCAAAACAAGGAACAGGCTCAGTGCTGTTGATGGTCATGTCCTGTGTCTTAGCAAGCACAGAGGAGTCTGTAAAGGAACAGGCTCCTCTTATTTCCTTGGTTTTCAAAGGCTTTGACAGAGTTTGAGTGTGAGAAGGACTTGAAGAACAACTTTCAGCCTTACCAAGTCAGATTTTCATGGCTGTATACAGAGGTACAAAGCATTCTCTGAATTGAACAACTAAGGAACAAAAAAGCTCAAGGTGATACTAGCAAATGTCTTTATGTGCTGTGGCATCATTATTGATTTACTAATGCAAACATCACTACAAAAAACATGTCCAAAAAGTATGAGGCTATGCCTCATACTGCTTAGACAGTTGGACTCATAGCTGGTTAGACAAGGACAGAAATCATGGATATTAAAACAAAATTCTCAAAAATGAGAAGCTGAACAGTGATTTCTTAAGAAAAAGCATCAACAAAATAGGAGAACCCATCTGTGCAGGCATTGCTGTGTGGACCAAGGGAGAGCTCAGACAGGGAGTGATCAACTGCAGCATTAATTACATTACTGAGTAAAGGTAGCAAAGCTACTGGAAAAAACCTGAAAATTTAAACTAAATAATAATTAATTTAATAATAATTAATTTAAATAATAAAATCTGAATAAAAATCAGATTTTTTTAAATTTTAAATTTCAGACTGTACATAGGAGCTAGAAATCTACCAGGGCCTTAAAGAGAAAATCAGCGGTGTTGTAATCATGCTTTTGTAAAAGTACTCGACGGTGGAAGGACATTACCTGCAAAAAACCAAAAAGGCTTATCAGTTTTCAGGCTACCTTTTCAAATGAGTCGGAAAGAAGAGCTGAAAATAACTGACCTTTGCATAGCAGCCTACCACCTCAAACAGAGAGCTCTTGGGTAAAATACAACTGCTGTGAGGAATTGTAAGTGCCCTTAAGAAATGCCAAGAACCTCTACTGGCAAAGAGAACAGAGAAGTTGATCTCAGCCATAGAGTGGAAGAGACTAATTGCTACATTGTGATGAGGGAGAGACGAGAATGTGCTGCCAGCCTTGACTCCTGCTAGACCTATTTAGAAGGGTCGTTTTTGCTGGGAATTCTTGTTCAGATCAATGTTAAAGGCTTCAAAGTAGTTGCACTGAAGCTGAACTACTTTGCCCTCATCTCACCACCTTGTGGTGCTGGCAGGTTCTGAAAACAGGAGAACAGAGAGCAAGTGTGGGGATGTGGTCTTTCCATCTTCCTGATGCTCCTGTGGCCAGCATCTCTGGATGTAAATCCAGCATGTTTAGGTAAAATTGGTAGTAGTGAGCACACTTGGAAAAGGTTGTTTTCATCCCTGAAAAATAATGGATAAATGCTTAGAGTTCAGCACAGTAATTTGGAATGGTGTTGTTGATGAAGGGCTGTGGTAGAGCCCATTGGAATGAAGGGCTTTGCCCTTTTTGACAGTTTCTAATCCCAAATACTGAAAATTTTGATCTAAATAACGTTTTATTGTACTGATTTTCTCCAACATCCCCCCCCCCCCCCCCCCCCCCGCGAGACACTCATGNNGTTTTATTTGACTGAGTTTCTCCAACACCCCCCCCCCCCAATAAACATTCAGAAACTGTTAGAAATACAGATATTTTTAATGAGAGGAAGAAAATATATATACATCTTGAACACTGATCAAGGTAAATACAGTTATCAGGACCATATGGCTAATCATCAACAGGAATAAATAATTTTCCCTCTTTTTGAGGGAAATGTGGCAAATAATANTTGTTTTGTTTTGTTTTTTTTATTCTGTCCAATATAGATTTTTCAGTTGGAGTTCAGGGTAGCTAGATACATTCTGCCACCACAATCCCATTTTTTTTATTTAGTGTCAATATGTTTAAGTGTTCTGCTAAATATGATTTCAAAACTGTGAACATAGTCTCTAAGCAGTGCAGTTTTAAAGACTGCACATAGATAGAAAGGCAACATGCAAATTTATGCTGTAGTTCCCCTTTCTAATATTAAGAAATCAAGAATGTCTTTTCTCCCTTACTGCAGCCATGATAGGATACAGTAATTCAGAATGAGGTAATCACAGGCTATTGATGTGTGATACATCTTTAAATATTAAAGCATGCTGGCTTTGCAAACATACCTCTTTTTCTAATGTAAATCAGCCAATCCTTTTTCCTTTTTTTGACTCCACAGTGGCATCTTGATGTGCTTATGCCTGGATGGCTTTCATCTTTGGTGCACATTCTGCTTTTTTCTCCCTAGACAACAATTTTTGACATTTCAGCTGAAGTGGAAACTTGATAGAGGGAAGAGATCTTGTGCAGATGGAGCAGCTGCCTTTACATGCTGTGCTGGTGGGCATACCTGATAGTTCACTCAGCATATACACATTCTGTGCAGTGCATTAGACACCCTTTTCCATGCTATCCTCGGGTGTGAACCTAGTTTCTTCTGATTTCTCAGTAAGTTTATTGTAGTCTTCAGGTGTGCAAGTTTAAAGACATTGCCGATGATGTTTTCAAAATGTTGTTTTTAGTGGAATTCTCATTTCCTTTATTTGCATGTCCCTTCCCATATTTTCTGTGTAGTTAAGATGTGCCTTTAGGGATACTGTATTTTCTTAACTTTCACATCAATAATTTAAGAGTGCCATATTTGCAGGATAAGAAGCGGAGGGGCTGTTGGCCTGCAGCAACAGTTGAGTCTCAGGAGGATGTACAGGCTGTTGGAATTCCCAAAAATAGCAGGCCTTGGTAGGCATGGCTGCAGTGTTTGCAGGGTATTCACCTTCAGACACCTTCACAGGGGATTCTTCATAAGGCCAAAGGTTTCACATGAGTATGCATTTGCATTCTAATTCACGGTTTAGGGGCATCAAGTACTTGTGAATAGAAAAATAAACTACAGACATTTTAGGCCTAATGAAAACTGAAGTTTGACGAAAGTAAAGATCTAGATGTGAAATATGCTCATTGATTTCAGTTTAGCCTCATAAAAAAAGAGATAATGAGAAGAGCAGGATGGTAGGAAGCAAAAAAAGGGCTATAGGTAGAGTCTACTCCTAATGGACAAGGTAGGTCATGAAAATAACTTTTCATCAATACTCAGCAGTAGCTCTAAGGATTCAAAAGCTGCAATCTTCTCTGTATAACATTATATTAAGCCGGTTCTTGTCTCTACAAAGTTGAATTGCGCAACACCTTAGGGGGCCCATCTGGAAAACATTCGTTGTTTTTCAAGGAGTGCTCTGTCTTCAAAGTGATGTCCATCATCAACCATGGATTGTGACATATTTGCTCCACTTTGACATTGAAACTAATTCCTGGCCTCTGCTTTCTTAATGTTTTGCTGGATAAGACCTTGCAGACTGTGAATCATTGTTACCTTCTGTTCCACCAGTACTCCACAAAATTCTGCAATGAAGAGCCCCAAATTTCAAATAAATTGATCTGGTAGTGCACTTTCAATGTAGAGTGCTGGCCAAAGATATAGCTGTTACCAAAGAAAAAGCTATAGTAACCTTGAAGGCCATGTTCATTTAATTCTATGATTTCACTTAAAAATAAATGATGAAAAATTAAATAATTGAATTCTTGAATTCCAGCAATATTTTCCAACATTGACAGCTATTGCATCCTGGAAAAGTTTTTCTGAGATTGTTTCAGAGTCATCACTTAAACTGAGCAAACTGCTAAGATTTTTGCTTGTCTGTTACTCTCTGATTCCTGCTGAGTCTCATATTTATAACCCTTATAGGGTATCTGAGTAGACTGGATGGCCTGTCACATGGTAATAAGCTTTCCCCACTGATTTTTTGATGCAGTAAATTCAGGACAGTTGCATTTATCTGAAGTTTCATTTGGGTTCCTGAATGGGCATTTACAGATTTGCTGGGAAGAGACTTCCCATCATGTCAGCAGAATAATGGTGACATTATTTATTTATCCTGCTATTTGTCTTGGAGTTGTATCCTGCTGTGAACCTTCCTTGTACAATCAATAGCAATAGCAAAGTCCCTGGTGGCTTGCATGAGGTCTTTGGCATCCTCCCTCTTCAAGAGAAGACTTCTGTCTGAAGCAGACCTTTCTTTTTGTTTTAAGTGTCTAATAATCAGACCCCATTTTGATGTTGAAAAACCAATTTAACTAAGGAGAAGCTCTTATGAAGATGAGAAAATAGAGTTTTTTAGAGGTTATATCCAGAGAGAAGAAAGAAGAAACACAAATTAAGAAACAGAGAGAAAACACCAGGAAAAATGTAGCATGAGAACTTTCAAATAGTAGAAATAAAACTGTATTGGAAACCTTATTATAGGAAAAGTCTTCCATTTTTTTTACTGCATATTTGTAACTGCAAAACTTTTAGTTAGCGGTAGCAAGTTCAGAGAAACTTTGTGCTGTTTTCAATATTCTGGTTATTTGGTTCATGTGGTACAAGCTGAACACATATCACTCAGACTAAAACATATTCCTGTTCTTCATTCTTTTCTTCATTTCTTTGGGTAGAAGTTGAAGGATTTTTAGGAGCAGGCTCATGCTGTCAGCTTTCATTAGGACTTTGTGCTATGAACACAGTCACATTTCCTTTTGCCATCCTTGTCCCAGCCATGCCTTCCCCTGTCTGGAATAAAATCATGACATTTTTCTCTGCTATCTCATCAACTTCAATATAGCAGAAAAGAAACCTTGATCTCTCCCTGCTTCTCTCTAGGACATCCCAGGTACTGCTTTCATAGTTGCTGTAGCAACCTGCTTGTACCAAACGTCATTTTGGACTCTGGAGCTCACTGTGCCTCCAGCTAGGTCTAAGCCTTGCTGAGCTCCCTTTCAATACATGTTTTCTGCTAGTCTGCAGCCCTAAGTTTGTTGTCTCAGCTTGGTGTCATGTGTCTTGACTTTTGTGATGTCCTTCCAGCTAGCCATGGCAGATGCAGTCACAGCCTGCTCCTGTCTGTTCAAAATGATGCTGCACATGATTTACTGTTCTGCCACTTTCTATTGTCCTTGATGCATCTCCCTCTTGACATCATACGTGAGCTGTATATCTCTGTTTATTTCAACTCCCACATGAGCTTTTTTCTGTCTCCTAATGCCATTTCTTTGATGCAGCAGTGTCAACACCAGCCCCATCTTGTTACCTTTCCCAAGAAACACCCCTTTCCTCATGCTTGGTGGAAGCTTTTTGAAGCTGCTCTCCATATCATGTCCTCAGATTTAAGTGCTGACAAAGTATGTGACTTAGAGTGGGATAATGATAGGCTGGGACTACTAATTGCTAGTTCTGAAATGTGATACTGCCTTCTTGTTCCATTGTTCTTCTCATCTGCTCTTATCCATGTGCTGTCCCTTGTGTAAAACTCTTAACTTTGTGCAGATAGCACAGCCACTTTCACTTTTTCCTGGTGCAGGGTCTGCACTAACTTGAGGCTTTCCTGGAGCTGGGCCTTCAGCAATACATCAGTAGGAAGAATAATTAAGTTATGCATAGCAGTATTTCCTTTGAAGAAAAATGTGTTTTTATTTCCAGTGAAACATATATTCCATGGTCTAAACTTAATGAGAGATTACTTAGCTTAATAAATTCAGAAGAGCTGAAACATCTCACCATTTTGGGGATTAGGATTTCTCAGATGCAATCATAAGGTATTCATTTGGAGTGCTTTAGCACTTGTAAAGTAAAATGTAGTCTTGTAAAGTAAATTGTAGTCTTGTAAAGTAAAAGTGAATAAAATAAACTGAAGCTGAATTTAAAACCTTCAGAATTATGAGGTTTTGATTGATCTGGAATTACTATAATGATTTTCATCTATAGTTAATTTTCCTTCATCATGAAAATGATGAGTTGTTTTTTTTTACCTCAGATTTATTCTAATGCTTCTCACATAATTTTGAGTTTGTTTCCTCTGAGATGTTATGAATCTTGAACTTTGCAATCAGGTTGGTTTTTTTAATCCTTTTACCAAAACCTGTTTATTTCAGTGTGATTGAACTACAATTTATACAGACAATTTTAGTGCTCTGTGGTTTATCTTCTGTAATAGAAGATGTTGAATGTTGAATAAGAAAGCTGAAATTTAGTTCAGGTATTCTGACGCAATTTGTAAACAAAACAGAGGAACATACTGAGCCCTACCTCCTGCTCCTGAAATTTGGTTTCCTATTTCATCAGATTTTTTTGTGTATTCAATTTAATCTCTTGGTGACAAGGCAACTATCAATATTAGAGTGCATTTTATTCTTGAAAGTAATGTCTTTGGATCCTCATTTAATTTCTGTGTTAATTGAATGCATAACCTAGTGAAACAGATACTTTAAGTGATCCAGATTTTTTGTGATTATCACTGTATATATTCTTCTTTTCAGTTAACCATAAAGCTGTGAATAGACTGAAATTGAACTTTGGTGTTTATCTCATTACTGATTTTCTTTCTTGTTTATATTCACCACTGTATGGTAAGAAGCAGTAAGTCCACAGCAAGGGACTAAGCAGTATGTCCCCAAGTAAGGAATTTTTGCCCTTATAAAAAAAGATGTCCCTGGGACATCAACCATTTTTATTGTAAGGGTTCTTCACTAGCAAATACTGTTTTCTCAAATGTCTATCTTCTAGGTGTTGTAGTGCAACTTAGATGCTGCATTACCCATATTTCTAAATGCAGAACACCTTATCTTCATCATGATATATCTCAACAGATTTTGTTACTTACATAACAGAAGGGATCAAAGGCCACATGAATTGAAAAATAAAATATTTGGCGATTTCTTGGATGCCTGACATCTTGTGTACTTTTCATGAAATTGCTTTATGATTGATGGTCTTTGCTTTTCCTGATTTTTTGCAAGTGAAAAATAAATTTAATCATTATATTCTGTTTGAGCTCAGCTATAACTAGTAATAGAAAAAAACCCCATTACCTTCCTGTAAGTATTCTTAAGAGGCTTGAAAGACAAATGAAGGAGCATGAGGATTTTATTTATTTGGTTTAGCAATGCTGTACAAAACCTGCAAATGCCAGAAAATTCTGACAGTTGTCAATACAGTTTAAGTGGCAGCCCGTAACTGTAGGCCTGTCTGGAAAATTTACCTTTGCTGTGAATATTTCTGTTCTTGCAATCTGTATTCTATTAGGAAGCTATGATTCAAATAGGTTAAAAGTATTTGTTAGTGCAATGGAAGATTGAGCAGGATGCAGAATTTCCTCTTCGTTATTTTACAGAGAAATTTTCAAAAGAGGTACAACTATTTCTCCCTTGAATTGAAAAGTTTTTCCTGCAGTTAGCTGGGAATGACTTGTTTGAATTTTGTACCTCAACCAACAATAATAAAGTTAAAGCAAAGCCTTGTTAGGAATTCGACATTTACATTGTCATGAGTAGCAGTCCCAAGCAGTCCCTGTATTTATTATCAAGACAAATTACTTCTGACACTACTGTTATAGGGTACTAAATGAGGATTCAGAAGACTCCTTCCAGTTGCTGTTGTGCCCATTCTTTAGTCCCCAGTATTCTTCTTCCAGGTGTGAATACTATTAGGCTGCTCACCACAATGAAATATAGCTCCACTCTTTTCTGCAGCTCTTAATATTGGTGTCTGGGAACTGAAAGTCCAACTTCTGTCTCTTAACAGAAGAGCCAAACATCTTGCTGTTGCTCAGCCTCAGGGACAGAAAGAAGAATCTCTGAGTTCTATTATTTCTTAAAAGTAAACTTTAATTGAGATAAAATTCCTGAAAATTAGCACTTTAGTTTTTCCATATAGCTCTTTCACTATAAAAGATAACAGTGTCTTTTTGTTTGGGAAAAGGTATATGGGATACAGGCAGAGGAAAACAGCACATGGAAGTCAAGACCAAAAGATAGTCATATTGGAAAAAAAAATTATTTGTTGGGAAGGTGTATTTTAGTAAGAAAAGCAACTTAATATAACATTTCAACCAGCTCCACTTCAGACCATGCATTTTCAACCCAAAAAATCTCTTCTCACGTCTTTCATTTAATAGAGATAAAGAACCACCTGTAAAAGGAATTTGAACAGAAAGGGTTCAAGAGGGTTCACGAGAAGAAAGAGACAGATTTGGAAAGACTGTCCTGCAAGGTCTCATCACATCTCCCATGTCCTCACATGCAGAGTGGGATGGATCTGCCAGGCCTGCACCACAAGGGTCCTTCTGGCAGCACTGCAGAGCAAGCACATTACCTTTAGCTACACTTTTTATTTCAATTTGCATAGTAATTTTTCTAATCACTTCAAATATATCAGCTTAGCACGGCAGGGCAAACCTGTGCCCATTCTCTGTATTTCCTTGCTTCTCTACCATTCTGTCGTGTACCCATATGTGTTTCCCATGTTACATGTGGAATGTACATACACTTTCCAGTTTAACAAATATGAATGTTCTCAGAGTTGAGATCAAAGAAGAAGTGTACCTGATTTTTTTTTTTCTCTAATAGTTTCTGGTAGGCTTTACTTATCTGAAAGGCAAGCTCACAATCTGGTGAAAGCACCCTTGTAAAAGGAAATTTTCTGTAATTCACAGTCCTCTTTGGTCATTCTTTATATTACAGAAGTGGCAGAACTGTTTAACAAAAGTGAAAAAAATCAAAATATGCCAACCTTTTCCCACACAGACAAAGTGGTAATAAACAAACTGAACACAAGATGAACAGCCAGAGAAATAAATAAGTAAAACCAAAATAAATGCCAACAAGCAAGACAAATGCAAAACACCTCAAGCAGCTCTTAAAAAAAAAAAAAAAAAAAGGTAGAAGGAAAAAAAACCCACAAATATTCTACCCAAGTGGAAGACATTCCCACTGTGTGAAATTTCAGGGCTGTGTCCTAAAATGCCCTGATTTCTTTGAATTCCATTGGGGAATTTTATTTGTGCAGCCTGCATAGGTGGACAGCGGCTGGTGAAGACTTTGGAGCTACTGTCGGTTTCCTTTCTTATGTTTATTTTCTTAAAGGAGCAAGGGCTCTTTTTCCTGCGGTGTGTGAGCAAATTCACTGCTGTGTATGTTACAGATGCCCATAAAATTCTGGATTTGTGATCCTGCCCCCAGCTGTGCCTCAAGGGACCAGTGTTTGCAAAGTCTGTACAGTGGAAGATGAAGCTTTCAGCTGAAAAACTATCATTCACAGACTTCTGGAAATACCTGTATATCTAATAAAATACTTGTACTAAATTAATTTTAGAATGTTCTGCTTTAGTTTGGTTTTCTTCTCTTTAGTTAATCTGTTATTAAAGTTTCAGTGCTGCATAATTTTTTTTCTTGCTGGACTTCTTGGGTTATAGAGGTCATTATGGAAGAAATTAAAATATTTTAAGATCAAGTGTTAAAATATCTCTTTTTCTTTGCAGTAGAGAAAACTAACAGTTTCAAAAATGCAGTTTTGGAGAATGCTTATACTTCAATTTCGAATCTATTTTTTTCTTTTCTCTACACTTAAGTAAAAAGTAATTGTACTATTTAGTATTTGAATTTTTGAGCTTTTCTTCATCATTGTGGATAGCACTCATCTCTGCTGGAATGTCTATTCTATTTGCCAAGGAATCCTTGTTAGAAGAGCAGACATATCTGTAAATATTAGGTGAACCCCCCGCCCCCCTCTCCCCCATTTTCCTGGTACCAAAGACTGAGGTGAAAGTACAGTCAAAATGTGGATTCAAGCCCATTTTGTATTCCAGCATTGCTCTGGAATACAAATGTGGAATTACAAGTGTGCTCTGTAAGCCACACTTTTAGGGCAGGAAGCAGAAGTGCATAGATAAAATTTGCAGAGAATGGCTTCTACCAGAACACAGGTGAGGAGTAGGTCATGGGATAATTTTTTGTTACAGAAGAAGAGCTGGAAATGCTGAAGTTTTTTGCCCCAGCAGGTTATCCTATGATCATGCTGCCCAGAAACAAGTTTGATAAAGAAAAGACTGATCAGGATGTGAAAGACTTGTTTAGAGAAGAATGCCTTCATGGGAGTTAAATGGACTTTAGCTGTTTTAGATAATTTCCATCTTCTCTATATGGAGCTCATTTCAGTTGCTCCAGTTGGTCATTCTGGTAGAGATTCATTGTACATAATAAGAAAAAACCAATTTTTTAGTGGTTTGAGTATTGCTCAGTCATGAGAGACATGAGCTCACTGACCTCTGGCAGTGTCTTGTATGATGTTGGAGCCCTCCTGGAAGGGAGGGCACTGGCATGATGAAAAGCATTATCTTACCTCTCAGGATCTGCTTCTTATTGGCTTCTTCCCTTATCTGGCTCAAACCCAGCTTCTTGGTAAACAAAGATTGATTTGTCATGGTCATCCTCTGGTGCTCACAGCCTCTGCACCTGGGCTGTACCTCGCACATATCAGCAAAGCACCCCTGCTTTTGCAGAGGTCAATTCTTTGAGTCATTTACCCTTAACATTTCAGTTTCTCACAAGTATTACGTTTTTGTCTCTAAGATAAGGCACATTTGCATTGTAAATAAATCATCAAACTTATTGGAACAACTTTATATTAGGAATTTTCTTTTTTTAATGTTAAGATTTTTAAAATCCATGTTGGTTTTCTTAACTTATTTGTTGAGGAAATGGGATCGTATTTTACAATCCTGAGAGTTTAATGAATCATCTTCGTACAAAAATTTCAGGATAAGTTAAGGCACTTGCCGTCTAAGTGTACTCATTATATTCCATAAAACTGTAGATTATTCATACTTATTATGGAAGCAAAGTCATTAATATTAAATGAGGAAGAATATTCTAAGGTCTTCTTGAAATTTAAACAATGCAGAACAAATTTAACAGTTAAATTCATGTCTGTAATTCCTACAATCCCTAAGTCTTGGTACTTGGGAGTAAATTTAGCAGTTTCAAATCATATCCAGGTAATGTCTGTTCAATAGTATTTAACATAGCAAAATGGTTTTTTAAATTGAACTTTGTAAAACACAACCATTGTAATGGACCTGTGATTTAAAGAGTGTGGAGCATGCAAGCATGACAGACAGCTTCATAAACATTACTGTGGAAATGTTATACTGACAAAAGTGAAGGTACCTTTATGAAAATGGCACACAGAGAGAATTTTCTAATCTTTTGTGTTGGTTTTTGTCTTCTAGAGTATCAGGGCTTCAGGGCTGGTGCTGTTGGAAACCATTCTTTTTGGATCACTTCTTCTGTACTTCCCGGTAAGTCAAACTATAACTTAAAAAAACATTATCCCCTTGCCAACATTTTAAAACTTTGTATTAATGACTCTCGTGAAAATATAAATGTAAAAACTATTTATTAATTATTAGTTTAATCTGGTTACAAATTATGCTGTACTCTGTAAATATTCTCAAAAGCACTAAATTGTTTTACTATATTTGTAATTATTCTCCATTTTCAATTTGGTAAAAATTGCCAGTGTTTTAATTGGAAGGTTTGGGGTGTTCTAGGTTAAGATGAGATTTTGCTTTGAAAGATAAAACTTCTCTAGTCTATGGTATTAGGAAAAAAGGGAAAGTATATAAAAGAAAGACACTGATTATACCAAATATTTATCTGGAATGCAGTATAAAGGAGATTGATTATTTCAGTGCATTACTGGCATGTATTTTGATATTTCTGAAGGTAAGTGGCATCTTCAATACCATGTCTTTTGGAATTTTAGATTACCCTTACCTGTAAGTGGAAAAAAAGAAGTAATTTCAGAGTCTTGTGAGAAATATATCACAAAACTCATAGAAAAATATGTCCATTTTATTTTGAAAAGTCCCAGAAAAAGTGAGTTTGTTAACTGTGACATAAACCCAAAATGATGACTAGATAAAGCAAGATGTCAAAGTGTATATTGAATGCAGTTGATAGAAAGCATGCAGGTTGGAAGACAGTCAAAGATGGAGTTGTGGACTATTTGAAAATGTGTTTTTATTCTCTTTCCTTCAGTAGACAGAATTTTTTGTGCTTTTACAGACCATCATGTAGTTACTGAGAGCTGAGCTGGAAAACAAAACTCCTCAGTAGCTGCAGAACAAGTAGGAAATAAACTGCAGTAGAATGTGTGAAGAATACTATAAATAAACACAAACCCTGGTGGAATTTTTATACATTCTTTTTTGAATTGTGTGGGCCTTTCAAGTCCTAAAGAAAAAATGTGTGCATTTCTAGGATAGTTTAATTTATATTTTCATCTTTCACTTTGCAGAAGTCAGGGAAATGGAAGCCTTTGGTTTTTTTCATGTTGGGCAAAAGTTTCTTACAGTTTGCAATAAATACATCTCCCATTGGTTTTCTGAGCTTCTTTTATATTTCTTTTCAGTGAACAGAACAGCAAGCCCATGCACTGCTTCCTCAGCTGGTGCTGTGGAGCATTTACAGAAATTCATAGTATAAAGCATTATGCAAGGGGCTTCCTTTCCATGGCTGTCTCCTCTTTGCTTTCTCAGAGAACCCTGGAGCCAGGCAATGGTTTCCCCAGGCAGATGCTCAATTAGAGCCAGTCAGCATCCCTACAGCCTCAGCTCCAAAGTCTCAGAAGCCTCATCACAGCTCTTGAGAATTGTGTCTGTGGTCTGCTCACCCATTCTTTAGTTCATTTCCCAGTTCTTGTCTTGGCGCTCCATTTGTTGTGTTTCACAAAGGACGAACATCTTTGGTGGCTGGCTGGCTTCAGGAGCTCAGCACCTGGGACCTGAGATACCCCTGTGGAAAAAGACTTCTCTCAGCAGTTGACTTGAAGGGCTGTTCTGTTGGATGCGAGAGCTGGTGACTATCCACAACCTTTAAATGCAGAGGGAGAAGAAAGGAAGTGATTCTGGGAGGGAGCAGTTCAATAACCCAAGAGTCCCCATAGCTCTTCACTGACATTTAAGCCCTTTTTTTCCCTCACTGACATTAAAGATGTTAAATGTACAGCAAAGTGACAGTTTGATGTATTATGAGGAAAAAATTTGCTGGAAATTCCTGATTAGCATCTGTCCCTGATGTGATGTAGATACTTGACCAAAGTTTATTTTTATCTGCCCATCTCAAGCTCTTACTATATAAAACTGTCTGCTGAGAACACATGCTATAGAAATGAATAGGGAAAGTGTATGACTTGGCTTCTAGCAGTTTTATGTTCCCACACTCTTTTCTGGGGCACTCTTCTTTCTTATACAGGGAATTACTAATCAGGCTGTTACTCCTACAGACTTGGAGAAAAAAAAAGAGAGCAGTTTTATCATTTCTATTTTGAGGGATTTAGGGGAGGGATGTAGCAAATGTGATAGTGGGAGGTGCTTTGCATTTTCAGACAGAGAAATTAATCCTGATTTCACCAACCAGAAAAATTTTGCTTTGTAAAATGAAAGAAGATCAGAAAGGTCAACTTTCCAATATCCCAGTCTCTCAATTTACTGCAAGGAAGTATTCATCAATTTCTGATTCAGGGCAAGACAGCAAAACAGTGAATGTGTGAAAGGTATAAAGCATAGTCTTTTTCAGAAAGAAAAGCTGCAAGGTATGAATTACGAGGAGCTAGTCCTTGGAATGTGAACTTTTGATGTTTTGCTGTACATGGAGAGAATCTGAATGTGCTCACTTGCTTATTGTCTGGGAAAGGAGCACAAAGCAAAGCAGAATGACATGAGAAAGAGAAGACAAGCTTTAAACACAGTCTTGTTTGCAGCAATTGACATTCACACACATATTCATTCATAGCAGGGTGTAGAGCATATATTATCAATATATGTGTTGGTCATAAGTCCTGCACCTGCAAAGAGGATTTTTCTTTTACCAGGTCATATTTATTTACCCCTTCATGTTACTTGGTATTTTTATTTGCTTCTGAGAAGAATTGGGAATATTTTGTGACCTAGAGGTATGGTTAAAGACGTAGTAATATGTGCCTAGAGGTCATTGTTTCAGCTGTTTAATTTTGTCCTCATTTTATGCTAGAGGAGTGCATTAGAACTCTAAGACTGGTTAATACAGATCTCACATCTCATACACTCAAATTAGGGTGTGTTTTGCACAGATAGTATGAAATGCAAGTTAATGTATGGAATGGAGATCATAAGCACCATTGCAGTAGGATGTTGTCTTTTAACATAAAGCTGTTTTCCTTTATTATCATCTCTTTTTCTATTGTGATTTGGAATGTAAAATTAAAAAGCTTTACTTTCTTATTCAGCCAAGTGTGGAATTACACAGCTTGGCTTAGTTCATGTCACAATGTAAAGATATTAAGGGATGGAATTTGAATTCTAAATAACTGAAATCTCTATTCATTTGAGGATTCAGTGCAAAATTACATTCTTACTTAAAAAGCAAAATCCCCTTAGATTTTCTCAACACTGATTTAAATCTTTGGTATCTTTGTTCTTTGCTCTTCTACACTTCCCTAGTTCTTTTTTTTTCTAGGTCTGTTTACTCAGTCTGTCTCGGATTGTTTTGAAAGCCTTCAGCATACCAATTTCACTGTGTCTAGAAAGGGTTTATTGCATCTCTGACTTTCCCTACCCTCCAATTAAATGGAAACCAAAACCTACTTTGTTACATTGCTGAAGTTCTTTCACTAATTGTTGTTGTTTTCATGCCTACATGCAGTAATCTATTCATAGTATAACATCATTAATTGAAAAATAATATCACCACTCATCTGCTTTTGGTAGGAAAAACAGCTGTTACAATGCCCTTCTAACCAAATGGGAAGTGCAAATGATGGTCTCCACCTAAATTTATTATTCAAGTTCTGGTATACTCATAGCAACACTGATCTTTCCTGAATTATAAGCAGGCAGATGAGCTTTGTCTATTACAAATGCATAGATTTTACTCAGAAATTGCTGGGCAGCTCATATTTCTGAAGCACTCATGTCTTATATTTTCTCTAGTCTCATAGTAACATCTCTAATTTGCCTTTGCTTAGTCCATCCAATTATCAGTGGATCTCCTCCAAATGAACACTAATTGATTTCTAATTGATTTTTTAAATATTTCTTTGTTCTTGGATTTTGAATGGAGTGCCAAAACTCAACCGTCTTATAGATGAGTCCCTTAATTTCTGTACTTGGCGTCTGAGGGGAGGAATCTTATTGCTTTCCTTGCCTAGAAATACTATTTTGAAACCTTTAGACCTTTCTTAGCTTCCTGTCTTGCTAATGCTTGGAACATGCTACCACAAGTTTAAAGACTCTTTGCCTGCTACAAAGACCTTCAAATAAAGTGAGCAGTAGCAGAATGTTGTAAGAGAGTAGACTGCTAATTGCATTAGGAGTCAGACCTCAGGTGATTTTAGACATCTGTAATGGGGACAAAAGAAAAATAGAGGATTCTGATAAGGTATCAAGAAACTTTATTTTAACTGTGAGGATTGTCGATTACCAAAACTCTTTGTCCAGATTTTATTAAAGCCAGGATTTGACTGGGCCCAGGTCTGAGCAACCTCACCTAGTTTTGAGCAGGGGGCGGGACTAGATAACATCCAAAGCTCCCTTGCAAATGAAATTCTGTGAGTATGTGCTTCTTATGTATGCATCCATAGCTGAGACAGTCACCCTATGCTCACCAAATCCTGACGAGGAACTGGGCCTTTTATGACTTGTTTTAGGCTTGGAACTTGAACATGAGGTACATCATGGCCAACACTTCTTGGACTACAAAGACTGAGGGACTTGCCTCAAATGGTGACAAATTCCACCCTAGGCAGCTAGGATTACCTGATATATTAAACAGTTCCCATGCTGCTAGTCCACATTGACTGAAACTCCAAAATGCATGCAACGGATTGCATATAGTGCTATGATAGAATTTCTACAGCCAGTGATTAAAGTTGAGTGATGCAACTCAACGATGATGCAAAGACCAAGGGAATAATTTCTTCTCCATGTTCTTAATATAGCAGCTAAGAAGTACTAGATTTAAATTTCAGCAAGTGAAAGTTGTTAGACAGTGAGGCTGAATCTTGTAACAGTGAGGTCAGCTAGATCATAAGATGGACTAGCTTTGGAGGCTGCAGAGTATATTTTTAAAATGTAGGATTTTTTTTTTCTTTCACACTTCTCTTCCTTTGGCTGTAAAAGTCCAAATTCATTACAGCTTTCTCCCGTTTTTCCAAACTGCAAATCATAACAAGGCAATATTTGTTATCAGTTTAGAGAAATGGAGCAGTGGGG
Source organism: Regulus satrapa (assembly GCA_013396955.1). Taxonomy (NCBI): domain Eukaryota; kingdom Metazoa; phylum Chordata; class Aves; order Passeriformes; family Regulidae; genus Regulus; species Regulus satrapa. The sequence goes on along the minus strand of VWZN01012469.1, from coordinate 667,985 downwards.
TGGGGGACATTGACTTCCTAATGCTCAAGAAGTAGTTCTGTAGCGAATCCTGGAATAAACTTTGTGCTCTGACATCTTGTTGCATGTGTTAGGTGTTAAGATCTGTTTCTGGGCTTGTCTTTTACTCCCTCTTTCACACTCAAGATAAAATCACCTACCATTTGTTTGTGAGAAGTAATATAAAGCGCGAAGTTGTGGAGCTTAGATATGGATAAGGGGTATTTTTTCCCCTCAAATGATTTTTATGTGCATTAGCATGGAGGAAATGAGCTATGAAGTTTGGGAGCATGAGGCTGTGGTAGGTCCATTAGTGATAACAGTCCTGAGCAGAGCAAGGTCACTGGAAAGCTCTGGTTTTGACATTAATGAATGTGGAAATAGAACAGTGCAAAATACTCTTATGCATTTGTCCCTCAAATAAGGAATGTGTTACAAAAGCACAGTCACAGTTTATTCCATACACATTGATGTGCACTGAGACCAACTGAAAAATTTGCTTTTTCCAACACATTTAGTGCTACAAATCTGCTCTGGTACCCCAGATGTTTCAGGTTGATTCTTCTTCAGGATATAGCTGCATTGCCTTTACTCACAAATGGTGTTTAAAGCTTTTGGAATGAACACTCATTATTTTATTCTTTCTCAGATAAAGACCATGTCTGCCTTTGGTGTTCATGTCACTGAAGTCCAAGGACTCAGTGTAAATATCTGCTCTAAAATAATCACTACAGGTTTCCATAGTACTCAGGAAAGGGTATTTCCATTGCATTTGGATCACAGTGGATTCGATATCCAGCCAATGAAAAAGACGTATTTTAAATACCACATTGCAAGGATTTTATATGTACATTGTATGCTTCGGCATAGCAGGAGGGAACCAGGCAGAAGATGAAGAAGTAGTTAGTTTGTCTTGATCAATGTCCTTTTCAGATGAGCATACTTTTTGGAGTTAACATGCAACCAGTAAACCAGTACCTTTATTTTGAGAGCCAGCTTGCTTTAAATGCAAAAACCAGAAGTCAGTTGGTGTAGCCTCTGCTTTACCTCTGCTGGTGTAGCCTCTGCTTTACAGAAACCTCCTAGGTACTGGAAACACTTGTGTCCTTGCCCTGAACCATGGTAAGAAAAACGTTTATGATTGTTTTTACTCGCAGGAAGCAAACTATATATTTTCTTCTTTTTGTTTATGTTTATTTTAAGTGTCAGAAAAATAAAATACATGTGATAGTTCTTCATGGTTCTTTTGTCACTAATCTACATAGCTATCCTGAAAAATTCTGGCAGCTACTGTCAGAGAGATAAGCTAGAGGCTGTTATATATGTGACAATCCACATTAAGAGCTGTAATTAGACAGAGCTATATATATATCCTGATCTTAGTTATGTATTGGCATCTCTGTGTATATGACAAAAATTTAGAGTATTGAAAACTCGGTAGACCTATGACATCATAAATTCTAGGAGATCATACAGGTGGAATTTGGTGAGGGGTATTTGTGGATGTTCTCTGTTTGTGTATGTCTGTGTGCTGTGTTCCCAGGTTACCTCTCAGGAGGCCTCTGCTCCAGCTTCCTGCTCAAAGCACAGTCAGCTGTAAGACTTTATACAAGACAAGGGTACTGAGGGCTTTATCCAATAGGTCTTGAAAACCTGCAGGGATGGAGACTACCCAGTCAGGCAATGTGCAGGCATGCAATAAAGTCACATGGTTGTAGTTCTTTTGGATAGTGATAAAATATGGGATGTTGCTGGAACATATCATGGGACTTATACATGGCAGGCTGAAGATAGATCAGTGGACGTACAGGTACTGATTTTACTATTCTTTCATATCTTGGACTCTCATGCTCATCCTTGTGGCATTACTTGTGATACCATGACAAAACTCGATCTTCACCTTCCATGGATCTGAAGGTGCAGTAGGTATCATGGGAGGGCACTGCTATTTCTGCTACTCTGAAAGTGTTTTTGAGATCTAAGTTTGAAGGGCATATTTGTCAGAGTCTGTGGATGTTCTCTAGCCAAGTATATGTGTGAAGGGCTTGAGAGTAAGAGAGAAAAGGACAGCAGCCAGTGACCTGAGCCAACTGCCACGTTGGGTTTTTGTTGACCTTTTTATTTTAAATTAATATCTTGCACTGCCAGCTTGCAGGCACTTATGTGGTACAGTCTTGCCAGCCCTTCATTCAGAGAAATTAATCTTGTAGTGGGGTGACAGGGCCAAGACCTTGTCATCTTTCCTCTTTACTCTTAATTCCACTGAAGTAACTTCCATGAATGAACTTACACATATAAGAATCTGTAGATAAAACTCTATAATAGTACATTCTTTTCAAAGAAGTGATGTGAAACCAGACTATAGTCTTGAAAAACAGTGCACAATTCTTAGCCAAGGGATTTAATTTTTTTTTGCTACAGCTTGAGCAGTAACACATGCACAAGTTAAAAATGTGCTACATTTGAAAAGTAACCATGGGGAGCTCTTTTCTGATCAGAAAAAGCTTTAAAACACGAAACTTATCAGAGGGTAAAATGTGGGTGCATTCAAATGAGGGAAAATAGTGCTGGGACATATTCATAGTATGTTCTTTACTAAAGCCTGGAACTATGCTCTAATAATCCGCCCTCATTGCTCTGCTCTCTAAAGCTGAACCCTTTGGTTCTTGGCAAGCACTCGAGCTGGAGACCACAGCAAGGCAAATTCAATGCCAAAGAATTGCAGAACACCTGACTGAAAAAAATTAATCAGTGAAAGCCTTCATTTGGCCCACTGTTTCTGCTGAATTAGAGTTAGAAAACAGGAGGAAAGTATTTTATGTAACACTTTTCTGTATAGTCTTATATATATCTTTTATATAATTCTTTTTGGGTCTCAGTGCATATAACCTAGAAAAGACTGGAATAAGTTTCTCAGCCAAAAACTTTGATGACCACATTGATCACTTGGCAAGTGAACTGAGTCAAAAACAAGATGCTTAGAGTGTGTTTGAATGTTGCTCTAGTGACTTAAATTTATGAAAAAATTGACACATGAAAAAAAGTCACTCTCCTGCATTAGTTCAAAGTATGTGATTGAACTTTTACAGGAAAAATACTGAAAGACAGAACATTACATTTTTATTAAATGGTAAAACCAAAGAGGCAAGAGGTTTTGATAGTGTAGATGAGCCAAGATTGAACTGTTCCAGAAAGGAAAATATTAAAATTTTTAATGACCACATACATCTTTTCAGTAGGGCACAGCCCTTGAGTAAGTGATTTACCTTCTCTCCTTAGTTCAGCACCTAAGACTGCATGTTGGTGGGAGATACATTTCAGTCATTCTTTTTCAGTCATCCAAGTGTCTTTCAGTGAAAGTTGGGGGCATGTTCCTTTTTCTCGATCAAATGCCTTTTCTCTTCGTTTATTCATGCTTACATACCTAAGACACAACACATATAGTCAAGTGAAAGGCCTGTAGGTTGTCTTTAATCTTGCTGAACTTGCTAGATTCAGCTGTTGCCTGCTTTGTCGTCGTTGTGATCTGCATCAACAAGAATCTGAAGCAAAATTACAGCAGAGGCAGTTCATGCTAAAGGGAAGACTTGAATTAGATAAACTGATACTACCATGCTGTTTCTGATATGAAATTGGGTGCAGTTGTAAACCAATGCTGTCAGGGGGAAACTGGCAATATTATAACTCACTATGCCTTGGAATATGAGGTTGAGATAAGACATTGACCAGTGTAATATGTGCAGGTGAGTGTACATATAAAACATGATATCCTACCTGTCATCTTCCATGTCTCTCGACAGACTGCTCTCCATCAACACAGAGGAAAAAACAGAGTGTCCATCTCAAAGCCTGTTCCCTGTGAATAATAGAGGAGCTGAATTATGGGGTTTTTTCTCCTTTGGTTTTTCTTCCCAGTCTCTCTTCTTTTATGTATTAATGCATTAGGTATTTCCTCACCATCTTCTCAGATGTTAGGTGTTGCACCATGAAAGGTGATTAAGGGTTAATGATTAGGAGAGATAAGAATTCAATACATTGCAATGGAGAAAGAGAAGAGTTGATGTTTCTGGAAGAGATCCTGAAGGAAGGAGATTTCATCTGTCAGAGAGGAGGCTGCCCATAGCACATGTCATTCTACAAGCAAGAACTGAGAGGATACAGACAATGGTATCTCTGTGGTTTTTAATATCAACAGCTAGAAGTTAAGCAGTTTGCAGGCAAAAGTATATGACAACTAGTGAAATCTTTGCACTGGAAAAATTTGACAGAATTATCATTCTGATAGTGCAAAGTTTTTATTACTGTGTATTACTTCTAAACATCTCCTTTCTAAACTTTGGGATAAGACATCGGTGGAATTTTAATCAGTACTTTTAACCCAAGACCACAAATCATCTGATGTAAATAGGAAATTAGCTTTTTGCTTGTAGAGAGGAACTGGAAAAAGTAATATAAACACTTATGAGGGTAGAGACAAGTTTACAATATAACATAGAAGTTACAATATGAAATTATTAAAACACATCAACAAACATCCATGTCCAAGCTATTCTGTATTTCTGCTAGTATTGATAATAGTGGAGTCGTCTGACAAAAATATCAAAATTTTAGTTTGCCGGGGGCCAGCATGTCAAAAATTTGCCACGTAACTAGCCAGATGGATTTCTGAAGATGAGACATTCAAGTGACTGGTGTCTGGGTCTAAATCTACATCACATCAAGTAGGGAGAGATTAAATTTCCATTTTTAAAAGTAACAGCAGTACTGCAGATGTAGCAAAAGATGTTCATTAGAGAAAGCAATAAATCTTTACAAAAAAATCAGCTCTTTCCTATGTGATGCAAACTTTCTACTTTCTTGGATATAAATCTGCTTATTAGATTCACATACAAAAAGCACTGTTTTCAGCAAACAGTGTTTTATACAAACTCTTTAATTCCTAGATTTTCTGCCTTAGGAAAGCACAGATCTGCAAATGTAGGCAAGTTTTGAGGAAACTGTTAGGAAATACCATGTCCTGCATTACCAAATACAGTATCCATGTGCTGATCTCTCTGAAATCTGAATCCAAAGTAAATTTCTTGTAGTGGCATGATGCTGTGCAGTAAGTTCTGCACACTTTTGATGGGGGAAAAACAAAAGGCAAAGAGAAATATGTCCATTTAGTCAAAGCTCTTGTCAGAAAAAGATGGCAGGATTTCCAAGCTAAAAATAAATATTAAAGAAATTCCAAGATATTACATATAGTCAAAATACCTGCAGAAAATAAAGGATGAAATTAGTCTTTCATTGCACAAAAGGTTGCAAGTGAAGAAAATAACATTTTATACTGTTCTCTTACATATCATTGCATGATAATTTATCAAACTTAAATTATTTCAATCATTCACTATTTCCATTATTATTTGATGCTAATATTTTAAACAAGCCAGGATGCCAGAGCCTTATTGCATATGGTTTAATCTGTAAAAGCAATAAAAAGAGAAAAGGAAAAGAATGATAGTGAGAAAATATAATAGAGAACTTTCCCCTGAGAATTAAAGCACAGCAAAAAAAAAAAAAAATGTAGGAACTGGAAAATTAACCAAAATCGAGTAGCCAAACAGTATAGAAATGAAAACAAGTCACAAATGTCATCTTGTACCTTAATACAGTCAGGACTCTTATTGTCACAACTGCATGTTATAGAAGATATTTACAAAATCACAGACTGTACATTCAGTACTTGTTCTTTGCCTGCATACAGTTATTTCTCACTACTCCTTGCAAGCCTTCTTCTCCTTTCCTAAAACACCACTTACATAATTGTCAAAGAGAAATCTTTTATTCTTTCCTTTTGCTTCCTCTGTATTGATGTGTGGTTTCTCATCTCATATTTAAATTATGAACCCTTTGGTACAGCAATGTTTGGCATCACTGCACTGTGCGCAGCAGAGTCCTGATCAATGAGTAAGAATCACATTACAAATGACTGTTACTAACAATAACAATGAAAGTGTTTAAAAATATTTTATTAAAGGTGTGAGCAAGGACACAGTTAATGGTGAATTTCTCATGTTTTCAGAGGAGTGGTAGCATGCAACTGTTTTTAGATTCTAGAGAGTATAGGTACTTCATGAGATTTATCTGGGAATATTTGAGTTATGCTTGAAAAGATTAAGCCATAAAAATACTAATAGAAAAAAGCCTAATACTGGTTCCACGTGAAACCACTCTACTAATTTCTGTGGAGCTGCACCCAGTTTATATGAGAAGACATTCATTAGATGATCAACAAAGCAGTTGGAAACAGGGGAAAAAATTTACTGTGCTCAGTACAAAACATCGGTTTGTGGGATTTAAGGTAACAGAGGGAATAGTAGAAAAGATGACAATGTGAAGCAGCAGCAGCAAGAAGAGGTCCCAGTTCTACTCAAATGAATATTTCTATCCTCTTCTAAATAGACACAGAATGTTGAATTTGTCCATTTTTGGGGGCCTGACCTGAGCTCATAAGGTACAGTCTGTCCCAGTGAGTGCATTCAAGCATTCCATGTAAACTGGAGCAGCTCTGTTGGTGTGGGTTGAAACCAGGCCAGCTTCAGATCCCTGAGCTGCCTCACAGGGGGCATGCCTTTACACATAAGGGACTTTGGACTCTCTCAAACTATCCAGGGATTTAAATCTGCTTTTCCATGGTCCAAATAGGGTTACTCAGTCCCTTGGTTTGGCCTTAGCAGCAGGACAGGATCCTACTCTTTACCAGCTGAGGAGGACTCAGAAGGGAGTTACATGTCACATACTTTGGCATTGACATGAGTTGGGAGGGTTCAGGTACACACTAGGTTAGACAAGGTTTTTGTGGCTTACAGCAGCAAATAGTCTTGAAGCTAGTCCTTTAGATGCCTTAGATCCCTTTGCAAGTAATGATTACTGGATTACTTGTCTGGTTTTCTCATATCTTGCAGACAGTAGAGAGTCCTTGCTTTGTATGTCCCATGTGAGATTGACTCAAAGCTGGTGAGAAAGGCAGTGAGCCAAAAAGCAGGCAAAAGTAAACCTAAGCAGTTACTTGGAATACCTGAAACTTTATCAGTGTCATGGTCATTGGTTTTAAAAGTAATCTTGAAGGGCCAAATGCATTGGGAAATACAAACCATAGTCATAGCATACACACACATGAATTCTGTCATATTCTGTGTGTTGCACTGGTGCGTGTGAGCAGGTCCACCACAAAGACTGAGTGTGTTCCTTGGGTGTGCTGCAGTCCTGGTGCTTTGTGGTGGAATACAGTTGTGTTAGGAATTTTTACAGGGGTGCATTCCCAAAGCTGCTGCCATGGCTGGTTGCCATTCCAGCAGCAGCGCTCCATCTCTGACAGCATTTGAGAGGTTGTTTCAAAGAGGTTTGGGTCTACTTTGAGTTGTGTAAAAAGTTTGGAGAAAAAATATTTTTTTGCAAAGGGATCTTAATAGTTCTTTGTTTAGCTTCTCTTTTCTATGAAATTTGTATTGATACAGTTTTTCCTATATGATTAAAGCAATTTTGATCATTTGCATTGAAAGAAATGTTTAAATCTGTTACGTGTATATTACACAGGTATGCTTTGTGTAGCATATGGTGGTATTTATGCAGACTGTGATGAAATTAATACAAGAAATATAAAAAAGATAAGATTAATCTAGGAAAGATATGAAACATTAGAGAGTGTCCAAAGAAGGGCAGTGAGGGTGGTGAAGGGCCTTGAAGAGAAGCCATGTGAGGAGCAGCTGAGGTCCCTTGGTTTGTTCAGCCCGGAAAAGAAGAGGCTGAGGGGAGAGCTCACTGCAGTTACAACTTCTTCATGAGGGGAAGAGGAGGGGCAGGCACTGATCTCTTCACTCTGGTGACCAGTGACAGGCCCCGAGGGAATGGCCTGAAGTTGTGTCAGGACAGGTTTACATTGGATATTAAAACCAGGTTTTTCCCCCAGAGGGTGGTTGGGCACTGGAGCAGCTCCCCATGGCAGTGATCACAGCACAGCAGAGCTCCAGAAGTATTTGCACAATGCTCTCAGGCAGAGGGTCTGTTTCTTGGAGCCCTTCTGTGCAGGGCCAGGGGTTGAACTCATTGATCCTTGTGGGTTCCTTGCAACTCAGCATATTCTGTGATTCTGTGCCATTTAGGAAGAAAAGTAGAGGAAGTTCTGTTGGCATAAGGAAGTCCTTTCCACTTTTCCTTCAAGCATTGTATTTTGTTTAAATTTTAATCTTCCTTTTAAGTTCTGGCCTTTTCTGTAGGAAATTATTTGTTCTGAATGACCACAGTTTTTGAAACATGGATCTATAATTTAACCTTCAGATCTTTTCTATGTCAATCCAAGTGTGTAAGTTGTCACATTAGTTAGAGTAAAAAAAAAAAGTATGTATTCCAGCAGTATGTTGTTTAATCTATAAATCTTGCTTAATTTGTTAACAACCCAATCACCAGCACATACTGGGGTGCTATATACAGAGCAAGTATTCTTAATGTTCAACTCTCTTCATTCTTAACCTGGCATCACCAGCATGATGAACCCTTGTAGGATAGAATTTTTATGTAGGATTTTAAAAAATCTGGCAGGGCTTGCTGGCCGGTAGAATCAGTTCATCCTTCTTTTTTTTTTTCTTTTTTTTTTTTTTCCTTTATTGATGGCATTGCATTGAAATCTGTGGAGAACTGATCTATAAAAGTCTGTGTGGTGGGCTATTTAGTCAGCTGTTTATATCCATATTTATTAAACTTGTGTCTACTTTCCAAGCCTTAGGCATTTTTACATCTTTGAAATCATAATCAACATAAGTTACTGCCATAGTGGCAGGCACTCTGTTCAAGTAATCACCATTTGTTTCTACAAGAAGGCAAAATGCTGTCATAACAAGTATTTTAAAACCTTTTCTTACATGTTTATTACCCATTAATTCAACGTAAGACTCTGTTAGAATATCATATGCTCAGTTGTTTGAAGACCCAGGAATGTTGAAAGATAGCTGAATCAGAAACACACTCTAAACGTTTACCATGTAAATCATTAGCAGAATTAATAAGTTAGTTATTGGCAACAATAAGATATCTGCCTATTTCAGATGTCACCAAGAATACTTTGAAGAAAATCAGAATTTCTCTTTCAGCTGCTCTTTATGTAACTTTTCTGGAACCAAAACCCATTCCAAGTTACTAGGTTGGCAGGGCAAGAAACTTGATGTGTTTGGATCCTGAGCTGAAATATGGGCTATAATTACTGCTGTTGGTTGTGAGATTAACCCAATAATAAGGAGCATTTCTTTTCTCAGGCAGGATATTTTGTCTGTTTGGGATAAGGGACATCAGTTTTGGGGACTACATTTTGAAAGAAAACCTCTCTTATATTTTCCACAAGAGTCTATGAAGCAGGCTAACCCAGTTTTGATATCATCAAAAGCCTTTCATATCAAATGATGTAGTTGTGCAAGGCACTCATTTTCAGTCTGACTCTCCACTGTGTATAGCAGACATCAGATGTGATCAAGAACTTGTAGACATGAAATTGATAGAAAACTAATTATATTTGATACCATAATTAGTATGTGCTACTGTTAATAGTTACAATAATAATAATGGATCAGATTAAACAAGGAAGTTGACAGAATGAGTTCTTGAGAAGACAGTTAAGGGGAGAAAAATTCTCTTGTTACTTTCAACAAATGCAAGAAAATGTTTGGAACATTTATCTAACTTCAAGTAATGATTAGTCTTAAATCATTATGGAATAAGTTAGAGAACAGGGAAAAGTTGAAAAAAGTTGAAAGTATTCAGAGTGAAAGAGAAAATTGTACAGAGCACAGAGAAGTTCCTGTTGCTAAACATTGAGGGTTCTATTGGTGTAGAGAGCACAGCAGACATTCTTGGGATTTTGAGTTGCCTTATCTAAGCAAGTTCAAGGAAATGGGGTTTTTTTTACCCTCCATTTTTATCTTTCATAAAATAGATGAAATTTTGCAGCATGATACACAGAATCTGCTAGGTTCATTTCCTCAGACTGTTTAAAGTAATGCATTTTTCTCAGACATGTCACAAGCAATCCTGTCAAAATCTGCCTGAATGAATTTGTTTTAAATCATAGATACTTGTGTTATATATAGTAAATGTTCAAGAACCTTGAAGAAAAAGAAGGTCATGGCCTTCTCACAGCTCCTCAACTAAATATGAGTCTTGAAATATTTGTTTTGGGCACATATGGGGTCCCACCACTTGGTTGGTTTATCTTGTTGCTATCTCTCTATCTATCTTAGCAGCCTGACTTCTCTTTTTAAAAATTGCTGTGTTTCTCCCTGGCCCCCTGGAGTTCAGTTATTTTGGTTTCTCTGTGCCATCTCATTCTTAGTTCTGGTGACAGCTGTTATTTTGCTCTTAAAAATTTTGCCCTTCTGCTTTTATGCTGTTTTTATTGTACAGTTGTTTATTCAACACTACAAGCATCTTGGTAGGAAGGGTGGAGAAGGAAGTTCATATAAATAAATAATTGCAGTTAAATGCAGAGGACTGCTTAGCAACAAAACGCAATGGAATATGTCTCTCCTGCCAGAAGATGGGCCTTTTCTTTGATAAATCAGTGAAATGTTTGGAGGACTCCCCCTGTGCTCAGGCAGGAGTGGAACATTTGAAGAAAGCCTCCTTCTGCTGTTTTGTTATCTCTTAATGAATGCATTTTGTGGACCGTGGAAGTGAGCTTTGCCTGGAATGCAAATAAGCAATCTTCTCTGGGAAGGCTGCTATTTCTAATGCCTTATTTTTGCAGCTGCAGCAACAGGAGGGAACCAGCGGGTACTAGTTATAGGTATTTTGGTTGGTGTCTCTCAAAGGAGGAGACCAAAGACGCTTGAATAGTTTAGCCATTAGTAGGGAACATGTTTCCTCATACACGTTCAATTTTTATCATGGCAAGTCTTTCAAGCACTCAGCTTACCATCGGGTAAGCACTGCAATCAGAGGTTGCAGTGCTCAGTTTTGGTGCCTTGAGGTCAAGTGAGGTACTCTTTCTTTACGTGAGAGGGCTGTGTGCTCAGTCAGGGACACAGACTCCAGCGTGCCTGCTTTGCTTGCTTAGGCAGCTGGCTGTCCTGGAGAGAGAAGGATTTGTGCTTGTCATCTGTCAGTTTTTCTGCATGGGAAAATGCCTTCGTTCAGCAGGGCTGCAGACTTGAACTCTTTCTTCAAGTACACCATGCAATCTTCACTTTCTTATCAAGTACAGGTGGTAAAAAACCCAGCCTGTAGACAGCATTTTTATTCAATATCCCACTTACTAATGTTTTCCTTCTGGATGTGACACTTGGGTCCTGTTCCCCTCTCTGGCTCAGAGGATGCAAATTTGTGCCACCTTGAAGAAAATTTTATGGATTTGTCTCTAGGATGCTGTAGCATGGGAGGTGTTCTGCTTGTTGTGTTGATACTGTTCCATTTCACATTGTTCCATTAAGCAGTAGTAAATGGGTATAAATACAAGTATCAATCCAACTACGGAGCAGTAGGAAAGGTGTTGTATCCATTGGTTAGATTATGTATTGGTTAAAATGGGGTGAGCTGGCTTTAAAACTGCTTCAGGGAATGGTTAAGTTATTTTTAGGTATGAGCAGAAAGTAGCATATGGGCCTCAACTGTTGTCACTGAAAAAACATACCTTGAATTTGATTGTTTTCCAGGTTAAATCATTCACTATCAAGAGATTTCCTCAGAATCCTGCTAATTGTTGCACTGCAGATAGGCGTGTTGTTTTGTCTAATCCCACTAAATTTTCAAAATAATAAAAAAATTGCTCCTCTGAATTTTTACCCTTATGCACAAATAATTTCTTTATAGTTAATGTACGTGTGTCAAATAAATGGCAGTTAAAATCACATTAAACAAACCCTAAGTTACAGAGGGAGCATAGTACAGCAAAACAAACTACATGTCTTAGGGTTATTTTGAGTCTCTGAGTTCAAATTTTTAGGACCTGAAAAGATTTCATATTGTGTGAGGAAATTAAAACATGTTTTTAATGATAACTGAAAAAGACATTAAATATAAAATATATTTATATTTATATAAGCATAAAAAAATACGTCTAATGCAAATTTACATCTCAGATGGTTTTTTGGTGTCTCTTTCTTTTTGAAAAAGAAATTACCCATGGCAAACAATTAGGAATTCATCAATAAGTGCATTTGCTAATGCAGTTTTCTGGAAAACCTGAATGTATGCAAAGGGTAGAAAATTCAATATGAAAATGCAATATTTGGAAGATGAGATGTGCCTGTTATTCCTTAGGGATTTTACTGCTGCTGATTATTCAGGTCATGAGCAACTATACAAATCCTTGAGGTGTCATGAAACTTTGTTTCCTAGAGGAGGAGAATTTACCACCCTTAGTTTCTCCCAGTCAATAATTTCACACTGTGCAACCTGATTCCTCTCTTTCCTGCCTCATTGTAGCTCAGAAGTCTGAGCTACTGTGCAGTGACCTCCACAGGCTCTTCAAAGTTTTTTAAGCCTGCACTCAACTTTGTGAAAACCAGCTTAAAGATTCATCTCTCCTGCTTTCCACTTCCATGCAGTGTTTCCAAGGGGAGATTTCTGTTCAGAGTTGTTTGGTTTAGTTGATTGCCACCTACATGTGTTGAAGCTCTTGAAGACTGCTCTTTCAGAGTTGAGTATGTTGTTCTCAAACTCTTAAAGAAATATTCTCCTGTGGTCTGTAATGAAGAGTTCTTCTCAGACTCCTCTCAGTCCATCCAGCTCTGGTGCTGATACATTGCTTGACATTGCTCCATGACGGCTTGTATGACTAATCTTGAGGTCAATGCTTTCCATTTTAGCACTTTTTAATTATTTTTCTGTAATGGAAATGTCACCTGCCCGTTAAGAACAGGGCCCTCAATGTCCTAATGTCTCTGTTACTTTCTTTACCATCTTATTTCTGTGCTTCTGCATTTTTCAAGAGTTGCCTTAAAATCCATGAAACATAACTTTTGTTCTAGGTCCATTTCATTCCAAATCCATTCAATATTCTAAAGTTCTTTGCTTCCTTAGAGACACTAAACTTAAAATAACAATAAATATTAAATTAGGCTAAATACTTCTGAAGGTTTTTCCAGCTTTTTCTCTTCTCTAGTATATCGGAGTTGAAGGATGGGCTTTACATAGTCTGACAGGTTCCTAGCTGCTGCCTGCACTTGAGAAAGAGGTAGTGCTGAAAAGTCTGAGTAAAACTTTGGGGTGGCTGTTTGCAGTGCTGGGATTTTTTATTTTTTTTTTTAATTGATTTTAACTCTGAACATCACATTTAGCCATAGGCTCCCTTTAGCCTGTGGAGGGAAGTAAGCACCTCTGGAGGACAGCACTCAGGTGCCTGTAGAAAGAAGTATGATGTGGTTTGTTCTCTGCTACAGTGCTCCAAATTGAATACAGAGAGAGCTTGGGATGACTGTCTTGGAATTTAATGATTCACTTGTCTTCCCTGGCTCAGATGTGTAGAATGTCTGCTCCAGATTCCGAGTCCCAATAGAAATAGCTGGATTATAATATCAAACCACCCTAGCTGAATGTGGTGAGTAGAGGAACATAGACAGACTTTCTCACATGCTGTGTGAAGGAGTGTTTTATGGCTCATGGAGATGCCCTGTGAATCGTTCTGTAATGAAGCGTATTTCAGGGCTGCTTAGTATTGCAGGAGACTGATACTGATCTGTGCTGCTTTTCATAAAGCAGAAAACATTGGCATAGATACACTCAAATTATGCTGCTATTTTGGAATCAATGTGCTTTAGAATCAATGTGCATGAGAAGTAACTAGCTTTTGAAAGAATCATGATTTTACAGACAAAAAAGAAATCACAACAAATGCACCAAATCTATTTCTGTTTTTAAGTGTATATATATTCAAATATTTACACAAACGTGATTAATTTTATGCTGTTCTTTAAAAATCACCCAGGTGGCATATATGACTGAAAGAAAATAACAGAAGAGCCTGATCATCTTGAATATAGGAATTTATTTTGCTAAATTTGTTTTATTTTCTCAGTTATAATAATTTTTCAGTTTTTGCTCAACACTGTATAAATATTTTTCATGCTTGGATTTCTATTAAACATTTTCTTTTTCCTTTTGACTAGACCAAAATAGTATGAGCATTCTGGCCCTCTTAGCCAAGCAAACTGTCCAAATAAATCTTCGGAAGGTAAAAATGTTCAGATTTAAGAACTATAAGAAAGTCTTTCTACTAGGAAGAAAGATGGTGTTTCATTCCTTTTTCCATAGTTTCTACCATGGAGTGAATTTTGTGTTTGCAGATTTTGTGTTCTGGACTTCATTAATTACCCATAATGAATTAATTATGTTAATAAAATAATTTGGTTGATATGATTAGTGTAGATTGAAGATTAATGTAGATCATGCCAGCAGAGTATGTAATTCATTTTTGCAATTCATCCAATTACCGGTAGCTTCAGTTTAGCTAAAGCAGATTTATCAGACAGGCATCCAATCTTCGTTAGGGAACATTAGGAGATGAAGTGTTCCCAGCACTTCTTCTGCAGGCTGGTCACGCCATGGTCTCTGGCTTGTGCCACTGCTGTTGTTGCTACAGGTGCATAAGCTGAAAATGAAAAGTCAATAGTTCCAGCAGAGATATCTGCAGTAAACTAATCAGCACTGGCTGGATTGAGATGTCCGGCTGGTATTTTGTGGAGAGAGTTTTTCTAAATTGCTTGTTGTCAAAATAAATACCAACAAAAATTGTCCTGAGGAGGATGGCAGACAGTTCTGTCCTTCTCTTTGCTGTGATTTAGCAGGATATTTCAAAGTCCAGGTCTGTCCCCATTACCTTTTCCAAATAACCATCTTAATAGTTGATGTCAATAAAATTCCTACCCTGACTCATGAACCTGCCACAAGAAAGGAGGAATTTCTGAAGAACCTAAACCCTCAGGTAGCTTTTTTTCCCCCTCAGAAAGTTTGTGTTACATGCTTCTCTGGCTTTGTTAGAATAAGACCAGGACAGAAGTATTTTTGGAACTCTAAATGCTACATGTTTTTCTTTTCCCCAGGTAGGAGTCACTATTTGGAAACACTCAAATAACATCCCCCCCACACACCTTACCCAGTATATTTGTAGGGATTTCAGCTGTAGTGTAACAGGATAAAAAAGTCTGTGTGAGTCTCTTTTTTGACCTGTCTTGCATTAAGTATACTTGACAAATTGCTCTGAATAATTTAATCTATTATGTCTTTATTTAGCTGCAGCTCTTGCAAGATTTATTTAAATATAGACTACTTTACCATTTTGTTTTTATATGATTCCTTTTTTCTAAAATCACAGATGTGGTCTTAAAATTAATTGTTACATTTTCCTTGGTTTTAATAAAATAATGAAAATACATATCCTTAAAATTATTATTAAAATGTGTCAGTGGTTTGACAAATGAATAGGCTGAAGAGATATCAGGGCTTTTTCATTAAACATGATTCAGTTTGTTAAAATGTGTCTCAGCTTCTTTGGTTGCCACCTTTCTTTTAAGAAAAGAGGATACTAATGCATCCAATAAGTAAGTTTAGGGTTTTTTTTGTTTTTTTTTTTGGTTTTTTTTTTTTGTTTTGTTTTTTTTATTTTTACATATGGAGTAGGTAAACTAGGACGTTCAGCTTACTGTTATAATTTACCCTAGTGGCATGTCACATGGAAGAAAATATATCTGTACAGATGAAAGAAGCAATTGGATTATAAAAGTTAACTGGTGGAAGAAGCAAATATTTTAGAAGATATTTTAACTTTGCAGCTTCCTTTGATTTTCCACTTTTAAATTTTGCATCAGCATGAACAATTTTTGGTGTGCCTATGCATTGCTGAGATAACATGTCCTGATTAAATTATTTCTATTAATTTTGAATTATGTTTTTTGAATGTAATGCAAACTATGAAAATAGAAGCTTTGAATGATTAAGGAGCTCAGCTTCTCCTCTGTGCTTCTCTTCTCTGCCTTAGTGTGCACAAGGCTGGAGCCCTGAATGCCCCATCTGCTCATCTTTGCTTTTAGTGTTGATGCTGGCAGATCATGTCTGATAATCTTCAAAACCTGACCATTTGCTTGTTCAGAAAACCCACATTTTCACATTTTCATCTTCCATTATTTAATTGGAAAATAATTGAAGACCTTTTTCTTAAAAGTTTTAAAAACATCAAATGGAAGAGTGCAGAGCACCAGTGCTATATACATTGCTCTTAGCACTGTTTTTAAAGACAGGGAGGCAGGTATTTTTTTAATATCCAGCTCCTGGCTCTCTTACTAGCCCCTAAGTATCTTTAAAGTCAGATCAATTACTGTGCATTAATTTTGTGCTTTCAGGCTGTGGTTGGTGACCTATGTGAGTCAGGAAAAGCATTTTGCTGTGTACACAGTCAGGTAGAGTCTGATAGGCTTTAAATTTTCAAACACAACAGTTATTGTTGTTTTTAAAGCATCTTGTTTAAGCACATTTTAAACTTTCTGAGGCAATGTCTTGATTTCAGTGGAAACTTCAGACATCCAGCCAAGTCTACATCTGACCAGTTCTAGTGTTTGAATTGCCGAGATGAGACAACTCTCAAGTCCTCAGGGACTGACTTCTGAGGCTGTCCAGGCTACTTTTAGGGTAACTGAAGACTGTGAGGCTATCAGGAGGCAGCAAACATATGTGTGAAGGATAGACATCTACCAAAGACAGAGACATAGCTGGTACATCAAAGCAGATGGGTAAGAAGGTCAGTTGAGCCAACCAAGCTCATTACTTTTTGAACTCCCTGAAAAGTATTTGCTTCTTTTGCTTTATTGTAATGGTGAGTTAGAAGTACACTTGAGTGAGAACAGGGAAAGCATAGTGTGTAATTCAGACCATTTTCTCTTCTGCCTTACATGGGACATGATTAGAATGAATAGTTTTTTTTTCAGCCTGGATTTTTCAGCATTAGGTAATTTGTTCACTGTGCTACACTTAGGCATGGTCTCAATGGAATTTCTGAGCCTCAGACCTTATCCCTGTCTTGTACTGCTTCTACAGAAGCATCCAATAACCAGCAGTGGTCATGGATACACCTTTCTTAAACAAATATTTTCAGCTAAGGTACTGGACTTTCCACCTTCAGCACCTCAGAGCCTGTAGCCCCTTAGACTGGGAGACCTAATACTTCCTGAGTGATCATATTTTACCTGTTTAGTATCACCACAATCTGGGTCAGTACCACTGAAATCTCTCCTTTTATCTGAGAAGTCTGCAGCTGAAGTTAAATAGCTTATTCTATTACACTGTAAAGCTAAGCGTGATCTCTGTGTTTGGAAACAGATGCAAAGAACATATGTGATAATCCAGTGTTCCAAGGTGATTTCTGTTTCTTTTCAGTTCCTCAGAGGGTTCCCACAGGAGCCTGGGGCAGAGGTCTAGTCCTTTTGGTAGAACTTGCTTTTTTGCTTTTTTTTTTCCCCAAAGATGGTATAGACCTGGTGTGCTGTCTTTCTTTGTATCCCTTTTCCCTTGTTGGTTGTGAATTGACACTTGAAGTAGTTCCACTCTTAGTATTTATAACAGCTCAGCCCATCAGTTGATGTCTCTCATAAGCCTAATGAACTGTTTAGTGAAAAAATTTTATCCTTTACTAGGAAGAAGTCCTGGATTGCTCTTCTCTACTGTGTGGGCCTTATTGGGCATAAAAATTCATCTGTTGTGATCAAATCTGTCTACAGAGTGCAAGCATGTCTCTTTTTGAAGCCATTGTGGATTATATGTTAATTTTTTATTACTTGATTTTAGAATGCTGTTCATTAGGCCAAATGAAACAGAAACAATGAAGCTGGATCATTAGTAAGAGTTAAGCAAAGGCTAGAATTTATTGTGAATAAATGCATTTTCAGGCCATATGTTCAAGTTACTTATAAATATATATTTCCAGAGCTGGTAGGATTTGTGGCATATCACCTTTTCTCTTAAAATTGGAGGAAATACATGACAGCATCTTGGAAACCGCATGGATGGTTATATTCGTCAAAATAACCTGTTCAGGGTGTCTTGTCAATAATTATTGAGATCCCCCTTATGAACAGAGGGAAGGAAAAAGAAAGAGGGAAAATAATTGATGATACATCCATAAACAGACAATCTAAGTATGCAGTTTTTTGTCAAACCAGGATGATTTTGAAGGTTTTGTTTGCTTAATCTCCAGTTAAATATCTCAGGGGGCTAAATGAGCTCCACTGTAAAATATGTATTCCATAAAGAATTTCAGAGATATGTTGTTACTGCCTGATGGGGATGAATCCATAATGTAATAAAACCTAGTGATAGCAAAGCATTTGGATGAATGAAGTTCTAGAAGTCTGCCCTTTTATTTTATACTGGTGCTGGTGGTTATATGCTTATACTGGGTCATGGTCTCCCAAAAGACTTTACAGGAAAGACGTGTCTTTCCTGAAACACAGACAGAAGTTTAATGTGTATTAATAGATATTATAAGATGTACAATAAAAGAAACATCAATACCTACAGTTGAAAGTATAGTGGGAGGGAAAAGAAGATTTCAGTAGGCAGAATTTCAAACTGGACTTTGTGTGGGTAATGAGGAAAAATTAATCTTCTTTTATGAAGAAACCCAGAAGATGTTACTTAAATGGCTGCAAGGATTTTGCTTGTGTCATACATCTTATCTGAAATGCATTTCCCCCAGCAGCAGAATGATTCCAATGCTGTGTATTGGGAGGTTGATTCAGTTCCAATTCAGAGGCGAGAAGAAAACCTACTGAGGAGTTACTGTGGTTTTGTGTGGCAAATGTATGCTTTAGACAGAGGTATTTGAGCTAATGATCCAGTGCAGCTCTGGATGCTTTAAAATGGTGAGATTTGCAAGGATAGCAGGATTTGATGGTACTGTGTGCTCACGGGCCTATTATAGTGAGATCTGATGTCTTAAAAAGCACATGTGGTTTAAAAAAAATGGGATGGATATGGAAGGAAATGTTCTTATGTAATTAGCCTAAGTACATATTCAGCTGTTATCTTATCTCTAGAATGTTGTGTGTAGCTGCACCGGAAATATTTGTGGATAGTACAGGGCCGGATAAGGAGCTGTGCCTTTGCTAATATTTAGGCAGATGATCTGAGCTGTGACTCATGTTTCGAGCAGTGGTATGTGGTGCCCGTAGTGTGCATCACAGGCTCATGAATGCCTTCATTCATCCCATCTGTTGAGATGGCACCATGCCCACACAGAAGTAGATTGGTCCCTTTCCTAGGAAGCGTGGTGCCAGACTGTTATGAGTTTGGATGGCAAACTTATCTAACATTGCAAACAGCATCTCTGCTGCAGGAAATCCCTTCTCGGTGTTAGCACTGAGGCATTAATAGGTGACTTGTTGTACCCTGGAGGATATTTGACAGGTTGAAAGGAACTACTGAAACACGCCAGAAGGAGGAAGGCTGCCCATCCCTCAGCATGGCAGGATACTGAGAGGAAGTGCCTGATGGCTTGTTGCATAGCAGAATTGCCTAGAGACAGCCCTAGACAGCTGTTGCAGTCAGGCAAGGGCAGATGGTGTTGGGCAGTGGAACAGATCAGATGGATCTCTTCACAGTATCTCCTAGATGCTTGTTAATGGAATTAGCCCAAAAGGCATTATCTTGAATGACTGTGTCATGTCCTGCATTGACCTGTGCAGAATACTTGCAGAAAAATTCTGAAGTTCAATTTAAAATGTAGATAAATTTTATATAAAATTCTTTGGATTAAATGAGCACAATTTTAAGATAAATTCGGTTATTTGCAAATGAGAAAAAAAAATACTTTTGCATCACTTTTGTCTAAAGTGGGTGACTTGCACCTCAGATCCATCAGCAGATGATGCTGATGCTCAGATTTCTGGTGCTCTGAATGTCATTTCATCTGTAGCATAGATAGCATCCCAGTCCATGGCACTAGGAACTAGATGATCTTTAAAGGTCCATTCCAACCTTAGTATGATTTTACAACCAAAAGCAAAAATAAGAAGAGTTCAAACATTTTAAACACTTTGGGGCTTTTGGAATTAAGGTCCTGCTCAAAATTTTTCATGTTCAGTAGCACTGTTCATAGCACTGACAGTACATGTATTTTTTTAAAGCTCTTTGGCTTCTGATCTTCTGAGACATTATAGTGTTGCCCATTTCCTCTCAACATGAAGTATAGCAATTTGATGATTGCAGAGGAAAATGAGTTTTTGATCTGTTAATGTGACTTCTATAGCTTAAGAATTGGAGTAAAAAGTGCTTGTCTTAAATATTTTACAAAATTTTTATAGCTGGCTAAAAGGTGCTTGGCTTATTCCTCCTAATGCAGCTTATTAATTGACATACAGTGAGGAAAATTCCCTAAATTAAATGCTCTAGTGCCTTTCTACTCAATGGAGATGTGTATTTGAAGCCTTCAGGTCGAGCTCCTGTCCAAGTAGCTAAAGCTGAATTTTTTCAAGGTACTTGTTTTTATCCTTGGATTTTCTGTGGAACTTGTATTAGTAGGCCTAATTTACTAGATCCCCTAAAACAGTTTAGGAAGAAATTATATTATGTTTTGATTTAGGCAGTCTGAATCCTAGCCAGTGCACCTTGGGGAAGTTCACAGTATTAAAGTATTTTTTGCCTGGATCTGGTGCCAAGGTGAAGAGCAGAATTAACCGTCTTTTAATGTGCACAGTAAAGTTAATCTGACAGACAAAAGAGCATTTTGCAATGCACCGTTTTGCTGACTATTACCATTATAAGGCTGTAATAAGGTGTATTTTTTTTAAAGAATCTTTCTAAATGCTGTTTATCTTTTAAGAAGGAATGGCACTGAGCCTATAAAGCTCATAAATTCCCTTTTTTTTGTGTGTGGATGAACTCCATTATGTTTTCAAATGTTCAATTCAAAATGTCCAGTGTTAGTTCTCATTGCGCTTTTGCTTTCCTACCCCTCCCCATGAGGAGAATTTTCTGTAATGTGTGAGGTGCTTTTATTGACTTCAGCTGTTGTCATTAGAGCGTGTGTGTGTCTGTTCATCATGTCAGATGAATAACTGAGCTGGCTGATCACTGTGTCAGCAAGCTAAGTCCCTCTTCCGTGTCCGTAATTCTCCAGCTCTAAACACACTTGACAGTTAGCTGGTGACCTTAGGAAGTCTTTTCATCTCTGACTCCAAAAGTGGTAGCGTGACTACTGGAACAATGTTGTGGCAAAGATAGTAATAGCTTAAACCACAGTGAGTTTAAAAGCAAACATCTAAACACATTTGTCCAAATGACAAAGACGAGTCACAGCTCATGAAGTCTCACGCACAGCTGCAGTAACTGGGACATGACCAGCCACTGTTTGGCTTGTCTTCTTCTGGCTTCTAAATAATTTTCCCCAAATCTTTTCAAGTAGCAGAAACTGGTGTCTAGTATGTAAGTGGATGCCAGAAGCTGGAAAAGTTGATGATAACACATTTCATTATGTACAGTAAAGATGGTTTTTTTTCTATCCATCAGCAAAACTTCCCAGCATTTTTAAGAAGATCATGGTCTAATGCATCATAAATGCAAAAAGAGAAAATGAAATATTGTCAGATTTTTGGTGGGCAGGGTAGTCTTTTAGAATTGAGGGATTCCCTTGTTCTGCTGAGAGCAGCCTGGATATGTGGGTGAATCTGGTGCTCATCCTACGCTCCTCACTCGGAGCTCAGCAACCTTTTGCTGCACATTTGTTGTCATTTGAAGAAGACTTAACAGTATGGAATGGGGGTTTTGATAAGGTAGAAGAGGCTGATATGGAACAAACCCAGACTTCTCTGTGTTATATTTCTCTTTTTTGGGGTGTTTTTTGTTGTTGCTTTTCTTGGGGTTTTTTGTGTGGATTTTTGGGGTTTTTTTGGGGGCGGAAGGTGCTTGTTTGTTTTTGGGAGGGTTCTTGTTTTGGTTTTGTTTTTTTTGGTTGGTTTGGTTTTGTGAGGGTGTTTTTGTGGTTTGGTTTTGTGAGGGTGTTTTTGTGGTTTGGTTTTGGTTCTTTGGGGTTTTTTGGTTTTTGTTTTGTTTTGGGGTTTTTTTTGGGTTTTTGTTTGTTTGGTTGGTTGGTTGGTTTTTTGTTTTTGCTAGGGACTGTGAGGGATGGAGTGCAGCAATCATTCTTTGGACAAGATTCTTTGCAAGACTTGTATTCCACTTGGATTAAAAAATTGAGCAAGGGTTCCAGGGCAGTGTTTCTCTAGCCCCTTGGCTCCAATTCATTAAAGATTGTTCCATTAAAAAATTGTGCCTCTAAAATTCATGGTGCTTATAAGAGACCTTATTCTGACAAGAGCTAAGAGAAGGCAGTCACCTGAACATCCTGGTGAGCCCTGATGGGAATGGGAATGGCATATTCTTAGAATAGCCTTCTGCAATGCCTAAAAAGAAAGCAAACTGTACTTATAGCAACTCTGACTCTCCAAAGCCTGGGTCCTTACAGTTCTCCATCATATAAACACAGGAAAATCCAAAAGAGACTCAGGTGAAGTCTTACTTCTGTAGTATCCATCACTAGGTGAAGGAGCAGTTAAAATGTGTCAATTTCAAACAGGAAAATGAGAACAGTTTTCTCCAACAGAGTCTTGCCTCTGCAGCCTTCACGGTGAGCTGTCACGCCAGCTCACACCAGGCTGCGTTTGAACTGGTGGTTTCTTGGTTGATATCTAGCCAAATGCCTCAGCTGCTCATCCAAATGATTCAATGCAAATCAATGAGATTTTCTAGACACAAGCAGTTAATATTTCAACAAGCAGCAGCAGATGAAATTGCTGTGTCAGATTGCATGGCAAAGAGAGCTGTTGCCCTTGTTCAGAAAATTCTATGCCTGGAGAGTTTTCAGACCTTCCCATTTCAATTATCTGAAAAATTGTGCTTTCAAATCAATTTTGAAATGTTCAGAGTCTCTGTATGGCAATCTTTTTTTTTTGATATTGCTTTTCTTGTCTGGGAGAATCAAAGATGAAACATGGTGTTTTCTATCCCCTGGCAAACCTCAGGAGACAAGTTACTGCTACAGACTTTGCTCAGCTCCTGCAACTGTCCTAGTGTATATAACTGTATATTAGGATAAGAGGTCATTGCTGCCATTCAGGTCTTTCTGAGAAACTTTTTGCTGGATGCTCTATTTGCCCAAGCATGGTCATGCATATGTGAATGCATTTTGATTTTCCAGCTGATTTTTCAAGAAGAAAAGCTGCTGCCTTTCCTACGTGCACAATTTATCAGAATCCCAGAAACTGTCTACATTGAAGCATGTCCAATCAGAAAACAAGTTTTTCACCCAAAGGATAGTGGGCAGTGGAACAGGCTCCCCAGGGCAGTGGTCACAGCAGCAGCCTGACAGAGTTCAAGAAGCACTGGGACAATGCTCTCAGGCACATGGTGGGACTTCTTGGGGTGTCCTGTGCAGTGCTAGTAGTTGAACTTGATGACCCTTGTGGTTCCCTTCCTTCTGTGATTCTCTGTCAGTTCAATAACAGTAAAAAAACCAGCAGATTAAATTTTGCAGCACAGTTTGATTCACTAAATCATATTTTAAAAAGAAATAGTTTGGATCTGCTGTATAAAAAAGCATTCCAGTGAAACACAGCAGCTTCCATCTCTCTCAGCCCACATCTGCCATTTTTGCCCCCACTCTTCTGAAGAAATCTATGTCACCCAAAGGATGTAGTCCTGGGCTTTTGGCCAATATCCTGAACTTGAATTCCCACATAGAAGAGCATTTACTTAGGAAAATAATATGTGGCAGCCAGTAGGCACAATACTACCTCTGCTGCCAGAATGTACTGACTGTAAATGAAGCTGTGACAGATGGCCTGAAATGTTTCAGTGCTTGCTTTCTCTAGATCAGGATTACCTAATTAATTTGTACTATGGGGCATTGGGTTGTTTTACCAGGTTCTGGTCAGACACATTGAATACATGGGATCTAGGTTTGCTGGACCAAGCAGGGTCTACAGGTGTGGGAGAGGCAGTTTCCCCAAATCCTTGGAGACAGCAGGCTCCTGGTGGGACCAGATGGGGGGAAAGGAATATGGGATCAACCCTCAGGACAGCAGGGAAAATGTCTGCTGGAATGAGAAGAAATGGACTCCTGATTTCCTGATTTAAAATTGTGACCGAGTTCACTGAGCAACCGTATTTTAGAGAAGTATTTTAGTTGATAGTGAAGCTTCTATGTGCACTATACTTCAGAAGTAGCTTTCTTTTACTGCTTATGGAGTGTTGTCCTTATGTATGGTCCTTGGTATACAGGGTAAAAGGCTGATAGACATTTTTCTATTGTGATTAGAAAAATGCATAGGTGAACAAAAAAGGTTATTTTCCTTATGAAAGTAGTGATGCATAGGGAGATTTGATATAGCTTAGGTGAAATATGTGGGGAAGAAAGAGTTAAATGTGTCATAAATATTTTGTCTTTTGGATAGAAAGAGGCTAGTGCAATCATTTTTAGTTTGGCAGAGAAAAATGAGCAGCTATCATCTTGCTAGGTTTATTAGGAGTGACTTTGAAGTGTAACCTAGTAAATACAGCCTATCAAACCAGAATTAAACCAGCTGCATATTACTTGAATAGCTCAAGGAAGAAGTCCTTGTCTGTTCTATCCTTCTCTCTGGGTACATGTTTTCACTCAGTTAAGAAAAGTCAGTGGAATTGCATTTAAAAGTGTTGTCACTTCACAGTCTGTCACAGGGCTTTTGCCAGCTCCCTTCAAAAAGGAGTTGGTGCCTAGAACTGTGCCAGCTGGTTGATCTGATCATCCAATGCTTTACTAGAAAATCTAAATATACAGCAGTACGAGCTGAAATGTGTCTGCTGTCCTGTTTTGCAACTATTCTGCATTTGAATGAAGAACTACTTTCTCATGAAAGCAGTACTGAAGCTCTCTCTATCTTTCTGTTCTATAGGTTGTCATTTTGTATTTTGAGCCAAGTATATTTCGCTGTGTTCTCCTAAGATGGGTTCGTCTTCTGGGCTTTGCTACTGTTTATGGAACTGTGACACTCAAGCTGCACAGGTATTTCACATATTAATTTCCATCTCTGTGGGAGTATGTTCAATCTGTGTGGGTACTTAGATGGAAGAGCTGCAAATATTATCATAAATAAGTGCCATTTCTGATTTTAAACCCACTGTTTATTTCTCCTCAATTTTCCTGCTCAAATTATATGCTACTAATCTGAGTTGAGAGCTATGAATGCTGACAGGATTTGATGAAAAATGTACATACATTAACTGTGAAATTGTGCAAGAACCTCTTTTCACAGGAAGTGAGTGTATTTTCCTTGAATATAAAAAATACAGAAGTATTCACAGAGTGTTCAAAAGTTTTACTGTGAAGTGTTCATAGGAAGATGCTATTGAAGTGTTTAGACACAGCAATGGTGGGTAAAGCAATAGACTATGGTGTGTGTGTTTACTGTGTTTTCTTATGGCTCTTATGTCAAGGTCTGTTTTCTTCAGGCAATCATAGCAGACAATTTACACACTCACAAGCATCAGTACTTGCCCACAAAAATATGAAGCAAATTCTAGGTTCCATGGGGCTGGCACTGCATTCACACGTGACTCACAGTTTTAAGATTTAGAGGCCAAGCTTCAATTCCCACGTCTACAGTCCCCTTAAAAATTGAAGCCTTTTCTGTGTATACTGGATAAAATCCTAATATTTTTCCCTCTTTAAACTTTAATGAAAAAAAATTACTGATACGTTCTGTATGTACTTTTATTCAAGTAAAGAGATAAGCAGTATGCTGATACTTGAACATACTGGATGAAGTATGCTCGCTCATCTTTTTATCTTAGTTTCATTACTGTGTTGGCATGTTAGAGGAGGTTTGATATTATGCTCTTAAACTGAATGAGAACTAAAAATATCTTGCATTTCCTGATGCATTATTGACTTGTCACATTTTAGGTGGAAATCCCTGTTTTCTCCATTAAAACAGAGCTCCTTCTGGCAGCTCCCTTTAATTTGTGTCCCCGGTTACAAGTGTAGTACACCTAGGGTAGTAAACTGTAATTGTAAAATTCTGTGTCTGGCCGCATCTTTGCATTGAAATTGACCAAGAAAATCTCACACCCCCATAGTATTTTCTGGGGTGAAATATTTCTGATGCAAAAAGTAAAACAAGTAGAGAAGAAGAGGGAGCTGCTGACTTTTCTTGGATGCTTTATTATCTATAGTTCAGATAGATTAAAAAATCTAAGACAGTGGGTGGCTCATGTTGTCACTGCAGTTCTGCTATCCTAATAAGTTCTTCATATGACTGTACATGATGTGAGGAAGCAGATATCCTGACAGGACAGTTGATCTTCCATTCTTATTACGGATATATATATATATATATATATATATATATATAAGGATAGGCTACAAAATTGGGCAGAAAATCTGCTTTGCTCATTTAGCTGTTTGGTGTCAATTAGCACATGTGCTGACAGGGTTAGCAAGCAAGACAAAAATTGAATTAGAGACTAAGAATGCACTACATCCTTATCCTTGATCATCACAAAGCAATGGAGGATAGCAGCAGACTGGACTGTATCAATGGGACAGTAGCCTGAAGGATGAGGGAAGTGATCATTCTCCTTTACTCAGACCATATCTGCAATGATGTGTCCAGATGTCAGTAACTTAGATGGGTCAGTGAAAGGCCATCAAAATGGTCAGGGCTTGGAGCACTGGTCCTGCAAAAAGAGGTTGGGATAGCAGGGCTTGTTCAGCATGAGGAAAACGTAGCACAAGGGGGAACCTCACATGAGCTATTCAACACCTACAGGGAGGTGAAGCTGTGTTCTTTACAGCAGTGTATAGTGGGAGAAAAAAGGCATTGAGATTTAACTTTATACAATATGAATGAATAACAGGGTCAGTGTTATACAAGGAAAGCATTTTCAGTGTCAGGGTGATTAAGCAGTGCAGCTGGTTGCTCATGAGGTTATGAATTTCCATACTTGGAGGTTTTCAAGACTCGGCTGGAAAAAGCCCTGAGCAACCTGGTCTGGATTCACTGTTAACCCTGCTGTGAGCATTGGCTGGCCTTCTGAATAATTCTGTACTTCTTTGTGTAACACAAAGAGTGAAAAAAACCTATTTAGTATGTTAATCTAGAACTACTTTCTCTAGGAATCTATCTTTTGTTTTCCACCCAGATATCCTGACCATTCCTTTCCTACATTTGTGATACTGTGGTCTTTATTGGTACTGAATATCTCTGTCCCAGAGCATCTTGCAAAAGACTGAGTCAAGTTAGATATATATTTTATTATACACATTCACAGCAATTATGCTGTTAGGAGCAATGTGATGTTAATGGAAATTTGGTAGAAAGTTTTGGCAGGTCTAATTCAATCCACAGGTCTTACAAGGTTGAGGAATGGCTTACTGCAGACATCAGAAATACTCCTGACAAGCACTGGTTCCCTCCTGCAGCTAGGCTGTGTCCTACCTGGGGGAAGAAACAATTGCCAGCAAGGAACTTGTGATTTTTCTGAGTTACATGGGAAAACCAATATTGTGTAAAGGTAGCTATTAATGATAATGAATAAGTCTAATGCTATAGTTCTCAACAAATGAGGTGCTTTGAGTAGCATTGGAGCATGAAAGTTAACTAAAGCTAGGTAGGAGTCACTGGAAACACCTGGGGTTTCATAGCTCTTTTAATTTTCCTGTAGCTGCTCACTTCCTAAGGAGGTCTCAGAGGTTTTTTTAGGGTCAAGCATCAAGGGGAAATCAGAAAAGAAGTCAAAAGCAGATGCTTAAGGAAGAGTAAAAGAACAGGGAAGTTATGTACTGATTCATTCTTTGAACACCTGTCACAGTCAATTTCTACAGTGCCTCATCCTTAATTGCCTCTTTCTTGTTCACTGTGCATTTTTAAAATAACGAGCTGATGTTTATGGGGGTGGAAGGATGGGGGCATGGAAATGAGCTTAATTTAAGAAATCTAGCTGAAGAGCAATGAACATTAAATACAGTACTTTCCTTAATAATGAATTTTTTCAAAATAATTCTCTCAAGAAATAATGATGTTTCAAATTTAACTTTTGGGGTTTAAAGGAGTCACTGATGTTGGACCATTCAGTATATTTCTGTAACTGAAGACTCTCTGTGTCCTTTTTCATGTCCTATGTTTTATGAAGAGGTTATCTCATTATTTTGAACATTGTGTGAACTTCTGTCACCTTCATATCATAGGATTTAATACAGAATCCTTAATTCTGGACTAAAGCATAAGAATAAAATAAAGTATCATGCATACAGACAAATGTATGCACTTGTGTGTGCATACATAGGATAGTTTTCAGATATTTTAGGAGAAGGAATCCCAGGAATGGGGTCTCTATGGGAATCTCAATTTCTCATATTAGTAAGAAAAACAGAGGAGAGTGGGAAAGTGAGGAAAATGAGAAGGTATGGGGAAGGTGATGTTTCAGGTATGAGAAACATGGCAATGACATAATCCACGCTTTTTGTAAGCAGTGATGGTAGGATGGGGGTGTTAGTGGGAGAACAAGATGTCAACACTATGATGTAATTCTGAATTTCATCTAAATGCTGTGCTAAGTTTATATTGCTGTGCTTTGCCATCTGGTACAGTTGGAGCAAGTAGTGGACCTTCCTACAGGTTTTGGAGGTGGTAAAGAAAGGAGGAAGAACGCAGTGTGTGTGTGTGTGGGTGTTTAGAGGCATGTTTTAGTGAGGGACATAGATTACTGGCTCATTTGGCAGTGTTAGATTTATGGTTGGACTTGATGATCTTAAGGGTCTTTTCTACCATAAACAATTCAATGATTCTAAGGTTTTCTGGTTTGTGTCTTACTGAAGAGGAGACTCATGCTATCAGAGAACCCAAAGAAAATAGCAGTTTTCTTCTTGAAGCATCAGTAGTGAGAACATGGTGTCCTGTTCCAGCCAGGACGGGGTTAAAGTTGGCATCAGCCAGGAGGGACCCAGCAAGCACCCCAGGGTTATTGGATATCATCTCACACCATCTTCAGGGGGGACCCAGGCTGGGGGGAGGGAGGCACTTGGGGACCACTCATGTGTGGATAGTTTGCCTAAATTGTACACTCTGGTTTTAGTATTGTTTGTTGTTACTGTTTCTTTTCTTATTTCAGTGCTGTTTCACTAAATTGTTCTTATCCTGTGATCTTCACCTTTTTGTGCTTTCAGCTCTTTTCTTCATCCTGCCACAGGGGGACGTGGGGGGAAGTGAGTAAGTGGCATGTGGTCGGGGGTTTTACAGTGGGAGCACTAAATTTGGGAATACCATTCCTAACCACAGCACGTGGCATATATGACCTCCCCTAGGTCAGCTAGGGCTGGGAAAGAGAATACAGATGATCATGTCTAAGGGTCTGGTGGGAAAGTGGTGGAGAAGGGGGCAGAAGGTACCTTGGCAGTTGGAACCTGTAGGGCTGGATTATCACATGGCCAATATTTCACAGGTCATAGGGCCAATGAATGACAGTTCCGTAGTGTCAATGTGCCACTACCCAGTGGTTCCATGAAATGGGACCCTAGTGATGAAGCACTGCAGAGAGAAGTTTTGTCTCAGAGAAGTGGTTAGGGTGTAACTCGGCTTAAATTGGCAAGCAAAGCGAGATGAGCATAGGCTGTAGTGGTGAAGCACCCTGTTTTTTTAAATGGGTCAGGCTCTCATGGTTAGGCCTGCATAAAAATGTGGAGTATTTGCTTCCAGTGGAATTATCCTTTCTTCTTGTGGAAGTTGAGAGTGAAATGCTTTTAGACGGATGCATTGACTGTTGGATTTTGCCGCTGGATATGGTCCATAGTGATTTCTGTAGTCATTGTTATCTCACATTAAACAAAAGGAAGTTGTTTTCAAGGCAGATGTTACTGTTGCAGAAGTGCAGTGTCCACAGTGCTGGTCTGATACTGCCTTGTTGGGTTTTTACTGAATTGTTTGGGTTTTTACTGCTTTAACTTGACTAACAGGATTTCAGTCTGTTTGCAATGCCGGAAAAGCAGTGGTTTGGTCAAGCTGTAGGGATTTTTACACTGTAGGGGTGTAGGTGCTTTCTATAACTATTCCAACCATTTGTCTGTCTCTTCCCTAGAAGTGGCATATTTTAGCACCTGAGCTTGTATGAACTAAGTCCTACAAAGATTTGTGGAAAACAGTTTTGGGGCAGAAAGCAGACGTTATGCATGCTCCTACAGAGCAAAAGCTGAAACCTGCAGCACCAGCACGTGTTTCTTTGTCAGATCTGCCCTGGTGGTCAGTGGGCCTGGTGGCTTCCACACTCTGCCTCAGGCCTGGCTGCTGGAGAAAATGGCAGAGAAATGAAGCCTTTAGGGGCTGGTTATAGAAAGGCCTGGGGGATGCAGGTTAGGGAAGGAAGAAGCTGGGTTTGCTGAAAAAGTCTGCACATAGTAGGAGTTCATAAGGAATGAAGTTACACTAACTAGACCAGTCATAGAAAAATCTGTTTTCTTTTTAGCATGCCTAAACCTAATTAATTAATTTCATTAGTATAATTCATGCCTCATGTCCACTGCAAACTTTTGCTACTTTCTTTGCTTATTTTTATGGCATATGACAAAACAGGACTTTAGACAGTAAACTCTATGTAGCATTCTTGCATGATGCACATTGAAGATGAAATTCTTGTTGTTGCAGTTTTTCTAGATTAAATTAGTCACATTCTGTTGCACTGTGGCTTTTTTCTCAATAAAACCTACATTATTAAAATCCTGTTTAGCTCTTTTGTATCCCTGCTATTCTCAAGCAATAACTAGCCTTAACTAGACAGTATAATGGTTCCATTTCATAATTCTGAATAAAAGATTTACTTTCTTATGTATAAACTAGCAAAATGTAGCACAGCTGTTAAAAAACAGTGCAGAATTAATCTTGATGGAACACCATGTAGAAGTGAGACTAATAAACCTTATCTTAAAGCAAAAAATCAGCAGCACATAATGTATTTAAGATTAATAAGGCCCTGAGATCCTGGGAAATATTCTCATCCATATTCCTATTAATATTTAATTTATATAAATTGTTGTAGATACAGTTGTACAGTTCCATGGGCTGGTGTTTTAATCACCTTAATGTAGCAAACATTCTGCTTTATCATAGGAGACTGAGTTTGGCTAGGAAAGTTCAAAGAGAAGATAAAGAAATTATCTGGTGTTTTAATATTCAATTATATTGTTATAATGATTAGAAAAAAAAAAACAGCACTGGGTTGGAAGGCACTTTGTAATGATCCACAGGTATCAAAAGACCTCTCAGATGTCTTTTGATGGCACGGAAGAGCACCTTGGCAGATATTGTGTGGAAGGGCTGGTTTTGCACATCAGGTTAACATGATAGCAGAAGGGCTTCAGAGCTGCAACCAGAACCTGTCCTTTCCAAGGAGATTCAAGTCCAGGACCTCCTCAGGTAGCAAAACCTTGTGCTGTGAAGCAATACCTTCCAGGCAGGTGTGCATCTTTGCATGCGTTTGCAATATCAGTTATAATAGCTCTACAGACTGGTTTTTCTCATTACATAGGAAGGATTGGAATTGGTCAGTGAAACAAGGTTTCTCTGCTGGATGGGATTAGGGTGTAAAAGAGAAACCAGGTTACACTGCAATACTTGAGTTATAGCTATTTGTGGGGGAGTGTGGTGAGGGAGTGAAGTGTGTGACTCACAGATGGGCTGATCGCAGTGGAAGCAGAGATTTGCAGATCACATACACTGATTGTCAGTGAAGAATCATGACTGGAGAGGAGACTTCTGGTGGGCTACTGTGAAGGATGAGGAGTAAGCCTGATACTAGGTTTTTCAGTTGCAGTGACCAACCAAGAACAAAATGATTACTCACAAAATTTGTGGATAACAAAGCTTGGCAAAGTAGTAAATGCTGTTTAAGGAAGTCTGGTAATGAAAAGTATTCTTCACTAGAATAATAGAATATCTTGAGTTGGAAGGAATCCGCAAGATCCATCAAATTCTAACTCCTGCCCCACACAGGACAGCACCAGGAATCCCACCATGAGCCTGACAGCATTGTCCCAACACTTTTTGAACTCAAGACAGACTTGGTGCCGTGGGATGCTGTTCCAGTGCCCAACCACCCTCTGGGTGAAGAAGGTTTTCCTAATATCCAGCTTAAGCATTCCTGACACAAACTCAGGCCATTCCCTTGGGTCCTGTCTCTGGTCACCAGAGAGAAAAGATCAGTGTCTGCCCCTCCTCTTCCTCTCATGGGGAAGTTGTAACTGCCATGAGGTCTCCTCTCAGTCTCAGACCCATGAGCCAGTTGCTCACCCATCACAGGATGTGTTCACCCAGCTGTGTGCCGGACATTTTCTGCAGAAGGACACTGTGAGAGACAGCGTTGAAAGCTTTACTGAAATCCAAAAATCTCATTACATCAACTGGCTCCCCTTGATCAATCAGTTGGGTTACTTTGTCATAAAAATAAACTAATGTTTGATAAGCAGGATTTTCCCCTCATGAAGCCATGTTGGCTGTGACCCATGACTGTGTTGTTCTTCAGGTGTCTTTCAATAACTCCCAGAATAATCTTCTCCTGAATTCTACCAGTCACTGAAGAGACATTAAAGGGCCTATTGTTTCTAGGTTCATCCTTTTGGGGACATTGGGACAATATTAGCCATCTTCCAATTAACTGGAACCTCACTAGACTCCCAAGATGGTTCAAGTAGCATTACAAGAGGCCTTGCAGTGAGTCATCCAGGTCTTTGAGTGTTCTTGGATGAATCCCATCAGACCCCATAGATGTAGAGGGATCTGGCTGGAACAGCAGATCCTGTAGAAGTTCAGGGTCAGCTGAGAGGTTTTCATTCTCACAGCTGTGGTTCTCCAGATTGGGCCACTGGGGCCCTCTTAGCCCATCATCAGTGTTGCAGACAGAGGCAATGAAAGCTTTAAATGTCTCTGTCATGTCCATGTCGTTATTGTCTTAGTCAAAGAGATGCATTTGATTGCAGCCATAAGGCAAATAATAAGTAGGGTCTATTTAAAGACAAAGAATTATGGAGAATAGGAGGTTAATCAGTAGGGAAATGATGTTACAGCAGGACATGGCATCTTTGAAACTTGTATAAATGCAGTATGTCCTCTTCTTGAGATGCATTTTTAAAGGAGGTATACAATAGGTGGTTGTGGTTCAGAAAGTGTTTGAGGGCAGGGGAAATGCTTGATACTGTGGGAAGTTAATCTGGTTTCTAGATCCACAAGAAGATTGAGAGATGACTTCTTCTGTGGTATATAAACAAGCAGGGAGAGGAAAAGTAGTCACAAAAGACTCTTTAATCTATTGGACTGAGGTTTAATAAGATCTGGTAGCTGGAAGCCAGAGCCAGAGAAATTCAAATGGGCAATCTGGCATACATTTTTCTCAGAAGGGTGCTTAGCTATTGAGAAATCCAAATAGTTTGGAGGAGCAATGAGAATTTTTTTTGTGCTGCTTTCAGTTCAAGTCTGATTCCTCTCTTGGAAGATTCTGTAGTTAAATGCTACTACAAATGGCAGGAGTTTCAATAGAAAAAATGTAATGGTCTGTGTTATACAACTGATCAGGCTGTATAATTTAGTGGTTAGTCCAATACTTGGCCTTTCTTTTACAAACATGCAATAAAAATTATATTTAACCTTTCTTTCTAATATAGTTATATTAAGATATTAAGTATATTTTTAGACTGAAATTATATACAGTGGTATTGTTTGTTGGAGTGTACCAGCTGCTTTGACATCCATTATTCCTGATCACTTACACTAATGTAGATCTTAAGTACTGGGGAAACCAGTCCCTGGACCAACTTTTCTCACATATTAGTTGCTCTTTTCTGGATTTCTATGAAGACAAAAAAATTGCCATTATGTTCTTGGAAAATTGAATATCTGATCAGTGGTAGCCAGCCACTGGTGACATAAAATGCTTGTTGCTCTGCTGTAACATGTACAGGGATAAAGCTCATTGGGCATTGAATCACTCTGCACATTGGTGAATTATCCTCATAGATGCTTTTCTGAAAGAGGCATGAGATGCTCTAAGAATTTTACATGCACTATATTGGCTCCATGATCTGAGCTGGAAAAACCAACATAATGCTGACTTGACTGCTTGAAGCTTGAGAATACATACATAGTAGGTCCTGTAGAAAGTTTCAGTATTAATTCTGTTGTAAGCATTCAGCTATTCCTTTTAGAATTAATCTGTAACTTTTTCACTTAAAATTCACTACCAAAAAAAATTGTATTAAAAATTAAACCTGTTTTTCTACTCTAGAGTGTTACAGCACAGGACAAGTTTTGGATGTTCTTGAGTCCTACCTCCTTTGTGTGCACACTGTTAGCCTCTGTTCATATTTGCATTTACTGTATATGGTTCAAGCTGGAGCTCTCTTTCTGGCAATTTTTCTAAAAATCCTAGCTGTTACTAATCAGTGCAAAATTTTGGGTGCCTATTTCTAGTGTGTGAATTAAGTTAGCTGGGAGTTCTAATGCTGAGCTCCATTGCTCAGGCGTCTCTGAGTCTCTTCCCAGCCATCAGCCGTGCTGTGCTCTGTCAGCTCAGGGCAGCACAGCTGTCCTGGTGGAGCCATGTTCTGCTCGTGGCCTCTGCTACAGCAATGTCTGTTCTTCTTCTGAGATCTTCTTGAGCAAAAAATCCTTCACCCCCTTGCTGGGTTTTTTGGGAGATGCCACCTGTTCCTCTCCAGTGTGCCTAGGGGAGGTTACAATTTTGTGTGAGTGCAGAGCTGCCGGTGGGGAGGCCTCTGGTCCTGGCAGGCTGTGCCTCAAGCACTGGCTTGCACAGAGTTTTTTGGAAGTGGCAGACACTCTTGTGACTACAAATATTACTAAGTTTTTTGTTTCTCCTTGCCTTCTCTTCATACAACCATTAAGCCTCTCTGACTGGTATCAGCCCTCACCAGTGCATGTATTCTTGCTTTCACTGTTCTGTTCTAAAAGATGTCAGGCATTGGCAACCAAGGATTCTCTGTTCTGCCTTTTTGCTGTATGTGGATCAGGGCCTTTGTCATAGATGTTTTTCAGCATTTCTTTGATATTATTTTCTACTGTTCTCTTGTGAATAATGCAAATAGGCATTACATATCTGAAAACATACTTCAGTTCAAACTACATAAATTCATGGCCTGTAAACAAAGAGGAATGTCAGAAGGTACTGTGGAGATTTCACGAGGGCTACTGACAAGAAAGTTTATATGTATAAGCATGTCTTATACATTACCATTGTCTTACTGAAAAAAGGCTAAAAATCTATGAACTGGTTAGTTCCAGATGTTGCAATCAAGTTTGTGAGCATATTTTTGAAGATCTTCTGTTCTTCTCCTTGACTTGCTTTTCTAGTTTCTGTATTTGACAAGCTTTTAGACCTTTTTTCATGCATCTGTTTTGTGAAGTCACGTATTAAAACTTAGTATTTTAAATTATTTTCTTATACCGTGTATTCTCTAGCTCCCCTATGGTTTCCTTCAGTCTGTAAATGACCATCATATATTCTTGAAATATTTCTCTAGCACCTCAGAAATCACTCTCTTGTTGGCTTTGAACAAAACTACATTTAGTGCTCAGAGGCCTGAAACTGATGAAAGAGCTGGAACACTGTCCCAGCCATCCCTTAGTAAAAGCCTTAATTGCTTTATGCAGGATCTTGCCTCAGCAATAAGTCTGCCTTCTATCTTAGACTGGACAGGCTTTTTTTTTCTTTTAAATCGGATTAACATAATCCAGCTCTGGACTTTGCTCTCTGCACTTCTTCAAATGCTTTGGAGAATGCAGCTGCAATGACCAAATCTCAGTTCTAAGTTTCTATTCAATTTGTAAATGGTACTTTGCTAGTTGAGAAAATGGCCCATGTATTGCTCTGGGATCCTTGTAGGGCATGACTGTCAAAATTGTTGATGGCTTCTGGTGAGTATCAGCTACCATTGGCCTGTGAGGACCAAAATTTGTTTTGGTTGGTACCCATATGTGTTGACTGGTAAACTCTGTTGTACCCAGGAAAAAGAGACATTGACTGGTTTACCATGTATGAATATATGAAAATGGAGGGGTTTGCAAGAATATATATTGAGTAATGTTAGTAATATTAAGTAATGTGATGATGATGCTCACTGATTACTTATACTCGCTCATCTTTGAACTTTGTTTCTGTTCTTGCTGTTTATCTCATGTGGCATTCTGGTATTTGTTTATATTTGCTCAGAACTCTTAGGTCTCATCAGAGATTCTCAGGAACTTGGACAACTATTATAACTGTCCTAGATTCTTCCTGAATGGTTTTTGTGCTAAAAAATGGCTTTTGTGTTTCTGGCTGATAATTTCTGTATGCCAAAGATAAACTCTCTTGTCCAAAGGAGAGTGTGCCATCCATATAAGCATGGGGCAGGACTACCTAAACAGATGCTATTACTTGATTTTTTTCCACAGGATACAACATAATGTGGGTGCCTAAAATCCGTAGAAACCTGGAGCAGTGTGCCAAACACAGAATCACAAAGTAATTTAGGTTGAAAAGTACCTTTAAGGTCATCGAGATGAGCCATAAACTTGACACAGATGGGCTCACCACTAAACTATTTTCATGAGTGCCACACTAACACATATTTTAAATACCTCCAGGGCTGGTGATTCAACCACTTCCTTGGGTAGCCTGTTGCAGTGCCTGACAATCCTTGCCAGGAAGAATTTTTTTTTCCTAATATTCAATCTAAACCTCCCTTGGCACAAATTGAGGCCAAACTGAAGGAAAAAACCTAACTCTTAACGAATAGCTGACGTGTGTGCCTCACTAACATAGGGATGGTGCTTCCAGTCCTGGTACTGGTGTATTAGTTTCTTTTTCTTGAAATGCTACAACTGGTGTTTGAAGAATAGAGATGTCTAGCACCATCAGGTGCACTACAGTGTGTTTTTTCAGATGCTTTTGTGCCCCACAGGTCTTCTGATCCCAAGTTCTTTTTGGCTAATTTAATTGCTAGACAAATTCTAGGGTCTGTTTGAAGGGCTAATTCTGGGTTCCCAGTAATTTATTTCTGAGTTTTATTCATTTGAATGTCAGCCACAACCAACTGTGTTGCTCAGTTTCTCCACCTCAAATGACAAGACCAGTTCTTTCTCATGGGTGTGTTACAACAGGAAGGAAGGAGGGTCTTGTTCCTACTTTTGGGCTGTCTGTTTGAAATATCACTCCTGTGAAAGAAGTCCTGTACTTTGAAATGTTGGTGCAGCAGCTCCATAGCTCGCTGCCACTGTCTGTGCCTGCTGCCCATGCCTCAGTGCTCCCGGTTGCACATGCACAGCTTGCCTGGGTTTAACTCCAGGCACCGTGAGGCACTTAACCGACTGCTTGAGCTGAGAAGGTAGGTTGACCACAGCGAGTTGTCTGTGTTGCATTTGTTTTCTTTCTGTAGCGTTTAGAAATCCTGCAGAGCCAAAGTCTGCTTTACCCAGTGGGCACAATCCAGGGCTGTGTGGCAGGAGTGGCACAGCCACCAGCTGCAGTAGCTCTCTGCCACACCTTCCTAAGGATGCAGATCCCCTCAGCTGACTAGCACCTTCCGTCACAGAGAATGTCCTGTGTGTGACATCTGCAGTCCAGCCAGAGTGCTCAGGCCTTCTGAAAAAAAAAAAAAAAACCCAAAGAAAAAACCCAACCCAAAGCCCTTGAGACTTAAGCTGTGAGGCTTTTTTTGTAAGAAAAAAGGTAATATTTGTAAATCAAGTCCATGAACTTTGTAGTTGTATTCTGCGCCTCTTTACTAGAAGCACTGTGACTGTAGTAAAGCCACTGACAAAGGTCATTCTGCAAAACCAAACAATGCTATTTATCCCAAATCCCAGTAGGGTTTCCTGGTTGAGCTCATCAGTTTCTGGAATAAACACAAGACTGTCAAGAACAGCAAAACTGAGTACCCTGAAAGATATTGGAAATCAAAACCAGCGAGACAGGTTTTGTAGCTGTCTTCTCAGAATGCAGTGAGCACTGAAGCTTAGCTGTTTCTAGGCTTGCAGCTGGGATGCAGCCCTAGCAGGCTCGGATGTATGGAGAGCTGGCAGCACACCCTGCCCTGGACAGCCTCAGGTCTGTCATCATGCATCATTAGCATGAAAAGTCAGAGGCACCAATGTCATTTGCAAGACTTATCAGATAAAATACAGAAAAATTATACATACAAATTATGTAGCAAGACTATTTCAGTGAAAACAAAGTGTGTGTTCTGTTCCTTTTTCTCTCCATGCTCAGATAGACCAGGCTTATTTGTTTTATTTTCATCTTGATGCTGCATGAAACACCACATTTAAGTTGTTTGTTATATTCAAGAGTCCAAAACTGTTTCTTGTGTAATTAGCTGCTGTTGCAAGGATGTCACCAAGTCTGAATTAGAGTCAATGTCTGACTATTAATTAAAGGAGTCTTATTAACTCCCTCCTTTTCCCCCTGTTTTCTTCCTTAGATTATTTGTTGTGAAGCAAGGTCACTGCCACTGCATTTCTTAGCACTAGTTGATGTTTCTGTAATTGCAATATTTATTTTTAAACAACTAAAGCATGGGTATCAACACTTCTAATGTGTATGCGACCACAAAGGGAAGATGGGACTCTGCCCTTAGCTTATCTTTGCAGATATGATTTTATTCAGTCCATGTTGTTGGTAATAGGGTCTCATTGCTCTAGATTGCCTGTGTCTGTGTTTTTTAACATCTTTAACATTTTATTTCAGTGAGGATACATGAGTGTTTTATCTATCTAATAGCAATCAACTGTTGCTCTTTTGTCCTGAAAATTGTGCCATTTAGATCAGTTCTCATTATTGTTTTTCTTGACAACTAAACCTTCAACTGCAATTTAAATTCTAATTTCTTTTATTATTTTATGGTGAAAACAGAAAACAACAGTTTGTGGAATTCAGTATGTCAGATGATGCTATTTCTTCCTCTGCAAGACAAAATACAGAAGATGAGAGTTAGTATTTCTTGCAGTTGACTTTTTTAACTTGAGTATTTTATTGCAGAATGACAAATAAAGAGAAGGTTTTATTTATTTATCGAAGTCGTATGTTGCAGTGATGTATATAACCATGCAGAGGAGTCTGAGTAATTGCATTGCCCTCTTCATTAGAATGGGTAACGGTACTGTATAGTAATAAATTTAAAAAATAAAAGTGAAAATGTGTACTTTAGTGGGCCCCTGAGAGCATAATCTATGATGCCTTGTAGTATATTCAAAGCTCAGAAGAAGATCATAGAATAAGTTACACAAAAAAGCTTCTACTGCTAACTGAGCTTTTAATACTAATACAGTTCTAAAGCATAATAAATCTTAAGATTTAAGGCCTGATTAAAAAGCTTGTTACAGAAAGCATTCCAAGAAGATTTAGTTTCTTCCATCTATCCATCTGTATATCAACTGCAGAAAGATTACAGAGTCATAGAAAAGCTGAGGTTGGGAAGGACTTCTGGAGATCATAGAGTCCAACTCACCTGCTCAGAATGCTCTGAGCCATGTCAGTCAGGTTCTGGATTTCTCCAAGGTTTTTCTTACATTTACATGGATTTTCCAGGATTTCAGTTTGTGCCTATTGCCTCTTACATGGACATAGGGCACCACTCAGAAGAGTCTGGCTCAATCAACTTTACTCCCTCCCATCAGGTATTTATATACAATATAAGTTTTCCCCTGAGCCTTCTCTTCTCCAGGCTGAACAGTCTCAGCCCTCAGCTTCTCCCCTTGTAAGGTTATCAAGTCCTTCAGCCATCTTTGTGGCCCTTCACAGGGCTTTATCTCCATGATGTCCTTGTCTCTCTTGTACTGCGGAGCCTGGAGCTGGACACAGCGCTCCAGCTCTGCTCCCACCAACGGTGAGTAAAGCCTGGGATCACCCCCCTCAGCTTGCTGAACGTGCTCTGCCTGGTACGGTCCAGAAGGCTGGTGGCCTTCTTTTCCACAAGGGTACACAGCTTGATATCCACCAGTATCCCCAAGTCATCCTCTGCAAAGCTGTTTTCCAGCCAGTCAGCCCCCAGAATGGGCTGCTGTATGGGATCTTTCTTGCCCACCAAGTAATTATCAAGCCAGCAACTGTAATTATTTTCACAAAATTTAAATTCAAACAGACATTCGAAAACCAGTTTGCAAGAAACTGTAGCTTCCTCAGAAGTACCTGTTGATTGGGCATTTACCTGGCAATAGATCATGGAAGCTTATCAAAGAATTAATTTTAATCAGATATTGCTGACACTATACAATTATTCTTACCAGGTGCCATTTTTATGCAACTGGGGCTTTTTGACTTCTGGATTTTCTAGTTATTCGTCTTGTTAGTATGGTGTTATAAACTGAAGTAGTACATATTTCTCTCTCTTCTCTATTTCACTTTGTTCTGGCCAGAATTTGTTTTCTGCTTTAGCTGAGAAACTGTTTTGCTCATGCTGATGTTCATTTTCTTACACAAGCACTAGTTCTTCCATCAGGAGAGATTTGGGATACTAATATACATAAATAATTCCATTTTGGTCTGCTTACCTTTACAGTAGAATATTTTTTTCTAATTGTGCAGTTTGTCAGGAAATTCATGTGACTCTCAGCTTGGTTATGAACTAATGTCTGTTTGTCCTCTGCATCATCTGTATTTAGAAGAAAAGACAGGACTTTGAAGTAATGAAGGCTTTAAACCTTTGTTGTTGTTGCTTTTAAGAGTGGAGAATGTAAAATAAGATGACTAATAAAGCAATGGGAGGTCTGTAAATTAGTACTGCAACCTCTGATAGCCATATCTGCACCCCTATATTGATAGATAAGAGACATATTTTTTTATAGAATGTTGTTCCTTCAGGTTAAGTATCTCACAGGAGCCTGGAACTTGCAGTGAAAGACATGAAGCTTCTATGGAAACCTTTGCTATTTAACTTCATGTTAGACTTTATATTGTACAGAGGGTCATTGCTCTTCCATGCCAGCAACTGGCCTCTTGCTTTCCCCCTCTGTAGGAGATGCTTGACTTAGTCTCTAATAACTCACACACCAACTGCACAAGGTCATCAGTAACCTGCTGTCATTGATCCAACTTGGATCATGTTTGTATCAGAGAATTTCTCAATTTCTCTCTTTCACCCTTGGCTATTCTGTGAGTTCATCAAGCAGAGATGTAATAACTCCCCAGATGCCTGGTGAGCTTTAATACCCTTGCCAGCATTTTCACTCATTTTGGTGTAAGCTACTCCAGGTGCACATTTGCCGCAGAATATTTTAATAATAACTGTATTTTATAACATGGAAATATTATTCAATGAAG
This sequence comes from Regulus satrapa, assembly GCA_013396955.1. NCBI lineage: Eukaryota > Metazoa > Chordata > Aves > Passeriformes > Regulidae > Regulus > Regulus satrapa. Next base: position 626,645 of record VWZN01012469.1, on the reverse strand, counting down.
TTAACATTGTTTATGGTTTCAATTTCTATTGGTGTTGATGCTGCTGTATCTTGTGACAGGTGGGGATGTTCCTGATTTTATCTGTTTTAAAAGTGGTTTGAATCTTATCTTCTTGCCAGCAAGCTGAAGAATAAACTTCCCTTTCAAATACTCATGAAGGCCTTAGCCATGATACCTGAAAACACAACCATGAGATAAAGTTAATATTTATTCCACAAGTGGAAGGAGAAACAATGCTGATAAAGAGCTTCTTTTGCAGTAGAGTTGATACAAAACACTGCTGACTCTCAATCACATTATAAATTGGTAAACATTTGTTTAATTAAAATGGATACACAACTAGCAACAAATATTATAACCAAATAATGTGGTTATGTGTCTTTCTGTACCGCATTTCATTAACTCCTGTCAACTTAGCATCATATAATTAGGGTGTTGGCAACACAGCACCTCTTCTGAGCTCTGCTAAGTACAGCAGTCTGCACTGCGGATCTGAGGGAAGGATTGTGTCCAGTGGGTGTGATTATTACTCTTTCTCACACCTAAAGGAAATAAAATAATTAAGGCAAGTTTTTTTCTGCTATATCTCAGCTGTTTAATTACCTGGCATGACAATGAAAGTATCTAAGTGAGAGCACAACTCATCAAAGACTGGACCTTTCTGTGTATCCTCATCCTCTGTCCTCATGGTTCAAAAGAAGTGCATATTTATGATTATCAATGAATGATAATTCAGATTAGGAGATTAGGAGGATAATGTGTTTAAAAAGAGAACATTTAGATGTCTTAATTTGGATATGTAAAGATGCACATGCTTCTGGTCACTCATAACAGAAGCAATTGAGCCAGTTCACAGTAACTTCCAGCACTGAAACACTCAGACAGAAGGAAAGTGAAGGGACAAAAGCACACTCCAAAAGATATAAGGGTTTAAAAATGGTGGCTTGTTGCAGAGTATAAAGATAGGGGAGGCTCCTGTCTCTTTGACTGCTGATGTTTGCTTCCTGCATCTTTAATAATGAATTGCCATTTTAAAGTAGTGTGTAAGAACGTCATTCCAGAAAGCGAAGTAAGTGCTTGCAAGTAAATCTGTGAGGAGACAGTTTAGTGCCAAAAGATTTTATGTATGGTGCTTTATTCAGTGCTTCACAGATACAGTTCTTTTCCTAGTCTCCTTCTTTTTACTGGATTTTTTTCAATGCAATATACTTAAACCAGTTTATTTTGAAAAATACTTCTCTTGGGCATCCTCTGGAAATGCAGCTGGACCCACAGTCAGTGACACCTTTGCACTTTGTGCAGCTTCTCCTGCGGAATCCTCCTCCAAAAAGAGAAAGAGAAAGCTCACTTGTCAATCAGGTGACTTACTTTTTAAATGGAAAACCTCCAAGCAATGAGATGTATCAGACCAGAAATAGCAGTGCTTGTGCCTAATTCTTAATTTGTGTGCCATGTTCTTGCAGGGTGGTCTTGATTTGATCTGGCTTCATGGATTTTGAAGTTGCATCAAATTCCCCACAATGTTCTCTGTTTCTTAGGAATTTTGTTTCCAGATTCCTGCATCTGCTCTAAGTCTCCTACTATTATCTGCTGCTCTCTCCCAGATCTGAGGAGCCTGTGGATTGACAGCTGGATAGCCCTTCTGTCAGAGAAGTCTATTGACCCCTTTGCTTCTTAAAAAATTGTATCTTCAATGTCTTACAAATATAGATAATACCAGGTGTCCCACAAAGTTTGAAGATCCATGAGAAAATCTCATCAGCATAAAAAGCTTTATAAAGGAAACACAATTTGACTTCCAAGGAGAAATCAATTTTTCTGCTTTTCATATTCCTGTAAGTGGAATATTCAAAAAAATCACTAGGTCACTAAAGCTTCTGTGATGACAAATCTAAACCCAGACTCTGCGGTTAGATCTTGTAAATCAATGTATTTGTTCCTTTAGAGCAGGGCTGGGAAGCTCCTCCTTGCTGGGGATGTGGAGACCGTGCCAGTGCCTGTACTGGTCTGTGCATTAATGGGGTCCCAGGGATGTCAGCCATGAGCTGTCAGCCTCAGTGTAATGAAGAGCTAAATCTGCCCTGCAAGCTGCAGGATCTCAGATGCTGCTCTAGAAAATTCAGTAGCATGGTTGTATGGTATTTTTAGAAGAACATTATTAAATAGTTTTAAATTTTGTTAAAACAGCTAATAAGAGAAAAGAGATCACATAGCAACACATTTCATTTTATTCTTCTTTCGTGTAGAAACTTGCTATGTAATTAGGACTAAAAATAAGTAAAGGCTGAGACATTTTTAGTGAATGCTTTTTATCTTATTCAAATCCCCAATGTAGCACACCCAAACTGTTACAGTATCACATTAACCACTAGTGAAGTAGGATGCAAAGGTTAAAACAATGTGTCTATTTGTGAACATGAAAACAATTTATCTGGGAGATTATGGTTGTTTTCCTTCAGCTGCCAACTACTGTTTAGTGCAGTTCTCAAAAAACAAATTATATTGATCTGTAAATATGCTATGGATATATAGTTCAGTCCTCACAATAAATAATTGCTAGCAGAGTAAATTATCATTTACTCAAGTCCACTAAATTTTTATTCACTTTTTTTTTTATCCAGTAAAAAGCCTTATATTCTTCTTATATAGTACCTGAATAAATTATCCTAATACCTTTATAGAGGTGGTGAAAAACATAGTACAGCTGTAGTGAATTGCTAAATCTTTATTAAAGCAGCAACTTTTCATGTCATGCAAATGGACCCGAATGTTTACCATCTTTTGCTTAAAAGGAGTGAGGTATTTTGGTTTTCTGGCCACATTAAAAATGCTGGAAAAATACTGTCTTGTTAAAGTGGGGCTTAGTATTCTCCGATCAGAAGTAAAATACTTGCCGGTGAACATAATGAGGGGAAGAAAGGAAAGAAAATCATAGAATCACAAAATATTCTGAGCTGGAAGGGACCCACAAGGATCATCAAGTCCAGCTCTTAAGTGAATGGCCCATGAGGGGACCAAACCCCATCCTTGATGTTATTAGCACCATGATCTGCCTACATCAATATAGAAAGCCCCTCTCAAATTTACTTTGGTTTGGATTTGGACTTTATCCATTTCAAGACTTTCCCTGTTGGCAGTATGACTATGTTAAGAACAAAAGTACGAGCTTTGGCCTGAGGCTTTGCCTGGCTACCTTATTGATGCTGCTAGAAAATGCCTCTGAAAATGGAAAAGGTTCTTGAAATTGTCTGTGGATGTTTTCAGTGGTAGAGGAGCACTGTTAGATAGAGCAGCACTAACAAGGAGGGGAATTTTTCATCCCAGCTGGTTTTACTCATCAGCCTTTGTTAAATCAAACATTGTGAGCCAGGTTCATGAGGGGAGTTGCCATTTATACATTCAGCTCCACAGTAGTCTGTGAAGTAAATTTTGGAATGAAAGCCTTGAAAATATTCTTGACCTGTTGTAGGAAAAGATTACCAGGAGGCAGTTCTTGCATCTGTTTTCACAGTGTAAGCTTTTTGATAAAAACTGACCTTGAGATCTTTTGTGCTGCCTGCTCTGAAAGTCTTTGATAAGGGTAAAGAACTCAATGGCTTTAGATTTGCAAAAAAGATAATAACCATGTGATGAATTTTAAAAACAAATAATTAAGGTAGATAGACCCTATATAGGCTGAAGAATTTATTATCTTTAGACCAAATTACTTGCAACAGGAGTCTTGAGGAGTTTTACTATGAAGTAAAGTTTTTTGTCACAAAATCGCTACAGATTTGAATGAAGGAAAGACTTCAGCAAGATTGGTTTGCTTATGGAGAAAATTGTCTGAGGACCTGACCTCATTTTTCACTGAGTGAGTGATGTAGTTATTTAAATATATCTGTCAGGAGGAGAGTATTGAAGTGGCTATGTTAACCATTCAATAGCAGACTTGGAAAGAGATGGATTTGTGCCTATCCCAAGGACCTGGGATTTTCAGAACTTTAGGCATCGGATTTCATGGTCATGAGCTCTGCGTGATGTAACCTTAAGCCCAAGCAGTTGACAGAGAAGAGACATTAAAGTGTTCAAGGCCAGGTTGGACGGGGCTTTGAGCAACCTGGTCTAGTGGAAGGTGTCCCTGCCCATGTCACTCCACCAGGGTGGAGTGAGACAATCTCTAAGGTCCCTTCCAGACCCAACCATTCTGTGATATGTCACTGCTAGTTGTCTGGGGACAGTTTGATGGGCTTATTTAATGATTTACGGAGTGCTCTGGAGCAGCTCTGCCTCATCAGAGTTTGACAGCGGAGTGTCAGACGTTTCACTGGCACTCTATAGTTCTGCTAATCCCACCAGGATTCATGGGGGTATTAGTGCAGTAAGTGGTTTATTAGAAGAGATAATTAGCACAAAGCAGATGAGGATTTAATAAATAAGGAGACTTGGTCTGCATCACTGAAACCTAGTTACGTGACATGGAAATTCCCCTTGTTGAGCCTTCTTACCTCGCAGCTCCCCAGGGTTTAATGCATCCATCAGCACACATTCAGGATGGGCAAATCCTGTTGAGGAGTGGCCATTTCTGATGAGACCTGGATGATACGGTGATATAAACAAAAGCACTTCAAAAGGCAACACACACACATACACTCACTGAGGCAGAAACTTCAGTGTCTCCTGGATAGAGCAATGGGAGCTGGGAGGCAGCTGGAAGAGATGCAGGCAGCAGGGCAGTGAGCTGGAGAGTAAGGAGGCACTGGGGAAAAAAGCAAAGCTCAGCTGGTCTGTCAAAAGACTCCAGCTGCAGTTCTTGGAACTGGCTGCAGGCAGAGAAAGCTTTATATTCTATAATCCATCAGGAAATTGAGCTTTCCTCAGGTGGGAATTTAGACTTGCAGGCGAAAGGAGAAAATAAAACCTATGCATAGCATGAAAAATGTCAGAATCCTTGGCTACATTTAAAGAAATAATGTTTGCTCACTCCAGGCTTACCTATGGATTGGCAGACAAAAGCTACTTCAAATGAATAAATTTTCATCAAAGCAAGTAATATTTTTTAGACCTTTTCCACGTTATTAAATATGCAAGAAAACGTTAATCCAGTGCTGCTCACATGGGAGGGAGGGAGTGAGTGGTTCTGATTGCAGTGGGAAATCTATTGTTTTCCTGTTGCCTCCCAATGCCCAGAGCCTTTCTTTGAACTGCATGTGATTTCCCTCCCACCTGCTTCAGTCTGTTCAAACTCCTGGAAATTATGTCACTGTTTATCCAGAAAGGGAACTTTCATTCAAGCACCGTAGGATTACCTTTATAGGTGTAGCATTAAAACTAATCTAGAAAACTACCATGCAGAGTAGGTTAACATTAAGTCATGACACATGTCTCTTTGCTTACTAGAGCTGAATTTTACCAGGCACTGAGGTAAAATACATTTTCACAGCTTGTTATTTTATGGCTAGCCATACATTATAAATTTGTATTGCATTTATTTCCCACAATAGCAAAGTGGTATAAAAGTCTAGGGAAGATATCAAGGAAACTGTATTTTTCAAAAATCACATTTTTGAAAGGAGGTATAATTTATTGCAGTAAATTTTTCTGCAATAGAAAATGTAGAAAATGTTTCAGAAACACTGCTGCTTCTCTCATTATTCAATACACAAAATTGTCTGATTGGGAATTTTTACTGTACCATTAAAATATCCTCACATGTTAATATTGCAGTGTATTAAACACAGACCTCTAGGACAGGATTTGAAGTCAGATACCCTTCCAATACAGAGGAAACAAATCTGCAGAACAATCCCCCTCAGAGTATTTCCAGTACTATTGGTACCTATAGTTTACCTTGTAACTATGGAGCAAGCTTATGGTACCGTTAGTGGCCTCAGTGTGCCTCACAAAATCACAGAGTGGGCCAGGTTGGAAGGGACCACAGTGTTCATCCGGTTCAGCCTCCCTGCTCAAGCAGGGTTACCCTAGGGCACATGGAACAGGATTGCATCCAGATGGTTCTTGGGTATCTCCAGTGAGAGAGACTCCACAGCCTCTCTCAGCATCCTGTGCTGGTGTGTGATCACCTGCACAGTGAAGTTCTTCCTTGTACTCAGGTGAAACTTCTGTGCATCAGTGTCTGTTCATCACCTCTTGTCCTATTGCTTGGCACTACTGAGAAATCTTGAGAAATCACTTGGCAAGCGGACGATGACTAATTTGGACACTTCCAGCTGGAAGTTGTTCAGAAAGCTGATAATTTCTCACTTAGGTTTTATCCTTTACAGTGAGAGCCAATAACTGATGGTATGAGTCTATCTAAATATGATTTCTGAGGTCTTGGGCCTTAAGTGTTGATATTCTTTATTCAGTCACCTTTCCTGATGTGGAAATTATACCTGCACTCAATATTATGTATGTGTGTGTGTCTGTGTGTCAAGTGTGAAGTGTAGGCACTCTTTCGTATCGACATGGTGCCATACGTGTCCCACTGGTACCTTTTCACTTTTAGTAGAATCACATCAGTTTGCTAACTAGTGGCATATTCACTGTTAGTCCAGAAAAGTAGATAAGACATAATCCTCCTGTAGGAGAGCAATATACTTCCGAAGGGCTTGACCTGTTATCTTTCTGATGTAGCTTTTGTATCATCATAAAAATCACCAGTCTGGAATAGAGCAGTTTGACAGAATGACTCAGTAGAGTCACAAAATGACAGATGCTAGAAATAAAGAATAAACAAACTGTGCCAGGTCATTGCTGTCAAAGCAGGATCCTTCACCTGTTGTTCCTGCTGTTTATGCAGTCAGTGGTAGTAGTTTGGGGGCCATCTTTTTGTTGATATGATGTGAAAATGTAGTATGGCTTTATTTATTTTCTAAGGTTACACATTTCATCTTAGGATATAACTACAGCAGCAGCTATGTGCTTCACTTGATGTTTCCAAGCTGGTGATCCCAGCCAGCCCTGTGAACCAGTGAGCTCTGTCCCTCTGCTTCAGATCCCCTTGCTGCATTGCTTCCCCAGCTGCTGGGTTTCCCTTGGCTCTCAGTGTTTGCAACCAAGCCCTTCCCTTTTCCATTTCTATGGAGCCAGGAACACCAAAGAAAATCCTCAGACCTCAGAATGTTACTTAATTCTCCGCAGACTTGATGGTGCAGCCAGCAGAGTTGGAAGCTACGTGCCGTGGTCTCCAGACAGTTAATTCAGCCTGAAATGCATCTTTGTTAACTCTGTAAAAGGAATGGCTATTGCATATCAGCTTTAATCCTGGCTGTAGCTGTCTGTGAGTCAAAGCTTTGCTTGAAGGCAGCTGTGTCTTCCAGAAAAGCAGGTAAAACACATTGCAATGTTCTCTCTGATCTGCCTGTAAATAGAGCTGATGACATGTCACTGGAAATGATTGTTCAATTATCCAGCAATAGTGCAGAAAAGTGGATTGCCTATGCTGAGTGGTTTTAGGCAGGAATATAGCTGGAAGATGCTGAGGAACATGGTTAAGTTTCCTCTTCTGCTTTAGATCAGAGACCATATGTCTCAAACAGACCCCTGAGCTTCTACCAGGGCATGGACTGGTGCTGCCAGTAATTTTGGTTGTAGGTAGGACAGGAGGAGTCATCTATCCAGTTTGTCTTACTTGGTACTCATAATTAAACATTAATTTGCTCGGGAACTTGGATCTGTATTCATAAATTAAGGACCATCTGAGAACATTCCTGGGCACTGGAACTCCATCCTCTGTCCTGTTGAATTGTAATGCTGAGGGTAACACAGTATGGATGCCAGATGTTCTCTGCCAGGTGGCTTCAGTGCCAGGGATGACCCAAGGCATATTTAATTTCCTAGCAGCAATGCAGCCCACTTCTTGCCTCCCTGTAAGAATTCTCTTTTATTTATTCAACAGCTAGTTTGGCTCAATATAGAGATATTGAACTGAATGGAAAAGGGGGCTTGAACATTTTCTACCTAGAAATTAGGGCAGGGATTTGAATCAAGAATTCCCCTGTTTTCTGATCGAGGGTACCAGTAATCGAACAGTATGTGTTTGTTGAGGCAGTCTGGTCTCATACTACAGCAATTCAATTTTTTACAGTGAACTTTGATTGTATGAGTCAGAGGTACAGGAAAGATAATGACCCCCCAGTCTGGTGAGAAGATGTGCCCTTGGGAGAGGAACTCCTGGGCAGTTGTCTCTGCTTTGATACATGTTCAATAATACATAGAAGATGAGAGCAGACAGAGCATGTAAGTCAGTGTTGAGGGTGGTGAGCAGTGATGCTTGGGATTCACATTGTGGCAGGAGGATGAGGGAATTGCAACTTGGGAGCTTGTGTTCTGCTTGACTGCTTTAATACCACAACCTCTGAAAAGGAAGTTTGCAACATTACTGATCTAAGTCAACTTTCTTTATAGCTTCACAGAAAAAGAATTTTTGAAAAAAGCAGTGTAAAGGTTGGCTTACATCTAAGCCTATGAGTCCAAGGTAGAAACTTGGATATGGTGGAGGATGCTTATTTATGTGAAAAAGAGGAGAAAAAAAGAAATGTGATTTGATTCAAATTGGAGGGGGTTTGACTGCTGTATTGCAGAATATTATTTATTTCCCTGGGCTTAGGTAAATAATGTAACAGCAGCCCACACTTCTCCCTTAGAAAGCTGTCTCACAGGCAGTTAATGAACTAGGACTGAAAAAAAGCTAGTGGGTTCTTATTATGCCCAAAATAGGTTCACATGTTGACTTTCAGCAGAATCATCAAGAATTTACTTTGGAGCCAAACTACAAAAAGTTTCTAATAGTTCTCAGCTGGTTTGTGTAATTTCTCTAATAATGAAACATTCATAAAAATGTACAATGTACATTTTTCTCAAATGACAAAGTGTAGCTGTGAAATTTTCCACTTCATTACAAACAGAATGTATTTTTCTTCCCTTCTGAGAAGCAAACTATTGAGCAGCATTCACAAACAGGGAGAAGGGAAATCCTTGCTTCCTGATTTTAGGAAAAAGTCAGGAATTTAGTGTTTAAAAAACAAGGGTTCACCAGTGCTGCCCTGAAACAGTGGTGCTGTGGCTGAGCAATGCAGAGGGAAGTAGCCTGCCTTGCCTCTGTGGAGTTTTCTGGCTCTCCTGGGTGAAGTCTTTGGGAGTCTGCTTCCAACATAAGGCACTTAGCATCTGTAAAGGGAGAGCAGAACATCCATCAAACATGGAAAGATCAAAAACTGTGACTCCCTATGGAGTGACTGTTGGGAGTGAAACAGCTGAATAATGTTGAACATATTGAGATCTCTGACTTCACCTAATGCACACTGTGAAGGCTGTGTTTGTAGTCAAATGCTGATTCATTGTTATGGATGTGGAAAACCTTTTGTGCTTCTGCCTTTAAAGGCACTGCTCTATTAGTTGTTTGAGAGGCAAACTAGTTGCTTCTGCCTTCTCTCAGACAAATACAAGCATAAATATTAATCTGAAGTGTGCTTTTGTACTGCTGAAAAGGCAGGCCTGGTTGTAGAATGTCTTGGGAGATGGCTTTATGCTTGGTACACTGAAATCACTTAAGAGCTGACAAGGGCATTTAAAAAAATCAATTAAAAAAAATCATGATCCCAAAACCTCAGTGATAATTCATCTCTCCATGGATATCAAGACCATGATAGGCATGACATGCTCATGCTCAGGAGTCAGGAACCACTGTGGTTTTGAGGACAAAATAATTGAAACAATTGAACTCTTCACTTTGAAAGACTCTTCATCCCAGTGTCTAAAACAGCCTTTAAACTTCAGTTCATCTGCTTCTAATGGTCTGGGTACATAAAAACTTCCATGATAACCTTTCCCCAGTGCTCATCCCTGTTAGCTTAGCAGGGCCAAGGCAGAAGCACTGCAGTGCTCCTAGAAGATGCTTCTGGCAGATCCCATGGTGCAGGCAGCACAGAGATATTTTATGCTACATGAAGGATCAAACTACTCCTTTGAGGGAGTAGTCCCTCAAAATCCCTTTGAAGGGATTTCCTCAAATTTTGGTTGCTCTCATGCACCTAGGAGGACCTTTTCCTGCATTAGCTGATGGTGATGGATAAAAAATACAGGTACTGTTTCCTTGAACAGTTCTTGTGGGAGAAAATGTATACTAATAACAAGTGCAATTATTTTTGAAGTGAGTGTTACATGTTCAATAGCTGTTAATGTGGTATAAGTGCTTGACGTGTGGTGTGGCTTTTCTTACGGTCATTCTGTCCTAGCTCAAAAAAACATGTTGTTGCCTCTAAACAAATTAAACCCCATTTAATTAGCAAAGTGCTTTCCACAGTTATTTCTATGATGAATAGGTTATTGTCTCAGCAGCATCAAATTCAGTGGGAAAAATATCTAAGAAGTGTTAATTTTTCTCTGGAAATAGCAGGATTGGGAATGAGCAGACAGCAGCAAAACAGAATAAAATCTCACATACATGGTTGCTGGTTTATGAAATGACCTTTCATCTCTCAAAGACAGAAGTCTTCCACTGGGAGGTGGAATGTACAAAACAGCTTGACAAGACAGCCTGTAAATGTGTGTCTCTAATATAAGCATAGCTAATATTTTCTATTACTGCTATAACAGTAATACTCTCTCGGCAGCAATCAGTTCAATTTAAATATGATTAATATGAAAGTAATAATGTTCCAAACGTTATTCTTGTACATACTGTCAGAGGAAAGACTCTTGATTTGTTTCTTAAATAATATGGTACGGAAATAAAATAAAAGTCTAATTCCTGTGGCACTACTACTGCTCTTGTTAATTCTGCACTGTCTGAATTTTTCAGGGTTTTGAAGGTATTCCTGTCCCGAACGGCTCAGCGTATTCCATATATGACAGGTGGGAGAGTGATGAGGATGTTGTCTGTTATTCTTCTGGTAGTCTTTTGGTTTCTCATTGGCTGGACTTCTGCAATAACCCAAAATTTGGAGAGAAACATTCCACTCATTGGTCAAGGGCAAACATCTGACCATCTGATCTTCAATATGTGCCTCATAGACCGCTGGGATTACATGATGGCTGTTGGTATGTTAATTTTCTATCTTATTTTAATTTCTAAAATAAATCTTGGTTGCCCTTTAATTTTTCTTCTTTTAGACTATCTTAAAGTTTTGTCAGACTGCCTAATATGTGAGAACTATGGCAGTAACATATCAGCATATATGTTTTTTAAATGGGCTGAGAAGTAAAACAAAATACGCTGACACTTCTATGACTTTCAAAGGTTTGTAACTTGGATTATAGTAACAAAGTGATGGGTGCTCAAGACATTTAATCCTTGCTTTGAAGGCAGAAGGAAGAAGTAGCTCTTCTACTATTGAAGCTCTTCAGTGGTTCTACTATTTGAGTGAGAAATTGTGACTAGTTTTATGGAGGCTTTTTGATTTTCCACCACAGAACTGGGCAGAGTTCTTGTGTGAGGAGGGAAAAAACTTCCAACACCACTCATTCATAACCTTACATAAATTGGTATCAGAGTAAGGGAATAGGAAATGAATATCAAATGTGCCAACTTAATGTATTTGTTAGATGTGCTTTCAGTGCATGGAATAGGCGAGAGCGAAAAACTGCACCCTGCAGAAATCATATAAAGCAGAGGAAGGATTCATTTTTGTTTCCTTAACTCTGTAAGAAACAGTGGGCTCCCTGTGCCAGGGTTCAGCTGAACAGTGTAATGTGCTTTCTCCCATGCAGTGCTTCCACCTAGAGCCAGTGTTTCTTGTACAGCCCAAGCTAGCCACCTGCTGCCTCAAATACTTCAGTGTTTTGAAATCTGAAATCAATTCCTATTTTTCATCCCTTTCCCTGCTTCTCCCATGGACATCCCGCTGACAGGCCTCTGCTGATGAGGCTTAGGGAGAGGTAATGGTGTCTTCTCCACATGAGAGTGTAGATTGCAGTGGACAGAAGTGTTTTCTCCGAGACTGGCATACAGAAAGTCAGTGTATGACAAAACACTGCTGGCAGCTTCGCTGAGGAGCTTCCATGGCTCCCAGGTGCCCCTGTGCTCTGCTTTTCTCTCCTTTCTGTAAGATCTCAGAGGCAGTCAGGCACAGGGGTACCCCATCTGTGTCAATATGCTCACTGGTAAACCACACAGAGAAGAGTAAAAAGGAGCATGTTTTGAAATGCATCTCAATTTGGGTCCTTTTGGACAGTGTACTTTGCATTAATGGAATAGTAGTATTGCCAGAGATGGTCTAAAATTAACAAAAAATAATTAAAAGTGAAACACTTGGTGATGTCTTCTGCGCTAACCCATTTTGGATCAAAATTTTGGTGCATTTGACAGGGTAGTTTTATTAATATTTTGATAGTGGTGGTTCTTGCATAATGGCAAGAAATGCTTTTAGTCTCTGGGTTTTATAATTCTGGTGGTATAGTGATTAACAATTCAGCTCTTAATGCCAAATTATTATCAATTGTATCTTTTGGCAAGAAATTACATAAGTTGCTGTCTGCCTAATTTTGAAAAAACTCAAGTTTTTTTTTTTTAAGGTGTGTTTATGTTTAGAAGCGTTTTTAGTGTTTTTCAAAATACAGTTGGGCTAGTAGAAGCAAAGTGAGCTCTCGAACATGCAAAATTGGGCAGAATTTCTTTTGTTTAGTCATTTTTGTCTTCTTACCCACACCATCTCATAAACAGAATTATGCAGTTCTTCAGCAAACTATGCAGACATATTAGTGGTACCAGGAGATATGTGCCTACAATAGTGTAGTAACATGTGTGGTATTTATTTATTTATTTATTTATTTATTTATTTGCATGTGTGTGTGTGTGACTTCAAGATTTTTATTGCCAATAGCGGCCTGAAAAGCTTGCGGTCAATAGGAACTAGTTCAAAATTTAGATACTTCATCTCAGACATGTGTTAGAAGTAATGTCCTTAGCACAGAATTTTTTTTATTCCTATGGCAGCAGCCTTGCAAAGTATAATATGTAATTAATTAATTGCTAGATTTTGCTATTTGATTTCAAATGCTAAAATAAAAATGGTGGATAGTAATTTATTAAAGACTTGTTATTTCATTTAATTGAGTCAGGCACAGTATTTTATATAAATCTAGTGAGTGTTTTGCAATACATTCTGTCACTTGTAGCCCTTGCTGGAATACTTCCCTATTTCACTGGGCTGTCAACACTTCACTGAAATGCGGACAGGGAATTTTCAAGGTCACAGATTAGTGAAGTGAGAATTAACAAGGCTCTGCTAGAAAGTCATAATGAGATGAATCCTTTATTCTACCAGAGATTATTGGAATTGGGATTTATGAAGCATTTTCCATACTAATCACACTACTTAGACTCTGTCTCCAGAGACTTTTAGTGCAGTGAATGTTTTCTATTTACATTTCCATTACGTGTAAGAGGATGGTCTCTGTGAGAGACATAAGGACTTAACACTCAATGGTTATCCCATTTCTGGCATTACCTCTGTACTCCGTGATATGCTGATGAGAAAAATTAGCAATCAGTAAATCTTATTTTATCTACCTAATGTAATGTAAGTCACTGTCGGGTTTGTCACTTAGTGTGTATTTTCCTTAGGGTTGGATACTTGTGGGTAGCTTATTTGTTTGTTAGTTGCCTTATTCTTTTATTTCCTTTGCGTTAGTTTCTGCATCTCTTTCAAGGTCAGGGCATCTGTCCTATTGAAAAGCCGTGGTATGGTTGACAGTCTGAGATTGCAGAGAAAGACCTGAGGCCTTGAAAATACTCTCCCACAAAGCCTTTTTCCTATGGCCTGAATATATTCTATACCTCTACCTGTCACCGTCAGATTCTGACTTAGAAAACAACTCCAAGTGATAAACTTCTGGTACCTAAGAGCTTGCAGTGTTGCAAATCAAACTATTGTTCTTTATCCTGAGGGGAAAACATCCTGTAAGTGTAACAGATATTGGCACAGGATTTAAAAGAGCTTCCCAGAAACGGGAAAAAGAGACAATATAATAAGTTTAATGAACAAAGCCCGAGGGAGGAGACAAAGACAGGCAGAGAGATAAACATGCATGCACAAGCACAAACAAAAAGCAGAGGTGAAATCTTGTCAGGTGGATGTTCCTGACTTCAACAGGGCCAATTTCACCCCAAATGGATAGGGAAGTTTTTAAAGCTCCTGTATGAATTCTTGTGTGTTTTTCAATTTTTATTTAGACCAGAAGTGAATGACAGGTATTAACTAAGCACAGGGAGATGTTTTTTCCCCTGCATCTGTTTGATTTCTAGCTGGCAGGAGCAGTGTTCTGCCACTGCACTGAGCTGCTGCCATGGACCATACATCCATAAGTCATGCTTTGGGCATCAGGAGGGTTTCAAATATGAAACTTCCTCATAATTACTGCATGCTCTTAGCCAGGAAAAGGAACAAAGTGAGTATTTTTGGACTGTTCCTAGAAGAACTCCCTCCCACTGTTCATTTGTTGAGATTTAACATATATAATCTTTGCATCTAAAGAGGGCATGAGGTGCCAGGACAGGCTCTGGCAAATTTGGCATCAAGACTGCCTGTACAGTTTTGAGCTAGGGTGTTCTAATACATCCTTATGAGTCTCTTTTATTAAATTTTCTACAGGCCCTCTGCTGCATTCAGTGAATGGGTGATAATTATTTCTTTTTGTTATCTCCATTTCATGTGGCCCTATGCCATATTTGGGGTGTGTTGTTCAGAGCATGCAATGAATAAAGAGCTGTTCATTTCCAAATGGCCATTTTTAAACATGTTCCCCTTAGCATCAATATACAAAGATCAAAGCCAAAATTATCCATTTTCAGTGTCTGTCTTGAGACATCAAGGGACTAGTTTTTCAGAATACTGTTGATAGCCTAATCTATGGAAAGCACAACCAGGAGATGCTTAGAATTCAGCACTGGCATGGGTATGGCTTCATTTCTCACATTAGATACTCAAAAAATGTATAATGTAAAAATAGTGATCACTTGTAAAAAGCTTATTCTAAGTATAAGGCAAAAGCTGTATAAAATGTTTGCAGCCGAAATAGCAAAAGAACAGTGTTTTCCAAAGTACCTCCAACTCTATCTCTTTTCTGATTGTAAACCACTCCTCCTGCCCCCCGTATACCTCTTCAGCAGTCCTTCCACCCTCCACACTGGTGGCATTGTGTGCAGTTTTATGTCACGCATCTCTAGGATAAGGTAAATCTGCAAGTGTATGAGGGACAGTACCAAAGATGGGGAGTGCTCCTGGACCCCCAGGTTTAGCAGTTTGAGTTGCATTACCCTGCAGTAATGTTGCTTTTTCTTGTTACCTGTTATGTGATCAGTGAGATCCCATTCCCTTTACTTAGAGATGATTACTATAAAATATTTCTGCTCAGGAAAGCATATTTGTGTTGCCTAGACCACGTATTTATGTATTGATGAGTGTCATATTTAGTTGCTTCTGCAAAGTCCCCTGTGGTTTGGGAGAGGCTGGAAGGTGCTCTGACTTCATCTTGTCTTTGCACCACTCTTTTTGGAGCCCACTACTGGTACTGCTCCAAATCTTTCCAGTGCTTTGGATGTCATTGGCATTTCTTTGCATCTTCTTTAAGATGTGAAAGAAGAGGCCCCACACTCAGCCAGTTTTCCGCTGATCCTGTTCTCCCTCTTTCACCCATACCCAAGCGAAGAGGATGATGGGGCACATGGAGACAAGAAGAGTGTCCAGCTGACTTTAGTAACAGCAATGAGCTGTGGAAGTAATGAGGCACATCAGCACATCTGTCTAGAGGAATTAAGAAAATGCTTGAGTATAAGGGCTAAAAGAAGTGCAGAAATGAGAGGAGCTTCTAGAGACCTGAAACTGGTGTGTGTTTAGTGCAGTGAGACTCCTAGGTGTGTTGCTCACACTCAGGTCAGTGGATATGTCTCTAGTGCCAGGAAAAGCCACCTCTAGGGCAGCCTGAAGCCACGAGACCCACAGAGCATAGTCTGCATGCCCCTTGCATCACTTCGAGTAGACCTGCAAGGCAGTCTTATGACAAGCGCAGGGGACAGAGAATGCTATGCCTTCCCACCAGCCCAAGGACCCCAGTCTTCTTTCTCAGCCATCACAGCCGCAGGCCATAGAAGTTCTGGGAGGGAAAAAAAGTCTGAATCTAGCACCATCAATTCTTTCACCACAAATAGCTTTCTTTATTGCTGTGCATAGCTAATTAAAATGATGCTGAGATATGTTGGGAGAGACAGATAAACCTCTGGTAGTTTATAATTTGCTAGGAATAACTCAACAGTAAAGACTTGTAATCACAGTTCATTGAAATATATGAAAATCCTTTCAGTTGAAGAAAAAGAGCTTCTCCTATGACATGGTGCAACTCACCAGGTGGGAGATTGGACACAGCGATGCAGAAAGAGATTGCGTTGGCTGGTAACATGGGAGCAATTGAGGACACAATTTTTTTCTGGTTTTAAAATGGTGCATGCTCAGCTCCAGCTGGCACCCTGAGTGAATGAACGGATGGAAGAGCTGCACTTCCAGATCCATAGCTCACTTCATTTCAGTACACGGGATTTAAAAGGTAGTGAAGTGTGGTAGGGAAATAGAAGAGTTGTCATAGCTGTGTTATGGATGTAAGTAGAGTGGTAATCAGTAATTAGAGTTTAAAACCTGGCGGGGGGGGGGAATGGTATAATTGTTGCAACAGTACTATTTTACCAACAGTGTAGAATTCAGAATACCAACTGAACTTAGGCAAGTCACAACTTTAATGCCACCATCCCTGGGGAGCAGTGGCCTGCTTTTGGCCTGTGATGGTGCTTTTTAAACAAGTGAGTACGGTCAGGCATAAAGCTTCATACAGAGATGTGAAAATGGGCTTTAATGTTCAGGGCTATCTTCTTTTTGCAAGTAGCTTCTGGACAGCAGAGTAAAAGTGAGCGCAGGAATGGCTGTCCTGGCTCCAGGGAGCCCACAGCTGTCTTCACAGAGGGGCTGGTGTGAAGAAGAGAAAGAACAGAAAGGCATTTCTGCCAGGGTAGGAGGGCTGAGAAGCAACCAGGACAGTCTGAAATCACTTTCCTCTCCTGACCATGGCAGTTTAAGACTTGAGCTACAAATAGGGGTAAATTTATTTCCCCTGCTGTCCTGCAGTGGCAGTGTGGCATTATCCCCATTTTACACAGGAAGAGCTGAGGCATAGTGAGATTAGGGTTATATGGTCCATTTAATATGGTTGTCCATGTTGCAATGCTTTTGGCTCAGTTACAGAGTTTAGTCAAAAATATTTGCAACATTTGTATGATCTCACTGGCTACAAATACAGCTCTGAATGCTTATTTTTGCTGCAAATTGCAGCAAAAATGTGTATTTGGCACCCAAAAAGCAAGAAAAATACTCCCACTTCTGCAAAAAGTTAGCAGTTTGGATTGAACAGGGACCTCAAATGGTTTTTTTTTTTCCATATTCATAGGAGCCTAAGGCACAAGCAGAGTTAGAAGTCAGTTGTGCATGTGTGCTAGAGCATTTTTCCCCCTTGCAGTCTTTCCTGTCATTCACTAGACATCCAAATGTCATTTGAAACAAATTGCAGAGCTTTCTTCATTAGACAGCCTTGATTAGGTGAAGTACAGACATCTGCATAGCAGGAGTGAAAGCAGAGATGGATTAATGTGGGGATTTCCTTCTGCTCAGAGCAACAACTGCATGTTTAGCAAAACCTAGAAAATATATTAACCCAGATCTTTTGAGAAAGTTTGATTAAGTCAGTAATAACAACCCTGAGTCCATCCTTTTCTGTAAAGCAGATCCGTACCACAAACTGTGGATATATATCATTGTCCTCCATTAGCAGAAGATGCAGAATATGAGCAGATCTAAAAAGATCTCAAGGGAGCAGACATAGCACACTCTTCATTGTAACAGGCCAGTGGCATCAGGAGAATCTGGCCCAGTGCATTGGATGATCAAGCAAAGTGCTCCAAATTGCTTCATTTTCTAAAAACGTAATCGGCCTCATGAAGACAAGAAACAGTCCTGATTTTTAAACACCAATGAATATACTAAGCTGGTTGATCAGATAATGCAAAGACCAGATAAAAGGTTCTGTGGATAAGAAGTAGGTAGTGACTAAGAAGAGAGAGATTTAAGGACTAATTCATTTGTGCACATGACATATTGAGGTCACTTTACATTTTCATCTCCTACCTTCCATTCATATCTGCATCCATTTATGCCTTTAAAGCAACTGTGCCTTTTCTTAACCTCTTATCTATCAGAGATTTTCTCCCAAATCTGAATGCCTTTTTTTTTTTTACATTTATAGAGTATCTAGTGCAAGGTTTCAGAGCTCTTTTATGTTTTATTGTTTTGATTCTGCATTTTCTGTCCAGAGAGCAGTTGATGGCTCTCTCTCCTAGAAATTTCCATATTTTTTTCAGAAGGGGAAAGAAAGGAGGTTTTTTTTGTTTTGTGTTTAATATGTGAAATGGGATAATTTATAAGCCTTGTGCTGAATCATAGGAGCAAGATCATGTGTTTTGAGCCTTGAATTTGCTCTTGACAGGTATGAAGTATGCTAAGATATTCCTTTAGTGGTCAGAAAGTCACTTTTCTACACCAGACTTTAAGTGGAAAATTATTCAACAAGCCAAATAGAAATTTCATATCACATTTCACAGATTTTGAGCATTAAAGATATTTGGTGCTAAGCAGTCACTAGTGTCCCATAAAAAACCTAATCAGAGATTAGGTACATTAGAACCTTGCTGCATGGTGGCCAGATGTACTCAATGATCTATCTATCTATCTATCTATCTATCTATCTATCTATCTATCTATCTATCTCTCATCTATCTACCTATCATTAGTAATACCTTTGTAATTCATTGGAGCAATAAATGCATTAATTTATTACCTTAGTTTATATTGAGAGAGTAAAAAGGCCATGTAGAAAAACATTACAGCAAAAATTTGTAACATTTTCAGATTTTTGTTGCAAATTGCACTAACAAACTGTAGCTAATTATAGGAACTTGACTTCCCCTCCAAACACAAGTTTTACATGATATATTTAAGCTGTTTAATTAGTGGTTTAGTTAATAAATTGGTTCTCTATCAGTCTGCTTTGTTTTGTCATTGCTGATGAAATTATTGTAATGTTGGACTTAGCAAGTAAAGGAACTCTGTTATTTTACCTTATGTTTTAAGAGCTCTTCTGTATTTGTGTTCCATACCAGATGTCACAGTAATTATTATCTACAGACAGGAATGCCAACTCTGCTCTAAGTGTAAAGCTTTTCTAAAAGCATTATGCACTGAATGGTGCAAACTACTGTTATGCTCCAGTATATTAATACTTTGAAATTTCCTCTTGTCTTAAGAACTCCTTGTAACTATGATTGGGAAACTGAGAACTGAAATTTTCAGAATTAATCAGATGTGGAGATCAGATGCTGCCTGCCTTCCTTCTTAGCCCAGCTAATTGAAATGTTTGGTTTGTAAGGGTTGTTTTGGGTTTTTTTTAATGGAAGCATATTTTTTTTTCATTTTCATTTGCTCTGTATGCAAAAAACCCAAAAGCTACTAATTCAAAATTGCAGCAAGTTTTTTTCCTTCTAAAAGTAAGCAAAATGTGGCCCTCACTCTTTAGTTCAAGTAAGAATACCTTCAGCACATGAAATTTCACATGGGTACTTTTATTTCTCTGAAAGTCAAACCTTTTCAAACTCAGAGCCTCTGTTAGCACTTGTAACTGATCTTTTCAGTCAGAAGGAAATTTGGGAATCTTTTAGCTTCAACTAAGAAAGAGGAAGAAGAATGGACTATGGGGTAGTTTTGTGGAGTGTGCCTGTTATTTCATAATTAGCTCGTCTATTCAGTTCTGCTGCTTATGTTGGGGAGCAGGGGAAGTTTGGATGAAAGGCAAAATGTGAGGAAATAGGCAATGTCTGGAGTGTTAGAGGAATCTTGCTGAACAGCGTTACTATGAAAGATTTCCAGAGGACAGTAAGATTCTGTGATCTAGCTTTAGCAGCCTAATTCTAACAATTTTCTGATTTTCAATTTCTTCTAAATTATTATGGAGCATTTAGAGCAATAAATTAGTCATTTGAAGAGCAATACATTTCAGTACCATGATTCTGCATATGTTAGGCAACTACCTAAAGAAAAAAACTCAAACTGCTAAGATTTGTAAAAAAACTTTATTCTTATTTTATTTAAGCCAAATTTGTATTACACTTGGTCAGGAAAGAATTCAGTATAAAGATGACTGGGTAAGTCATTCTGTGCAGGAGTTTTTAAGAAACTAGAAGGATAGACTTCATTTATAGCATAGCTATTTTTCTAGAAATTAGGTTGAAGTAGCAGCCAGTTTGTCTAAGTGTATGTGTAATTTGGGAAAAACATACCTGCAGTTGTGATTTTGTTGAGCTCAAAACCAGTCTGGGACACACAGTCTCAGAAGATTCATAACAAGATTTTTTTCATTTCGATGCTCAGTAAGGCCTCAAATCATGCTATGACTTGGACAAAAGGTCAAAAAGTTTATTATTGTTAGGATTTGGTGAGGAAGAACACATCCACCAGTGGTATGGATGGATTATGCCCTTTCAGATGTTTGGGTTTATATAACTGGTAAGGCTGCTGTGTCTATGAAGGATATGTTCTAGGAAAATTATGATCTTGGTGATAGGACATATATTTCTCATTAAGAAATGTGCAAAGTGTTGTTCAGAGTTCAAACTGAACTTTTATTTGAGAGTTTGCACAGAGAGATCTATGTAACCGAGTTAATTTTATCCAGACTTGTCTCTTATTGATTTTAGCTGGAATTAATAGCACAATTGGAAGTTTATATGTAGGTTACAGCAGTTGTGGACTACTTAAAGTGGAGGAACTGGAGGACCTGTTCTAATGAGATCTCCAGTGCTGACGTTATATTTTAGTCTGTTGTTAATGGTAGGGTTCACAAGCATTTGTGTCATTACTGAAACCAGACCAGTAATAATTTGCTGATCACTTCTACAGGGTGATGTCACTGATCTCCAGGTTTAGTTACACTGTAGAAAAGTTAATGGTAAAAATAAGTCTGGAAAATAATTCATTTTCTGTTGTACTGCATTTAATTGTAGTTTTTATTGCAAAAATTCAACAAGACAAAAGCAGTGTATGAATAACAATGGGATCACAGTTTCTGAAGCTGATCTGGAGCAGTGCTGGCATTGCCGGGGTCTAACAGGGAACTAGACATTGCTGGGTGATGCTCAAACACTTCCAGCCATTGTCAACACAGACTGCAAGGCAAGAGGGACTGCACTGCTCTATTCAGAACTACATGACAGTGCTGTAGGATTTTTTTCTGGGAGTTTTTTCAAGGTAATTAGGAAATCATTCATATCAAGATCAAAATGATGTCACATCAGGCTATCCACTGGAAGCTGAAGTCAGCATACTGCTGGGTGCAGATGAGCTATCCGTAACTGAATGGTTTAGGCTGATCCAGACATCCTACTTTTTTCCTTTCTTCCTTTACTCATTTTTCTCCTAACAGAAACACATCATTTGTTTTAAGTACATTAGACCCTCAGAAGTGACTCTTCATATTATGAGTACCAGCAGAATTAACTATCATGAACAGAGGAATTTTTTTAAAATACAAAATATATTGTCTTATCTAAGTTATAAACCTTTGAAATGAAAGTGTTATGTTAAAAAGCATGTAGTCTGGTAGTAGCACTATATCTGCCCCTGTAACAAGAACCAGAGCTAAAAAATTAAAAATATTTGTTATTTGAAGTGATGTCAGACTTCTATAGTACTGATTATAAAAGCAAGCAAGCCATTTTTAGACATTGTCTTAAACTTTGTCAATTGAAAAACTGAAATACCGTGAAAAACTGAAATACCGTGAATGCAAAGGCTCCTGATCTGGGAAAAAAAGATGTGTAAAATTAAAACCAAATACATAATGTACAGTGACAATATCCAAAAGAGTTTGAATGCCTAAGTGTGTACTTTTATACGTGTGTATTGTCTTTGCATAGATACTCACACATACAGAAGATACTGTAGTGCTTCAAATTTCCTTCCATCTATAAAACTAATTGCAAATTATTTCTTTTTGTTCTTCTCACAGCTGAATTTTTATTCCTCTTGTGGGGTGTTTATCTCTGCTATGCAGTGCGGACAGTCCCATCAGCATTTCATGAGCCACGTTATATGGCTGTTGCAGTTCACAATGAGCTCATTATCTCTGCTATATTCCATACAATTAGGCAAGTGATCTGTAGATCTAGTAACTAACCATTTATCTTTCAGGTTTCATACGGTGCAACTTAGAGTGGGGGAATGGGATAGGGTGCATAATGGAAGGTCTTATAAATATTTGTTTCCACAAATTAAGTGTTTAGTAAACTTAAAACTGTTCCCATGGGATTCAAGAATATGAAATTTTATAATTAGGTGTCTTTTCTGTATAGATAGCTGATATTTTCTTGCATCAAAGTTTAGTATATATGATAAATTAGATATAGCAAGCAACTGTCTCTCTTCAGTCATCTACATACTGCTCACTGTTTTGTATCCCTAGAAAAACAACAGGTAAGAATGTTGGTTTCTATGAACTTTTGCTGGTGTGTAACAGAATGGTGAACTACATCTATATGTTTACATTATTGTACTGGTTTGGGCATGAAGCATAGTGTTTTATATGCTGACATCAAAAAAGTTGTTATGCATATGGTGCTGTATGAGCAATATAATGCCCATGCTTCTTCTAAAGTCTGTAATGAGCTCTACATTTCATACTTGTAAATTATTTGGGAAGTAACAAATAAATAACGGTCTTTGCTAGAGCTACATTAAAAGTTACTAAATCTGGCTTTCCTACAGAATACCCTGTAAAATGAATTTGTTCTAGAAAATGCAAAAGAGCAAGAGTTTCATCTCATCCTGTAAAAGCTCTTGACTTTCTTCTGACATTCTCACACCTTCTTTTGCCTCCTAACAGACTTTATCTACTAAGATCTTCTTCT